>JAJGOT010000634.1:0-425110 GCA_022457155.1 Cladopsammia gracilis
AAACAATTCACATTCGCACATAAAGCCACTCTATGCCTTACGAAGGATAAGATATGGGTGAAAAAATTTTGCCCTTCCAAGGGGGTGAGTTACATTAAAGACAAAACACGGGGGATTGTCACAGTCATAACACCTTATTAAGATGAAATACAGCCAAATATTCCCGAAACTCAGAAAAAACCCTTAGCATATTACATACGACAAATGATTCTAAAATTGTAATGGGCATAACTAAATGAGGGGGGTCGGCTAGACCGACTTCGCCATGGGTAAGAAGGGAGCCGTTAGCACTCGCTCCACGATACAGGAAGATATGAAATCTTCAAAATCCAAACAATTACGGGCATGTGGAAAGATATTTTTGGGGGGTAGCGCAGAATCGTAGTTCCTCCCTTGGAAATTGCCTTTGAAATGGACAAAGCGATTTATAATATCAACTCCGGGAGAAAGGTAACTAGATAGTTCGTCGGCTTAAGGAAGTCCTTGCCAGATGGGTTCCCCCAGCGGCAAGATGATTACGGAGGTTTCCCGCGAAGAATTGGTTAGGATTTCTAAAAGGGGGTTTGGGGAGGGTTAGCGTAAACTTGTCCTGATGCCACGGACTCGATAGAGGGAGTGGACCGACCCAGCTGTGGGGCTTCCCCTCCCAGTTACACCAAGCCAAGGTCGAAGAATGATTTGCAGCGTTGCTGATCCGGTTTGAAAAATCCAACTGAGAGGAGATGTATAGGAAAGAACGATTTTGTATGAGAGGGAAGGTCGGGAGGGAACCCCACAGCCGAGTCGAGCCAGGAATCCGTCCAAAGACTGGAAAAGGGATGTGTTTAGGAATCCCCCCTGAACACGACTCGACTGTGGAGAGGAATGAAGGGAAGGGAAACGAACGGAAAAACAACTTGAGCGTGCACCATGTGTTTCGAGTGAAACAAAACGAGACAAAAACTCCGCATATTCGCATCTTCGATGTACAAAGCGTGCAAAAGATAATAAAAACGCAAGGGAGTACTAAAAATTATAATGGTGAGACGAAAAACACTTGGGATGCAGAATAGGTTAAGACAAAAAACCAACAAAGGCAAAACAGGAGAAAGGGATATAAAACTTCGCTTGTACACATGTCCCGGATTCAACAAAACGTTAGAGGGAAAATAAATACGCGCTGGAGTACTATAAAATATATATATATTGACCCACGGGGGAACTAGGAATAACAACTGAACCAGTTCGACAACAAAGGCAAAACAGGACAAAAGGCACATGAAAAACCCTGCTTGACCACTTACCCGATTTGAAAAAGCGTGCAAGGGATAATACGCACGGGAATACAAAATATGGTAATAAAGAAATTACGGGAAAAGCAAACAAAAGGCAAAACAGAGCAAACATTACATAGACTGGCGCTATAAAGTGCCAACGTGAAATCTTTCTCTGGTATGTTGCACAGACGCCATTAAACGCCAACGTAATATCCTTCTCCGGTATGTTACACCGACGCTATAAAGCCCCAACGTAAAATCTTTCCTGGTACGTTGCACAGATGCCGTAAAGCGCCAACGTAAAATCTCTTCTGGTACGTTGCACAGACGCCGTAAAGCGCCAACGTAAAATCTCTTCTGGTACGTTGCGCAGACGCCGTAAAGCGCCAACGTAAAATCTCTTCTGGTACGTTGCACAGACGCCGTAATGCGCCAACGTAAAATCTTTTCCTGGTACGTTGCACAGACGCCATAGAGCGCCAACGTAAAAAATCCTTCTCTGGTACGTTACACAGGCGCCATAAAGCACCAACGTAAAATCCTTATCTGGTACGCTACACACACGCAGAGAGCGCCGATGCGATTAACACCTTTAACGCCTACACGCCATGGGCCGGCAGATATTTTGTTCCGTACTACCTTACACGGACACGAAAAAATGCAACAAAAGGTCTAAACTTTGCACGTTTACGTTGCACAGACGCCCGAAAGCGCCAACGTAAAAACCCAACACAAGAATACGGTACGAAGGGAATGCAAAACTACAACCATGTACTAGAAATGTGTGTAAAATTAACGGGAAGAGGAAAATATAAGAAAGGTAAAAAACGATACCCCAACAGGCGGAGCTAGAGCTGCTTCAACAGGGGCGATGGCGGAGCTAGAGCTGCTTCAACAGGGGCGATAGCGGCCACGGCTGCTGGTTCTGGTTTAACTGGGACGTGAGCCAAAAGAGAGCTTCAGCGGCGCTGGTAGAACGCGTTAAAAGGAAACTTGTCGAAATGATCCAGTCGAGTAGACTTGCGAGAAGAGAGAGATTTTGCATGCAAGGGCGTATAAAAGGTCTTGAAAATCTCCCTAGGGACTTTTATGGCCAATAGAATGCCTGCCACGAGAGCACGTTGTTATCCGATCATTCAAAACGACATGCGGCGGCTTTTACGCGAATGAGAATAGTAAACAATTCACATTCGCACATAAAGCCACTCTATGCCTTACGAAGGATAAGATATGGGTGAAAAAATTTTGCCCTTCCAAGGGGGTGAGTTACATTAAAGACAAAACACGGGGGATTGTCACAGTCATAACACCTTATTAAGATGAAATACAGCCAAATATTCCCGAAACTCAGAAAAAACCCTTAGCATATTACATACGACAAATGATTCTAAAATTGTAATGGGCATAACTAAATGAGGGGGGTCGGCTAGACCGACTTCGCCATGGGTAAGAAGGGAGCCGTTAGCACTCGCTCCACGATACAGGAAGATATGAAATCTTCAAAATCCAAACAATTACGGGCATGTGGAAAGATATTTTTGGGGGGTAGCGCAGAATCGTAGTTCCTCCCTTGGAAATTGCCTTTGAAATGGACAAAGCGATTTATAATATCAACTCCGGGAGAAAGGTAACTAGATAGTTCGTCGGCTTAAGGAAGTCCTTGCCAGATGGGTTCCCCCAGCGGCAAGATGATTACGGAGGTTTCCCGCGAAGAATTGGTTAGGATTTCTAAAAGGGGGTTTGGGGAGGGTTAGCGTAAACTTGTCCTGATGCCACGGACTCGATAGAGGGAGTGGACCGACCCAGCTGTGGGGCTTCCCCTCCCAGTTACACCAAGCCAAGGTCGAAGAATGATTTGCAGCGTTGCTGATCCGGTTTGAAAAATCCAACTGAGAGGAGATGTATAGGAAAGAACGATTTTGTATGAGAGGGAAGGTCGGGAGGGAACCCCACAGCCGAGTCGAGCCAGGAATCCGTCCAAAGACTGGAAAAGGGATGTGTTTAGGAATCCCCCCTGAACACGACTCGACTGTGGAGAGGAATGAAGGGAAGGGAAACAAACGGAAAAACAACTTGAGCGTGCACCATGTGTTTCGAGTGAAACAAAACGAGACAAAAACTCCGCATATTCGCATCTTCGATGTACAAAGCGTGCAAAAGATAATAAAAACGCAAGGGAGTACTAAAAATTATAATGGTGAGACGAAAAACACTTGGGATGCAGAATAGGTTAAGACAAAAAACCAACAAAGGCAAAACAGGAGAAAGGGATATAAAACTTCGCTTGTACACATGTCCCGGATTCAACAAAACGTTAGAGGGAAAATAAATACGCGCTGGAGTACTATAAAATATATATATATTGACCCACGGGGGAACTAGGAATAACAACTGAACCAGTTCGACAACAAAGGCAAAACAGGACAAAAGGCACATGAAAAACCCTGCTTGACCACTTACCCGATTTGAAAAAGCGTGCAAGGGATAATACGCACGGGAATACAAAATATGGTAATAAAGAAATTACGGGAAAAGCAAACAAAAGGCAAAACAGAGCAAACATTACATAGACTGGCGCTATAAAGTGCCAACGTGAAATCTTTCTCTGGTATGTTGCACAGACGCCATTAAACGCCAACGTAATATCCTTCTCCGGTATGTTACACCGACGCTATAAAGCCCCAACGTAAAATCTTTCCTGGTACGTTGCACAGATGCCGTAAAGCGCCAACGTAAAATCTCTTCTGGTACGTTGCACAGACGCCGTAAAGCGCCAACGTAAAATCTCTTCTGGTACGTTGCGCAGACGCCGTAAAGCGCCAACGTAAAATCTCTTCTGGTACGTTGCACAGACGCCGTAATGCGCCAACGTAAAATCTTTTCCTGGTACGTTGCACAGACGCCATAGAGCGCCAACGTAAAAAATCCTTCTCTGGTACGTTACACAGGCGCCATAAAGCACCAACGTAAAATCCTTATCTGGTACGCTACACACACGCAGAGAGCGCCGATGCGATTAACACCTTTAACGCCTACACGCCATGGGCCGGCAGATATTTTGTTCCGTACTACCTTACACGGACACGAAAAAATGCAACAAAAGGTCTAAACTTTGCACGTTTACGTTGCACAGACGCCCGAAAGCGCCAACGTAAAAACCCAACACAAGAATACGGTACGAAGGGAATGCAAAACTACAACCATGTACTAGAAATGTGTGTAAAATTAACGGGAAGAGGAAAATATAAGAAAGGTAAAAAACGATACCCCAACAGGCGGAGCTAGAGCTGCTTCAACAGGGGCGATGGCGGAGCTAGAGCTGCTTCAACAGGGGCGATAGCGGCCACGGCTGCTGGTTCTGGTTTAACTGGGACGTGAGCCAAAAGAGAGCTTCAGCGGCGCTGGTAGAACGCGGTAAAAGGAAACTTGTCGAAATGATCCAGTCGAGTAGACTTGCGAGAAGAGAGAGATTTTGCATGCAAGGGCGTATAAAAGGTCTTGAAAATCTCCCTAGGGACTTTTATGGCCAATAGAATGCCTGCCACGAGAGCACGTTGTTATCCGATCATTCAAAACGACATGCGGCGGCTTTTACGCGAATGAGAATAGAAAAAGTTATGCAATAGTCCTAACTTAATAAGTTTCCCATTCAGGGCTCTGAACAATCATACAGGCCAATGCCACAACAAAATCCCTGAGCAGGGTCCTTAAACAATGAGTAATAAATTCCACACTCAGAGCCTTTGAGTGACGAGGCCAGCACAAAAATAACAAATTCCAGAACGAGGCCCTTGAACGTTAAGACAGTTACAAAAGGCGATAAAAAATTTATGCTAAAAATTCACTATAAGAAAATCACAACCTAGTGATGAAACCTCCCTGAATTTAATTGTAATGATACGATTTTTTGAATGAAATTCTTGTCTTTTATTTAGCCCAAAAGGTGAAAGGGAAAATAGTTGCGCACTCCAATACGCTTCTTTCGTGACAAGTAATTTTTCTGTGTCTTGATTTGTGTTTGTATAAATTTGGTCTATGCATTGAAAAGTGAAATCTGTTAGAATGTGTGGCGTTTTGTTGAAGTGTATGGCGACCTCACAGGTTTTCTTGTTTGTTTTCATCGTAGATTTGTGATTCCTAAATCTAACTTTAAATTCCGTAGTGGTAGATCCAACATACTGGAGATTGCATTTCTTACAATGAACCAAATAAATCACATTATCGAAGTTGCACGAAAGTCTTTGTCGAATAATATACGTTTTGCCAGTTTGGGCGCTGAAAAAAGTTTTAGAACTGACAAGGAAATTCTCGCAGAGGTCACATCTGGTCTTTTCGCATTTATAACAGCCGGGTGCTTGTGTATCCGTTGTCGGCCGCGGGCTGTTTCTGCACTTAGAAGGTGCTAAAATTTGTTTTAGGTTCTTAGGTCTGCGATAAGATGATATAATAGAACCAGGTGGGAAGAGCTCTTTAAGTTTGGGGAATGACTCCAAGAGGTGAAAATGTTTTCTAATCAACCCATTAATGAATGGTAAATTCGGATTATATGTAAGAACGAAAGGAAAAATGTTTTTGAAATCCCTAACTTTAGGTTTAAGCAAATCACTTCTAGGAATTTCTGCCGCTCTAGAAAATTCTCGGGAAACAGATTCTACTGGATATCCTTGATCAACCAGGTAGCCCTTGTACTCCTCCAACCTTTTGGTGAGAAAATCGTCCTCCGAACAATTTCGACGCAGTCTCAAGGCAACCACAAAAGGGATTGCCTTGAAAACATGCTTAGGATGGGCACTGGATGGAGAAAGATGCAAATGGCTATCTGTAGGTTTGGAATAAACATCAGTTTGAATAAACCCATCGACAAGATGGAGTGTAACGTCCAAAACATTAAGTTTGTTCTCAGAAAAAACTAATTCGAATTTAATAGTGGGATACAGAGAATTGATATACTCAGTAAAAGAATTCAACGCAGAAAGACCTTGCTGCCAGAGATCAAAGATATCATCACGATATCTCCACCATTGTGAAGGTTTAATAGGGTCGCCAAACTTAGCTTTGTGATCTATTTCACCCATGGCCAAATCGGCATAGCTACAGGCATTTTTAGGTCCCATAGCAGTACCGTGAATTTGCAAATAAAATTTCTCATTGAAAACCGAGTGATTGCTTTTAAGGCAAATCTCCACGGCTTCCAAAATGCAACTTGTGGATGGTAGCATTTGATCTCTGATTTCAAGCGCTCTCTTGACTGCTCCCAAACCAAGTTCGTTATCAATGTTGGGAAACATAGAAACCACATCCCAAGAAACTAGGAGGGTACCCTCCGGAAAAGGACCCTGTTTGTTAAGCTCCCCTATCCTGTTCAGTAGGTCAGTAGTGTCTTTGACAAAAGATGGTTGTTTTCTAGCTAACGGTTGCAAATAAAATTCCGTGAATGCTGATAAGTTCTCAATAGCCGTCCCGCAACAAGATGTAATTAGTCTAAGCGGGTTGTCCTTCTTATGCGTTTTGATGTTTCCGAACGCCTAGCCTTCCGGGCCTAGCCTTTCTATTAACAATCCAAGAAACGATTTCTGGTGAAATCTCACCTATTTGCAACCATTTAGAACACCACTGTTCTACCGAATCTAGATGCTTGGCGGTGGGATCTGATTGTAAAGATTTGTAATGTAATGGATTGTTAAGCTGACCAAGCATTTTACTTTCATATTCTACGGAATTAATCAAAACAAAGCGGGAACCCTTATCCTGTATTCTAATAGTTACGTCGGAATTCTTAAGTTTCCTAAGCGCAGAACGCTCCCGTTTAGATAAATTGTCACGAACAATTCTAGTGTTGCGAGGATTAAGAACATCTTTTCTAACATTAGATAAAAAAGTTCAAGTTCCGGGAATTTAGAAACTGGTGGTTTCCAGCCTTTTTTACCTGGTATTGGTGGCAAGTAGTCACGGCCTTCTGTGTTGACAACTGTCTCCCCTAGCTCCTTTTCCATAAAGAAGACGGCAGTTCTAAGTCTAGCTTCAAAGGATTCTAAATCATCATGGACCTCTTGCCAATTGACATCTTTTGGTGTAAGACAAAAGGATGGCCCTTTGCGCAGTAAATCAGGCTGATCATCAAGGTTTAAGTAATATCAGGATTCAGCTAATCGATAAATGCACTAAGGAGGAAACACTTAGGGAAAGAGAGGCCCAGTGGGCTTATCGCCTTCGAACTATTATCCCTTCGGGGTTAAATAGCGATGACTTTTTTTGCAGCAGAAACCCTCGAAGGGACTTGTTTTAATTTAGATATACACATAACATAGCTTTAATTTTTTGTAGTAGTTATACATGTCTCGCGTCTTACGCTACTTGATGTATATTTTGTAACGGTCGGTCACGCTTAGTCAGTTGCCCTTAGGAAGTCTTTTATAATAAAGACGAAATATCGGCAAGGAATTTTTTGTCTTTATTTCCATATTTTGAAGAATATATATATATATATACTCTAACACAAGAGAAAACACTTTTTTCTTAAAACACCTATATTTCGGTAGCGTACAGCTGCCTTCATCAGGGTGAATGGCTGACAAGGCGTTACACGCGATAAAAACCGTTACAACCGTTATATGTGCGCGCTAATCAAAAAAATTTTTTTTTAAACTGCGCGCGCTACAACAGCTAAATACAAATGCTGGTAAAACTTTTATTTTTGCGCGCGAAGTCCCCGATTTTGGCTATAAAAAATATCGCTCTCATTCAGACCGTGGGGTCTGAGTGTCTTAACGAGTTTATTGTCTTTATTTCCATATTTTGAAGAATATTAATTAACATTTTGGAAGAAAGATCCAGACAAAGGATGTTTTGAAACATTATATATATATATATATATATATATACTAGTAGGTGAACTACTCAGATCTTGAGTGGATGGACGTTTAATACAGAGCTGTTTCGTAGGCCACGGATAGAGGTGACCCACTCCTCAGTTAAACTCCATTTTACACTGAACCGTGAAGTCTACATCAACAGTATTATTGCGTGATGAAAGCGGTTTAAATAAGCACGTGATGGAAACGGTTTGAATGATTGAAATAATATAACGGTTAAAACAATATGCTCGCGTGATGAAAACGGTTGATATGGACAGCGCGCGCGCTTTCAAAACCTAAGTCACTCTAAGTGCTCGCGCTAAATTTACAAAATTGGATATGCGCTACGTTGAACTGTACCTTAGAATTTACTTCCGCCGGTGCCTACATGTTGAAATTAGCTCATTGCGCATGTTTAGCGTTGCCATGTGCGGCTTAGTGATCAGAAAAAACTTTTCAGTGTTACAAAGGTTACAACGTTTGGTAAGGTTCGTGTATGGCTTTGCTTTTGCGACGATCTTCCACGTGACTGTGAATTCTCGTGGAAGATCGTCGCAAAAGCAAAGCCATACACGAACCTTACTAAACGTTGTAACCTTTGTAACACTGAAAAGTTTTTTCTGATCACTAAGCCGCACATGACAACGCTAAACATGCGCAATGAGCTAATTTCAACATGTAGGCACCGGCGGAAGTTCATTCTAAGGTACAGTTCAACGTAGCGCATATCCAATTCTGTAAATTTAGCGCGAGCACTTAGAGTGACTTAGGTTTTGAAAGCGCGCGCGCTGTCCATATCAACCGTTTTCATCACGCGAGCATATTGTTTTAACCGTTATATTATTTCAATCATTCAAACCGTTTCCATCACGTGCTTATTTAAACCGCTTTCATCACGCAATAATACTGTTGATGTAGACTTCACGGTTCAGTGTAAAATGGAGTTTAACTGAGGAATGGGTCACCTCTATCGGTGGCCTACGAAACAGTTCTGTATTAAACGTCCATCCACTCAAGATCTGAGTAGTTCACCTACTAGTATAACCCGCTCCTTCACCACAAGTAGAGCACTATCTTGGCTTCGCCGGTGAACATTTAACTGAAACTTATATATATATATGTATATATATATAATATATATATAATATATATATACTATCACAAATGAAGACAAATTGTAAATTTTGTCAATACCTATATTTCGGCTGCATTCAACAGCCTTCATCAGGGTAAATGGTCGTTACAAAAAGCACGCGCCATAATACTTTTAAAACTGTTGAATATAACAATCGCGAGCACGGACAAATCAAAAATCTAGCCAACGCGCTTAATCGCGCGCGCGCAACAATAAACAATCCCGGACGTACGCACGCGCAAATAAGCTAATACTGTTACGTGCGCCTAGAGCGCTTGTTTTGGGTATAATAAATACAGTGAAAAACATACTATCAATCAATCAATCAATTAACTTTATTTAAACACGGTAAAACGGCTCAGTAAAACTGTTTTTCAGACATGCCGTGCACTTAAATATAATCTAATCTAAATGATAACAAAAAATATATAATATATATATATATATATATAAATATATATATATATATATATATATATATAGTAAATGCCCCGTCTTATAGTATATTCAAGCGTATGATCAAACCATTTTTAAGAGTCAGACAGAATGTAACCTAAATACCTTAACACCTTACATCTATATTTTCCTCTAAACACACTTATATACTTAAAAAACGACTTTTTTTTCTTCTTTATTTCTTAAAATGCCGCCTAGTATTTAAATTGCCCGTGGGGGGAAATCTCTATTCCTCATAAGCTCGGCTTCTTAGAGATTTCCCCGCCACAGTCACTCCTCCCAAGTTATGTAAAAATTTTAAATTTAATGTTAATTAACCTATTTATTAATGTTTTCTTTTCTCCTTGTAATTCATTGTTTGTGGCAAAATAAATAAAATAAAATAAAATAAATAAATAAATATAGTGGCAAAAACTGTTACACTATACTGGTTTAAATAATACTAATAAGATTAATAATAATAAAACAACACTATCTTACATCATAATATCCTCTTTAAACACATAAAAGTTACAATCATAGATGTTATAGAACCAGATTCTATTTTTGTTCGAGAGCTCTTTTGTAAGCGGTTAGACTACTGAGTTCTCGTATTTCATTGGGAAGCTCATTCCAGGCAATGGCACCGCGATAGGAGAAAGATCGTCAACATAATTGGCTGGTATCTAAAGAAAACGATGCGCTTTGGGAATGCAGTTTCATCTCATAGTACTTTTCCCATAGCATTGTTAATGACGTCGTAGTTGATACTCAAACTTGGGGGGTATCGCCCCCAAAAAATCCAGTCGAGCCACCTTAACTATAACGGTGAAAGGTCGGAAGCATAAGAATAGACCTTATTCGCTTGGACTTAATGTTTACCCAATACAAACCTCTTGGGAGTTAAATTCTTTGTCTGAACAACATCCATATTAATGTGTCTTCTCAAGCGTTAACGGAAAAGAAAGAAATAATACCCAGGGGAATGACACGTGGTCTCTAATGGGTAAACAAATACGCCCAAGCCAATAAGGTCTATTAAGATTGACGACCGGGCTATTTTTGAATTTTAGCAATTCTCAAAAACAATATTACGCGACCGTCTGCACACTACATTTAGACCGTACAAAAGTTCACAAAAACAACTTTTTCTCCGTCTGGAATAACCAGTACGACTACTTTCCAAATGAAATACAGTTGTTTCTTTCAAAAATTGCTCGAGAAACTGATTTAGAAATCTAAAATCTAAAAGGCCACGCGAGTGAAGTTAGAACTATATAAAATTCAAGTCTTGCTTTGTTTACATAAAATCGCTTTTCAACCTATAGATGTAATGAATGAACAAAGACATAAAAATGGACAACACAATCTCCTTCAGAAAAAATTTATTCAAATCTCCGTAAGTTTCTGTTTAAACGCAAAACGCGAACCATTTATAGCGCATCGAGGCCGAGCTGGTTGTCTTCAATGAAAGAAACTAGGAAACGACTGAGCTCTTACTTTACTTATGGTAAGTTAGTCCTTTTTGTAATTTTGGCTTTAGACCTATAAACGTTAGCATTGTTAAATTTCGAAGGTTCAAATGGAACCGTTTTAAACGATTTTTGCATCCAATTTAATCGCTTGTTAATCACAACGACTTTTCAGATCCTGAAAGAACTGACCGCATCGATGTGAAGTCTGAAAGCCTCGACTAAAAGCTGGACACTTTTGTGGTAACGATTAATTATTGATTCCACGTAGACTGATATTATTCAGCTCAGGCACGTAGGGCCAGCTGTGGTACCACAGTTTGAAACGTGCGGTAAGAGAGAATTATCAAAAACCTTGTTTGATTTTTTTTACTTTTTACCGTTATTTTATTTGTTTGTTTCTTTCGTCATTCTGCACGCGCGTATTTCCTGCACCGTCAGTACATTTTTAAGCGTTTGATTGGCGCGTACTCTCTTACCAGGTCTGTTCACTGTGCCCCTGACGATAATGGCAGACCTTCTGAGCAGACTCATAATTTGAAAAGTAACTATCAGTCTATGTTGATTTTTATCTTAGTGAGTTCACTAAAATTAGTCATTTATACCTTAATTATTGCTTAACTATTTCTTTGTTATTCATAATAAGACAATGTACGTTACTGGTTACATTTAGCAGCATATCTGTGACTTATAATACTACCTGAAACAAATAGCAGCCCCGAAATTCATTCCTTTGCGTTCAAATGGCTACTAACTTCGAAGTAGATGCCAAGTATCTCAGACTGCATGAAAGAACTATCAAGGTTGATCAATTAATGAGACAACCAGGCAGAAAACAAGGATAATCATAAAAATGGCGGTGGGAAGTCCGCTGTGCGCCACATAATGCGTCCTTTCAAACGAACAACTTCGGATCTATCCTAGAGGCTTGATCACACCAGTTAAAATACAACAAATGTATCTTAGAGCTACAAACTTTATCAATGCTTGCTTGACTGATGCATTTAGGCATTTAGTGTCGTGTTTTCTTTTCATATATTTTTTAGCGCTTTCAAGCAAAACGTGAAATGAAAAATATACCTCTTTTTCTTGATCACTATTATTATTATTATAAACAGTGGTTGGTTCATTCGCACATCGTAAGCTGAATATGTAAAAATAATAAACTTGACTGTAAATCTTGCTTTGTTTTTATCATAATTACCATTTTTATAAATTCGTGAATAGGGTCGATATTTTAACATGTTAATATTTTTAAATAGTAGATATTTAGACACAGACGGTTTTTATTTCACTGAATTACAGCAAAACGTTACAGATGCAATAATGCATTTTGTATACCCCAATGGTACACAAAAAGCTGCTGAAACTTAAACGTTAACTCGTGTTTTAACTAATCATTAAAATAGAATACTAAAATCATAAAATTGTGTAGTAACACTTTACAGCTGAACGCTCAGTTTAATCAAATTTATTTTGGGTGATTTCTAAAGTGCATGTCAATAATTTATCTAACATAAATAATAAAAAATTAAAAATTTATACGAGAGTAGATATTCTTCTCCTCCTTTTGAATAAAGGTTATGCGCTGGATACACTAAGTTTATTATCAGAACTCAAGGTCGTTAATGTGATACTATTTGAGTGCTGACAACATTTTAAGGTCTTATTCTTTGGAGATTAGCAAATACGTGAAGAAGTAACAAGGTCCGGCTGTTCTGCTGCCATGGATCTCTCCCTCCGATGCTTGGGATGATGCACATCTAGTTTCAAGAGACTATGTATCTACTATTTCTACAACGATACATTGTAAAGAATAATTTTGAATGAGCTTTGGAGAAAACACTCCCTAAGTTATTAATTTTAATTGACAGTCCATGGCTCCTGTCGTATGTGTTGTGCTTATAGATTTCTACCATATATTAGCACTTTCTCCAAATAATTATCACTCATCATCCATGAAATTAAAGCCAATATAATCGCAATTTACTGTCTTTTATTGACCTACTGTTTGTTGTTTTTAATCCTGTTTTGCATAGCAGCGCAATCCAACCCCGCCCCTTTTTTGTTTATCATAGCTCTGTATTGGCAATATCTCCTTATTGTTATTAAGCATCCAGTAATAAAATAAAAAGGGTCACCGATGTCTATCTTTATTGAACTGTTGTCTCGTTTCTGTTGTTGTCTTGTCTTTTTTGCTGCATTATCGAGACCCCCTTCAATGTTGCCAAATATGTTGCTTTTTTACGGTATTAAAATCTAATAAAATGCTAAATTTAAATTAAATCCTAAGAACATTCTAAAAAGTGGATATTAAAACTTTGTTTTATATCAATTACAGCAATTGCAGTTATACAAATGTAATATTACATTTTGTATACCTTAAGTGAACAACAAACTGAACGGTTAACCAAACTCAACGGTTAACACTTATTTCCATCTGTCAGACTGATATTTTACACATTATTAGGTTTACAATGTAGCATTCCATATCGTTGTATTACTGACGTATGCGGGAACAAAACCCAATTTATTACTCAGAAAACTGAGAGAACCGAGCTCCGGTTAAGCGAAGAAGAACGTTTTGGGGTTTAGCATTGATCTACAGTGTTTAGGGTTAAGCACTGATTTGAAAACGGTTAGCTTTTGTTTATTGTTATGGGTAACTCTATAAATATGTTAAAAATTACAGATTTTGCCTTCACTACACAACCGAACACACTCAAAGGTTGAGGCATGGGCGCGTTGGTCAGCCAGGCCCACGATACATTTTATTATTGACAAAGGACTATCGTATTACAATATTACTATAATATACTATACTATAATATTACCATAACTCTAGGTGGGCCGGCCAGGCCCACGATACATACCTCTTACTAACGGAGTTCGAGGGCCGTACTGTAAATTACGGCCCGCGTTTTTCGCGCTTGGGCCATAAATCGAAGGGGAAAAACAAGGGCCGTAATTTACAGAACGGACCGAGAAAACGAGGTTAGTAAGATATTTATTATATCTCTAAATCGGAAAAGGAAAACCTTTCAAGTCAAAAGATGGACGGCTTCATTTGACTGACGCACGTCACAAGAAAGCAAAGAGCAGATTTTATTGGCTTTCAAAAATAGTGTGATCGGTCCTCGATTCGGCGTGAACTTGCGTGGCTCTTGAATGAAAACTCTATAAACGAATTAATTTAATCTTCCATGTGTTCGGTAGGACGACGGAAACCTGACATAAGGTAGTTTTCTTTGAAAAGGATTCTTAGTTACTGGCGAAGACAAGCAAGGAAAAGAAGAATGAAAACGCCGCGATAAAATCGCCAAAACAAACGTGTTTGTCAAACGGGAAAATGTGGCAGCACTTCGGTCTACAGCGGTGGACGAAGAAACTCTCAAACTTCTAAAAGGACACTGAAAATATCTCGTCATCAAGTACTGCAAGTTGTTTTTGGCTTTTTGTGTGCTTTAGTGGCTTCATGCCGAACTTTGTGCGTCGATGAGTTTGAATTTCAATCGCACCTGACAAATTTTCAGCGTGAGCTGCAGCAAGAGCGTATTTGCGAATACGCAAAATTGTTTTCATGGACTCCACTACAAGGACAAAAATTTCGCTGAGGAATCAAGGTACACTTTTAGCGTAATTTTGTAGCTTCAAGTCTGTTCTTATTAGAGCCACTGCCACAAACGATAACTCTGAAAAAGTTTATAACCAGACAAAAACTTGATCAAACTAAGTTAAGTTAAGCTTAATTTAAGTTTTGCCGATGGAAGTCGTTTCAAGTTGTTTTGCAGCTTTATGTTTTTCCTAGAGACATTTTCTTACGAAGAAAGACTGTTTTGTTAATGCTTAATTAAATTGTAAGAGTTAAACGAATTTGCCATGTTACTCGAGTTTTTATAACTTACAGCCTAAAACCTAAATACCAAAACAAAAAAGCTTTACTCGAGAAAATTGTCAATGCTTTTTGATTCGCAGCTAATCAGTATTTTGCTAAAGTTATATTTTAATTTCATCGGAGAGTTTTTGTACCCTGGCATGTTAACCCACCTATAGCTTCAAACGTTTCCTCTGGATAATTTTTAATGTAGAAAACAACTTTTGTAAGCGTGTGTTAGGCCTGATGCTGAGACTCTCAAATTTAGCGGGCCGTACTGTAAAATACGGCCCGCTAAATTGACCAATCACAGCGCGCGTACTAACTAAGAGATATAATAAATTTTGTCATTGACAAAGAACTATAATATAACGATAACTCTAAGCGCACCAGAGCCGGACACGTAAACCCCAAAAAACCAACTGTTGGAAAAAATAGGGACCGTGTACCCCCGACCTATGCAGTGGTGCTACCTTTGGGGTTTTAAGGTGTTTTTAACTAAGAAACAAACGACTAAAATGCGGCTAAAACTGCCGATAACAAATCTTAAGGTATTACAATAAACAAGACGAAAGCTAACTTGTTTGAACAGTACTAGAGGCGGCGAGGCTGACCGTAGAATGACACAAATCTATCAACGAACACTTTTCAAACTCACGAACCGTGAGCCCCTGCGCACTACACTCGTCCCCGGTTCTCTGGTCCGTGTCGGCAAAATATTAATTTATGTCAATACCGATTATCACCAATTACATATTTTGCCTTCACTACACAACCGAACACACTCAAAGGTTGAGGCATGGGCGCGTTGGTCAGCCAGGCCCATAGTAGACAGCAAAAGAAAGGGCTAGAGCTCAGAGCGACAACGACTTGAAGACTTCAAGTCTGCTTGGCAGTGAATCCTTAACATAAATGTTTTAGCTGCTCGCCTCGACTAGCTAACCTGCTAACTGAAGGCAGTGGATATTCTCAGCTATCCGGGCCTTCTGCGTTTAAGTTATGAGCAAAGCTAAACTGGACATCCCTGCTACGAATAAGACATAACTCAGAGCTTCTAAGGAAACCTGAAAAAGTGAGAATAAACATAACTAGACTTTTCAATTGCAGAAGATTGTCCCAATCAGTTTTTTCAGCAAGTTGCTTGAGACGAGTAACTTCGAGGGGCTCGTTCCTCCTGGTGGTAGGTTGGCTGGCGAGGCAAAGAGCGCCTTCTTTTGCAGCAATGACAGTCGGATGTACTGAAGAAGAATCAACTCTGGCCAGCCAATGCGTCCACTTAAAAGCGTATAGTAGAAAGCACAATTGATGCAGACACTGACTTTGTGGACTCGAGCATATGTTGCAGATACAAGGCACGATCCAAAGGTCCGACCGGAAAATCAGGAATACGCAACACGTCTTTAGCAAAGTCTCGCCATCTATTAAAGGTAGTTTTGCGATGACCCAGTGCTTTCGAAGCAAGCACGGTGAATTTCAGATTCTGTTTTAGCTGGATAACTTGTACGTTGTCCGGGCTTCCTGCAGACCAAAATGCGGACGAGGAGATATCTAAGAACAACGTGAAACACATATAATGTAAGAGACGAACTCATAAAGAAAAATGTACGGACGAACGGAAAATGATTGAAAAAAAAATTAATTTAAATTGCGCTCGCAACCCTGCTGTCAAAAACAGAAAACTATCCTAACTGATTCGACAAGCATAATACCAAACTTAAACCCCGTTTAGCTCCTCTTAGAAAATAGGGATGATCCCCTATAGGGCATAACATCATGCCCCTCTTGGACGTAACATTGAGCCTGTCTAAGCCACTCTCGGGCATAACATTGAGCTCCTCTTGGGCGTAACATTAAAACCCATCTAGGGCGTAACATTGAACCCCTCTTGGGCGTAACATTGAAAACCATTTAGGGCATTTCATAACGCTAAGCCCATCTAGGGCATTCGACAAGCCCCTCCAGGGCATAACGCCGAGCCCATCTTGGGCATTCGGTAAACCCCTCAAGGGCATAACGCTGAGCCCATCTAGGGCATAACACCTCTAACAGGCAGTTCAATCTAGGAAAAACAAATACCCCTAGAAACTTGACTCTGGTTGAAATACGTTCAGTAGGAAATCTGGAAAATAGTCATATCTCTGTGCATTCACTTGGGACACGAAAGCTCTTACTAGATAACTCGTAGCCCGACCTAGGAGCGATACTAAAGTCAATACGAATTGCTAATGAGGGGACCGTCACGGGATTACAACCGAAAATAGAGTTTCTGGCTTGACATCTATAAGTAAATTAGGCAAATTAAATTAGATAGAATGCCCCAATCATGAATAAAGGTGCTCCAGTGGAAAACCATCTAAACGCAGAATGGGCCAGAAATGGGCAGACATCCAAAATGGTACGCTGAGAGCTCCCTTAGCACTGCAAGATCTCGTATGGCTGAAGACTATGCACGTTAAGTAAACCGGAGGACGCAGCCGGCTGTCGTGATGGGACCAATTTTGGGCAAAGGCGTATGCACCGCTGGTTGGTAGAATCTGGAATTGAAAACATTTAACGTTAGCGTTGAATGAACATGCGAACCTATCACAGGTATGAGGACCCGCTAATAAAAAACCGTCGACAGCATAGAAAACCGTGTCATCAATGGTGTAATCGACATAATCAATAGACTTTAATATAACACCTGCAATAGTATTTAGATCCCTTAATAGTATCCACTGCATGTCGATGTCAACGTCGTTGAACAGACAGCTCTGAAAGATGCCTACTGCAGGCTGTTGTAAAGCCGGACCTTTAGATTATCAGTAGACCAGGTAACTGGCTTACTACTGGCCTCCTAGAAAGCTTTCAATGACAGGAAAAACGGCAAGCAACTCTCTGAACGTGAAACCTTGCGCTTTCTCGAAGTCGGAACGGGTATTGATGAAAAATTTTGCCGTCGAAACTATAAAACTTCCACAAGATGAGGCCAATGCATCGGAATATATCACCTAAGAGGACTTATGACGGGCTGGCGAAATAGGTATGCCGTTAAGGCTCGCTACGTTGGTTTTCCCGAAGATCAATTCAGCAAAACTCTCGGGAGGAAAAGTGAACGTAAGAGTTCCATGTCGACGCAGTGTTTATCATAGCAAATAGAAATAGAAGTTGCCCACGCAGTAGCCGAGTGAAATAATTTTCCCCGCTAACCCTCGCAATCCTACGAACTGGGACGCGAAAAGAAACGACCAATATGGAACAATATGGAACACATCTATTTGTCTGTCTATATGTAGCGTAAATTTCCGACGTGGCCGCGCGTGTTGATGACAGTTCCGAGCCGAGAAATTACCTGAGTTGGGCCCCAAGACATTTGGCTTCATTAGGAAGAAAACCAGAGGTAAGCAAATCGGCATGAACCTGAAGGCTCGCAATCTTTGCGTTGCTGTAACCGACAGCAGCGACGAGACCGTCGTCTAAGAAGGCAACAATTTACCCGGCTTCAGATCTCCATTTCTCAATTAACGGCTTAAACAATTCCGTACTGAAACAGGTAAGGCGCTAAACTAAGACCGAAAGATAAAACTGAAAACTTATAAAATATCTAGCGTGATCGGCGGAAAATGTCCAAGAAAAAAAAAATTTCGATGAACGAAGATCTTCAACATGATGATGACCACAAGATCATAAGAGAACATATAGTCTCCCGGATTCTAAATCTCTTAGGCAACATTCAAGTCTTCGCATCTAAAATTTTCTCTTGTCGTGACGCACGCGTTAAACAGATTTTTGCGTTAACACAAACAAAGGGTCAATAGTGAAAGGTGGCTCGTAAACTTCACTAATACAATGTGGACTAATGAGCTCGTTTATGACATTCTCAACGGAACTAGAATCCTTCAAAGCTAACGCGTTATTACTGGCCGTAAAAGACGTGGGAATTTTGAGCAACGGCAATTTGCATACAAATGGAGTAACATCGATAATAAACTTCGGCGCGTTAATGCCCTTCCAGAACTCAATTACTCGATATAATCTTCCTTAGACCGACACGAATTCCTGGTCAGATTTAAATTCGCATTGTACTTCGGGGTCCAAAAAAAAAAAAACAAAATATAGAGATGATGGGCAAGAGTCCTCCTGATAGTAATCTTCGTCCAACTCCATGTCTGAACAGAGTCAGGGGTTTTCCGCACGCAAAGCAAACACCAGTAGCAGATCTTTGCACTAAATGTTGTTGATTAAGGCGAGAGAAGAAATTAGATGATTGTTGTCTTGCGATCTGTGGAGATTTAGCTTGAATGGACGTCGGCAAGGTTTTCGTTGGTGGGAAGAACGCGCGGTGAAACGCTTACGGCTCTGTAAATTTTCTTTTCGTCTTCTTCGTCGTCGGCCAAATCATGATGTTTGTATTCGTTGACAGTTTTCCAACCAAACGGTGACTTATCTGCAAGCAGGATGAATTTTTCACGCTCTTGCACGAGAGCCAAACCTTTGTCAAAGGCATCCTTTAATTTCTGCATGTTTTTGCGTTCCAGCGCGGCCCTTGCGTCCTTCATGGTTTCTTTAATCGCTTTATTGACGTTGTACTGGTCCTCGCTGCTCTTCTTATTGAATTGCGGAGTGAAACCGCGCTTGATTCTTTTGATTTCTGTCATCTGCTGGGCAGCCATATCCTCATGTGAACGCTTGAGAGCTAAACTGGAATCTTTAACCAGAGTCTTAAACTGACCAAGAAGGTCCTGGTTGTTCTGTGTTATTAGTCGTACCGCTGTAGCCTCATTCATATTGCCAGGGAGGAAAGCAAAAAATCGGGGTAACATTGAACTTGTTTGAACAGTACTAGAGGCGGCGAGGCTGACCGTAGAATGACACAAATCTATCAACGAACACTTTTCAAACTCACGAACCGTGAACCCCTGCGCACTACACTCGTCCCCGGTTCTCTGGTCCGTGTGGGCAAAATATTAATTTATGTCAATACCGATTATCACAAATTACATCTCCCGGCAGCAAGTCCTCGTTGGCATAGTGGATAAGGATATGAGTTATGAAGCGAACGATCCGAGTTCAAGGCATACACTATTCTGATCTTTTTTCTAATTTTACTCTAAAGTGTGAAATAGGTTTTACTTCATATAACTTTAGGTGAAAAGGAAAAGTCAGTCTGACAGATGGAAATAAGTATTAACAGTTGAGCATACAGCTGACGTGACATTCGGCTATGTAGCCGCGCGAAAAACAGACTCGCTCTGGTTTCAAAATTGCTAAGATCTCGGATGTTGTGCGGCGCCATTCGCGCATGTTTTGCGACGTACAGACGCCGCCCGCGAAACATTCCGCTGGCCATGACCATGAGAAATGACGGGCATTGGTTTTATGAGTATGGGGTTCCGCGCGTGCCCGCAGAGCTCCGCTACAACGTGAGCTGAAACACGTTCTCGGCTCAAATTATGCAACCTAGAAATTTTCCCACGAGAAAGTTCTAAATCATAATCCCTTCGCTTTTGTTGGCAACACGCGGGCCACTTTTGCCTGACGAAATTAATTTCTTTTTCTCTTAACACGTAAGCAACTTTTGTCTTTTTAATCCAGCTAAAGTAATTAAGTTGTTTTGATCGTACAAATCGAAGTGCATTGCAAAGTCAATGGTCTGGTCATCTCAATTAATTCATGTGTAGCTTTTTTTAGAAAACACCTTAAGTAATTATGATATCCTAAGTTATTATAGCCGATTTGCCAGCAAGAACTGTGAAACTTGTGTTCCATTTACGACAAGAACACTGAACACTTTAATTAGTTGTTTACAGGTAGTTATATTAATCACGGACGGCGTCCTTTTCACAAACTAAGTTTTTGTTATCTAAATAGTGTAATCAAATAGGCCATTTCCTAGTTGCCCTTAGCCTCTCTATCAAAGCGAGGCTAGGTGCGAAACCTTTCATATGAAAATGAGTTTTCATTCACATGCAAATAATGAAATGCATGTGAATGAAAACTCATTTCCATATGGAAGGTTTCGCACCTAGCCTCGCTTTGATAGAGAAGATAAAGGCAACTCGGAAATGGCCTATATTAAACATATCACGTCACGAAAAGCACAGCGCACTTATTCCAGTAACCATGCAGTGATTGGGATCAAAATATGGTCGATTGATCCAATATTTCACCGTTGAGTTTGCAGTTACTTTAGGTTTTATTAGCGAAACCCAAAATAGCGGCGGGAAAAAAAAGAACGCCGTTGTTTCTATGAACACAAAGACACTTGAATAGTCACTGAATTTCGACCAGTCACAGCGGGTTGCTGGGGATTCGAATGCGCTCTACTTTAGTGTGGGTCTGTCTAGGAAAAGTTAGTTGAAGCGCGGACGCAGACCAGAGCAGACGAATAAACCTCTCAACAAAAGTCATTCTACGCGTAGTCAGAAAGACAAGAAACGCCACTCAAGTCAAAAACCCCTCCAACATATTTTGGTGGAGAATCTACAAAGGTCCCCGTAGTTTCCGCAGCCAAGACACCAAGTTTCCAAGAAAGAACTGTGAGTTTTAATATGTTTCTGTTGTCAGAAAATTATGGGAAACCAAGCCAAACCCTAAGTAGCGTGGCCCTTAACCCTCGGACGTACATGCAAACCCCCTTGGGTTTTTTGCGATGTTGCAATATTTCGGGAATATTTTAAATCTTATAGATAGCCGGCGATGTGCTGTACAAGATAAGGTAAATATTATGGGTTGGAGCGCTGCTTGGGGTTCGTGACGTCGTCCAAAATGGCCGCCAAGATGGCCGCCATCAGGGATTTTTACTAAAAATTCAAATTGCGGAAATTGCAAATATTCAAATGAAGAATGATCCTCGCAGTTGTGAACGCAATTTAAGCAATTGCGAAAAGAAGCCTGAAAAAAATTCAGGACTTCAACGGGGTTCGAACCCGTGACCTCGCGATACCGGTGCGATGCTCTACCAACTGAGCTATGAAGCCACTGACGTTGGGAGCAGGTCAATTGTAGGTTCATATGTTCCCGTGATATGAGTGAATGTGAATGATATATATGAAATAAATCATATATGAACTGCGGAAATGAAATCAAATGAAGAATGATCCTCGCAGTTGTGAACGCAATTTAAGCAATTGCGAAAAGAAGCCTGAAAAAAAAATTCAGGACTTCAACGGGGTTCGAACCCGTGACCTCGCGATACCGGTGCGATGCTCTACCAACTGAGCTATGAAGCCACTGACGTTGGGAGCAGGTCAATTGTAGGTTCATATGTTCCCGTGATAGGAGTTGCGTTCACAACTGCGAGGATCATTCTTCATTTGATTTCATTTCCGCAGTTCATATATGATTTATTTCATATATATCATTCACATTGCAAATATTATTTTCTAGAGTTGCAAAATAACATACAATTAAACATTTTGATGCTTTTGTTAGCATTTTATCTGCTTTTTCGCTGAAAAAAGGTGAAAAACACGCATTTACCCTCAAAAATGGGTTGACCACATGTTACTTATGACGTTATATCTCGTTACCATAGCAACCGGTTGTCGCCAAACTTTACCAAAATGTGTCTCAAGGATAAATGAACAGCTACTGAAAACGGCATGTGCTAATCTTAAATGGTCTTGGAAATATCGGAGAAAAACCTTACGGGGGGTGGCAACCACCCCCCCCCCCCCCCGTACGTCCGAGGGTTAAGCATTTTCAGTACTCTGAGAACACATCGCTCGTGAGGACGAAACAGTTCTTTTCGGAACTACATGGTAGCGAGCGCAATGTTTTGTCTAGTTTTCTTAGTTTTCAATTTTGTACACGCGCGCCCAGGCTTCACTTCCCCCGTAATACCCGCTAACCGTGGTCGGAGTAACGACTTTTTCATTTCTGTGGGACGTAGCTACGTTTTCACTCGGGTGACTCCCCACACACTTTCCGCACTGTTTACACGAAACGAATTCAAACTTCTCACGGCGCTAAAAGCGACCACACCTAAAGGAATCGAGTATTGCGACGGCACTTGTTTTTTATCTGATTCAGCAGACAATTTGGTTCAATTGGCTTCGCCGGAAAACAGCCAGTCAGCAACTTTTGATCAAACAAGTCAAAACTCACTCCAGGAAAATTCATCGCCAGCACCTGAGCAGATTTCTTGTGAATATCCCGACAACCAATTTCCCTCCTTACATTCGTGGGTCGAAAATCATTCAATACCTCCATCCTCGGTTTACTCGGAGGATTCAGATAATACTGACCCGAATCTATAATTTTGTATTTTTTGAGCGAAAACTTTCACTTTCCGATACACAATCTACCAATTCTAAAAACGAATTGGCAGATATGTTACCAGCTCATAATAAAGGGCAAGCAGACCAGTAGAAATCGAAAACCTAAGCATTAACATAGACCTTAGATAAAACATATTCCACGCCGACGTTTTCAGCGACAAATTCCATGATGCCAAAAGTTTCCGGTTCAGAGTCAAAAGACATTTCGGCGTTTTTAGCCAATTTTAACAGAGCTGCGCGTTTTTACAAGCCTGACGACGAGCGCAAAGCAGAGGCACTAGTAGTATGACGGGGATGACTAGAACAATTTTATTCATATATGCAGCAGCCCTGAATTTTAAAATGAGGTAGGACCTGTTTGAACAAGGAAACTGGACAAACCGGTTTTGAAGTAATGAGATGCAGGTCTTTTTTGTACAGGGGAGGGAAAAGTGAATTTAATTACGTAGGCGTGTTAAAAATTGATTACTTTTAATGAGGAGGTTTAATAAAATTGAGCTTTGTAAGAGAGAAGTGTGTGATATGATAGTACTACGATTCCACCCAACCATCCGGGTGATGGTTTCAATATATAGGCAAACGAACAATGGGGAAGGTGTAAGCCAATGAGGAGTAACTGTCAGACCAATTTAAATCAGGTTGATCACGTATATTTCTGAACTGGTTTTATTGACTGGACTAACCGGCCAGGTTTTGTTTGGTTAAAATTGAATTTCAGGTGATTCTTATTAACAAGTGACACATTTTAAACTGTATTGTACCTTTCCCGGATCATGTTACTTGTAAAAAAAAAAACATTAGTTTCAGGCAGAGAAAATGTTGTCTTTTTTCCTAATTTAAGCTTATAAGGTAATATCTTTATGTAATTATGTTTATCAATTCAGTTTGAGCTTGTTTTGTTGATTTTTCCTGTTAGCGACCACATTGTCATGCACCAACAGTGATCGCTTATCAGAGAGTTGACTGTATTACCAATGACTTTATTGATACACAACATTTTAAATAAAAATCTCTGAGCAGTTATCAATAGACATTATTCACTCATATATTACATGGGAGGAGAAAGGAAAACTAACTTCATTTTTTGCTGCTCGTCAATTTCGTTTTGGGCCCAAAAACTATATTACAGATGTCGCCCTCATGGCTTTGCGATTCGGGTGACATCAGTTTTTTTCTTGAAATTTAATGTGGAATTCACTCGTCAGGCAGTGAATTTGTCTTTGATACAAGAAAGGTGTTGGGTTACAAGTTTCGGTTTTGAAATAAGAAAGCTCTGCTCCGGACAGCATCTTTGTTTGTAAAGCAACTGGGGGGCCATTTCAATTTCAGTGTATAATAGAATTTACTTTCAATTAGCTCAGTACAGTATGCTCGTTCTTAGAACTTAGAATCAATTACACCCAAATAGATCTCTCTAATACTGGGCGGGTCAGTTTGGTTTCTTATAAACTTCTTTGTTTGATTTAGACAACTGCTTTTTCTAAGCACGGAATAATGGTTACTGATACGAATGTGAGTTTTTTTTAACATATGCGATTCTTATTATAATTCAATAATGTAAGTATGACACCAAACTCAAAAGTATTTGTTTCTGATATTTCATTCACAAGGCCAAACAAGCTTCAATTTTTAACAAAAAACTAGGCATAAATAATATTGCTTTACCTTTAACATTCATCTATTTAAGGGTAATATCTCACTTATATAGTAGGGGATTAAATGTCTCAATATTGGGGTCTAAATTTCGAGTTCCATGACATGTACTTTTACTTGTACTGTCTGTTCTTAGTCACAATGGTCTGAGTTTATACCAGTCTCACCTTGTGGCCCGAGGTGGGGAATTTTCCACGTAGTCTTGTCCTGGGGGAAGGGGGTGGGGATAATCAAGATGTGCAAGGAATTATCGGGAAAAAATTGTCGAAACACATGGCAGACGGCATGACTCAACAATTAGACTTAAGTCTATTCGATGAAACACCTTATTCCAAAATAGCAGCCATTTTATCATTCTTTTATATCTATGTAAATTAGCCCTCATGGCCTCGTCAACATGTGCAAACTACAAAGGAATTTTCAAGCGAAAATGAGGCCAAGAGGGCTAAGGGTTAACATGCAGATAAAAGAATAATAAATTGGCCGCCATTTTGGAATAAGGTGTGTATAAGTTGTTAATAAGCTTAAATATTTCTGTCTTCTCGAGAAACGGTGGCCGGGTATTATGAAATCTCTTCAAGCTTTTAAACAGCAATGTTGAGTGGGTCATTCTAATGCAACGGTTTAAATTTTAAAATTAATAACACGTTGCCTAAAAAACAAAAACAAAATATATTAACCTCGAAGAAGGGTGTTCAACAGTGGTCAAAATAACTTAAGCTTACATGAAAGCAAACAGAGAATGTTATCGTGTACTGGGTTCCCTCTTCCTCTCAGGAAGCCTGCCAGCAACTTCTTAAACTTCAGATATTAAACTTTTAAGCTCTATGTCTGCAGATAGATAAAACTACATTTCGAAAATGAAAATATAAGCTTGCAAGAAAAGAAACCTTATGGCTGTGCTTCGATCGTGTAAACACTGCTATAAACCCAACTTCGTACGAGGTTGCTATAAACCACCTACAATAGGTTTTAGCTTCACTATAAATGCTTACTTTTTCCTCATACAACGTCCTTGAACTCGACTGGAAAAGTACTTCAGATGGAAAAAAGGTAGCCACAAATTATAAAATTCATCTTCTTGCTATATAAACGTTTGAACCGCCCGCGTGAAAGTCAAACTGAAATTCTCACACTTTCCCATTGGCTCAAAAGCCCCACGTGACGTTAGAACTCACAATACGCATGTGCCGAACTCACGGCTTCCCTGGAAACTAGCTTGCTCAACAACCAACGTGGCGGGCTGTTGAAAGTATAACAGTCAACTCGAAGAACTTATGGTCGCTTCGGGAAATAAATGCAATGTATTTTGACACTTTTGGCGCGTTAGAAGCGAGAAGAAACTTTGGAGTGTTGTTTCATGTAAGGAAAGTGATTAATTTTAAAGAAAAGCGAAGACCACTAGCTACAGCAAAGATTGAAAGACGTGTTGTCACTCACTGTAATCAAATGGGAGCCATTAAATGTTCATCCACAAATATGGAAAGCTTGTAAAATATCAAAACGGATTGCATTCGTGACGGGATGAAACGGATCACTAGTGGCACATGATGGGAATCGAAGAGCACGCAAATGAGTTGTGGACTCGATCGCTTGTTGCTGTTGGCTGTCGAAGAATATTCAGCGACACCTCCCCAAAACATAAACACAGTTTGCCAAAGATAAGTGGTAAGTAAAGAGATCATGTATCATGTTATGTATGTGTTGTAGGTTGAAATGAAATTCCGGTTAAAATGATTTCAACCTACAGTGTAGCTTGATTTTGAATTACCTTTGTTTCTGATTTATGATAAGCTTAATTAATCAAACACAAAAGAAATTCAAAATCAAACTGGGGTGAAATCATTTTAACCTAAATTTCATTTCAACCTACAACATATGTATTTATGGAGGAAGCAGCATGGTCGAGTGGTTATAGCACTTGTGTTTATAGCACTCGTGGTCGAGTGGTTATAGCACTTGTGCTATAAACACTGCCGAGGGTAAATAAAGGTTATTACATTACTATTATATTATTGCTACAAAAAGCCTTTATAAACTAAAGTTGTCATGTCACTAGGAAAAAGGCACTGTCCCCTTGAAACATGTACTTTACAGTGTAGCTTCTTTTTCTTAATTCCACCTCTTTTGAATAAGTTTAAAAGGTATTAATCCGGTCATTTACATGTACATGTAATGCAACTCGAAATTTAGACCCCAATATTAAGACATTTAATCCCCAACTATGTAACTGTATCTATATACGTTGTAAATTCGAAGTCAAACAAAGTTTTTGATTGATTGATAGGTAAAGCAATATCATTTATGCCTAGTTTGTGTTGAAAGTTGAAGCTTGTTTGGCCGTGTGAATGAAACATCAGAAACAATTACTTTTGAGTTTAGTGTCATACTTGAGTTATTGAGTTGTAAGAAGAATTGCATACATGTATGTTAAAGAAAACTCACATTCTTATCAGCAAGCTACCAGCAAAAACCAATATTTCATGCTTAGAAAAAACAATTGTCTAAATCAAACAAAGAAGTGAACTTACTGAGAACAAGCATACTGTACTGAACTACATGTAAATTGAAAGTAATTTCCATTATACACTGATATTGAAACAGTCTCCCAGTTGCTTTAGAAACAAACAAAGATGCTGTCCGAAGCAGAGCTTTCGTATTTCAAAACTGGAACTTGTAACCCAACACCTTTCTTGTATCAAAGAAAAGTTCACTGCCTGACGAGTGAATTCTACTGTACATTACAAATGTAAATTTCAAGGGAAAAACTGATGTTGCTTGAATCAAAAAGCGATGGGGGCGACATCTGTAATATAGTTTTTTAGACCCAAAAAGAAATCGATGAGCAGCGAAAAATGAAGTTGGTTTCCTTTCTTCTCCCATGTAAGATAAGAGTAATAGATGTCTATTGCCAACTGCTCAGAGATTTTTATTTAAAATGTTGTGTATCAATAAAATCAATGGCAATAACTTCTTTGCTTTCTTTCGTTTAACCTTATGAACCTACAAAATAGTAATTATCTAAGATATATGGAACGTTTTACCATTGACTAAAAAAGCATACAAGGCCTATAAAACCTGTCTTGTTTTAAAGAAGCAAGAATAACTGAGTTAAGTTGCATATGATTTTATTCTTTTGCAGATTTTTGGCTCTATTCTGGAACACAGCCAAAGTTCTTTTTGAATGTTTACAGATTGAGCTACACCTGTACCCCCCACAAATGCACATTGTTAAGGTCAGCATCATTTAGAAATTAAACAAAATTCACTACATTTGTGTATGTTGACCTACATGTACAGTACATGTAGGTGGAATAAACATGTTAAATAGAGAGTTTCTTTAAAACGCAGTTTAACTAGGGAAGCCTTGGGTTTTTGCACTACTCAATGCCATGAAATACATGTACATGTATTATAATATTATTTTTATTGATTAATAAGTGTTAAATTTAAGTAATTTGAAGGTTAATACCATATCTGATTTTCAGGAAATGGAATCACTAGCAGAACTACAAATGAGGTCATCCATTTATGTACATGTATAACAGTATGTTGATCAGGCCCAAAGAAAGGATGATCATTGGCATCTCCTTGTGACCATCAGGAAAAACACAATACAAAGAAAACATCCAGAAACAGGCTGGATCTTCCTATTAGTTTTGTTCGTTTAAGTGATGGTAGCAACAAAAATTCTGAATCCCTTTGAGAATTAATTAGAAGACTGAAATTATAGGGGTTGATTGAAAATCTCCTTAAATGTATGTGTAAAAAGCTGCCACAAGTTCATTGTGTCGAAAGACTGATTTAATACACTGTTGATATAAATGAGCCACACCATGTTAAAAAGGAAAACATTCTTGGTGGGACTTTTACATGTACATCGTTGAAAGATTGGCCCAATCATATCAAGGGTTTACCACTGTAAATGTTTTAGTGTAATATATTCAAGATAGATGTTCCATGAAATGTAGGTGCATCCTAACAAAGAAAGAGATGTCAGCAAAATGCCTATAAAACTATGAAAAAAAATTAAAAAAAACTGCAGATCAAGATCTGGAGAAAATATGGTATGTTCAATCAACATGTACAGTAGTATGTATTTTTTTCGTTGGGAGATCAGGATTTCTTAATCTCCTGAATTTTTGGAATTTTTTTTTAATTGCTTTTTTTTAATTCAAATTACATGTACCTTTGAGTTATTTAGGGGGACTAGAATCTATGAATACTGTTTAAAAATTCTGAATTTTTTCCTGAGGTTTTATTGGCAGATCAAAAGTTATGAATTTCTTAAGGGGATCAGAAATTTTGAATGCCTTTTACGGGGGATCAGAAATTCGGAATGTCTTTCACGGGGGATCAGAAACTCTGAATGTCTTTTAAGGGGGATCAGAAATTCTGAATGTCTTTTACGGGGATCAGAAATTCTGAATGTCTTTTACGGGGGATCAGAAATTCGTAATGTCTTGAGGGGGATCAGAAATTCTGAATGTCTTACGGGGATCAGAAATTCGGAATGTCTTTTATGGGGGATCAGAAATTCGGAATGTCTTTAAGGGGGATCAGAAAATCTGAATGTCTTCAGGTTTCTCTGTAAAATTATGGGTGGATCAGAAATTTAAATACTAGTAAAGAAATTCACTCGGAAAAATTTTGTACTTCCGAACAAACATGGGTGTCTTTCTTGTCAATTTTTGCTTTATTTTTGGGTTCAGAGCAAACGTTGAAAATAATAGTTAGAAAAAAGTGGTGATTTTGCTTTTCGTGGAAACTGCGCAGATCATTTTCGGCCTATTTTCGACTCTTTTCCAAACAAAGTTGAGATACTGCAACGCGCAAAAACCATTTTCCGATATAGGTTGGCGTTTTACCCGTAACAAAAGTCATTTTCAGAGTATTCTCTTTATTCTCTCTAAATTTACCGAAATCGGAATACCACATCATACCAGAGCGCTACTTCAAACTTCAAACCTGTCAGTCTACCCAGGTGAAGAACATTCAGTTTGTGAACGATGAATGTGTGGAGGTTTATTACACACAAGGCGATGATTTTGTCTCCACATCCAACAAGACAAACGTCGTGATCGCTGCATTCACGACAGCTCATGCAAGATTGAAACTCTACTCTGTCCTTGAACCTCTTCAAACAAGAGTCCTCTACTTCGACACAGATTCTATCATCTTCACCAGTAATCCAAATGAATGGACCCCACCGCTTGGTGATTACTTGGGCGAACTCACGAATGAATTAGATAAAGACGACTACATCACTACCTTTGTTCCGGGAGGTCCTAAGAATTATAGCTATCAGACCAAGGAAGGTAAAACCGTCTGCAAAGTTAGAGGTTTCACTCTTAATTACCGAGGATCTCAACAACTCAACTTTTCTACCATGTGTCAACAAGTCTGTCGCCCTAATGGAGAAGCCATCTACTTAGAAAATCCTTATTTTATCAAACGTGACGCCAAAACGAAAACGAAATTCACAATGAAACAGAGAGAAAAGTACCAACTCGTCTACGACAAGAGAGTCATCCATGGTTACAACACATACCCCTATGGATTTTGCTGAAATGAATCTTGTTTAATTGGTTACGTAGGTTTGGGATGACTATAAGGGGAGGATGGAGGCCACCCGCAGCTCTAATCACGTTCAACTGTCAACATGAACACACTGTATTTCTGCTTGGTTCGTCTTTGCGTTCGACTCCATTTCTGTCCCTTCAAGATCCGTCCCTTGCCATTTGGACGTTGGCCAGCTCTTCAGAATAAGTTAGAACCTATGAACTGTGGTCGTCTGCTGAGTTTTTATTATTTCATGGCTCAATGTAACGCCACCTTCACCGAACAATACGAATTCCATCGAACGTTATTTGTGATGTAATCAGCGCATTACCCTTCTGTTGGATGTTTGGCAGATTATAAGAAGTGTGGACAAACGTTTCTTATCAGTTGTTTTGAAAACATGGGCGGTGTCATAAGTCGTCTGTGTGGAAGTTCATCGCCCACCTTGGCTTTAAGTGATATATGTCAGAGGATGCGTTGTTTAGTTGCATGTTGTGGTAGCGAAGTACACATCGATCTAAGAGATGCCCCATAAGAACAGAGAAGATAACCAAGAAGAAGACCACCAATCAGAAGAACCGTCTATTAGAGAAACCGTACTAATATATATAGATAGGCTTAGCCTAACAGCGGAGCTCCCTGAATTCCCATATTCTAAAACGCCTTTTTTTTTTAGCTATAACTGCATTATAGTGCGCAAGCTAAAGGTCCCATGTCTTCCATAATTTCCAGTTACTAATGATATGCATTGCGCGCTGCGATCCATTGACGGGTATCAAATCAAATCAAATCAAAATCAAATCAATATATTTAAGTGTCAACGTATTTAGTACGCGAGTACTAAAAAAACGTTTTTTTTTTTTTTCAAAAAACGTTTTTATAACTGAAAATAATTCTTTAATGTTCCTTCATGGGTACTACTAGAGTTTACATGTAAAAGGAAGGAAGGCGTCTGTGTAAATGACATGAAAGATTAACGATACTATACAGGCATGAAAAGGGATAGCTTTCTTTGGATCATAATTTACAAAATACCAATCACGGCTCAGTTTGTATAAGCAACAGACGGCGGCAATAAATGTGTTTTCCACGAGTTTTATACATAGGAAGGAAGGTCTCTGGGTAAAATATAAATCGTATGCTATACAGTGGGGAGAGCCGAAAGTATGACGGCTCTATTGCTGAAAAATTCGATGGAACGTCTGCTAAAATTGCATCACAAAGAAATTGATCTAACTACTAGCGCGAACTGCTAGCTGCCCAAAGACACTCAGAGAACATCACTGACATAAAGTAAAGACGATTTCGCCCGAGATTCAATTTATTCTCAGGCAAAGTGACTGTTTATACGACTACGGTGTTTCATTCGCGGCAGGCTTGCGACTCGCAAGAGAATCAGTTACGCTATGAGTTTCTCAGTAGCTACGCTACAAAGTATTTCAGCAAAGTATTCGACTGTCTTCATCTTTTGGAATTTGGGAAGACGACACCCGGGAGTACTTTCCCGCCATTTTCACGCCGTAGCATACCACCATACGCGGATAACCATTTTCCCGCCATTTCATGACGAAAAATTTTCAAGCGGAGCAGATTATTTCAGTCCAAGCAACATCAAGAGCAAGCACAGTGAGTACGTTCTTTGCTTGTTTAACTATTTCCAGGTTAAAATAATAAGTTGAAAGTTCTATATCACGAGCATAATGGAAGTTTTTTGTCAAATACATGTAGAATCAAAGTTTTAAGGTTATTTTGATAAAAGGTTATTAGTATTTCACACTTTTACGATGGAATTTAGCTTCTCTACTCGCAAGTAAAGCGGGCATTTGTTGTAGGAATTTCAAAACATTGAAATTTTTCTTTTAGCCACAATAAGGTAATGATTCTAAACACTTACCAGCACTTATACCATTTTTGAAATATTCTTGTTAAAGTACTAATATGAATTCATTTTTCTGTCTTCGTGACAAAGTGAGTCAAAAGTTTTTAGAGGGTACGAAGATAGAAACTTTAGCTTAAGCTTAATGTAATGTAAAAAATCTTTTAGTTAGGTTTGTGGAGTGTTAGAGTTAAGAGCTGAGATAACTTAAAAGCATCTTCTTTTGAAATTTGTGAATGTTATTAGTTTAGTTAGTTAAGCTTAATTAAATTCTGGTTTTTTTTTCAGAATTACCTGAGTAATATGCCATCACTTGGACAACATGTCCCTCGCCTTGTGGCGAGGGACAGGCCCTGGAGGCTGTGTAAGCGTTAATTTTTTATGATTTCATTAAATAATCGAAATGTTTAAATGTAGAAATAGCGTTTACAAAATGATGGTGTTTGTTATTATAAAAATTTTACGCTGTGTCTAGCTAGATACCCGACAGCTGAGAAGTGTTTTAAAAAAACTAGATACCCGGCAGTCTGAAATTCTCATAGAATTTCCACGAAATATCTCATTTAATTCTTCTGAGAATTGTCAATCTTTGTTTAGAAATGTCAAGCGCTTTCAAAACGTATTTTGGCTCTGTAGTTGAGGGACAGTTGAGGGATGTTTTGAGCTTGGGCATTCTATACTATGCTATGAAATCTCGATATTTTAGACACTTAGAAAATATTCGTGCTCTGACTCACGGATTCCTGCTCTGACTCACGGAGTCAACTCTAATAGAAATATCCACAAAATTATTATTGCTTAGTATATTTGTTCAGAAATGCCAAGCGATTCTAAATAATGCTTTGGTTTTGTAGTGGGCGAATTCTCCGAGCTTGGGCATACTATACCATCTTGACTCACGGGCACGGGTTTTCAAAAAACTATATACCCGACAGTCAGCAATTCTTACCGTCTTTCCACAAAAATATTCATTAGAATCTGCTGAGAAATACCAAGCCATTTCTAAACTTCAGGCTTATATATTAAATATTGCATTACACTTTGCCCCGGCAGCCAACATATTAGCGTTCGTTGTTTTGTTTGAAAACCCGTGCCCGTGAGTCGAGATTCCGAAGGTCGGAGAATTCGCCCACTACAAAACCAAAACATTATTTCTCAGAATCGCTTGGCATTTCTGAACAAATATCGAATCATCGCAGGGGGTTGCAATGATGATTTTTGTGGATATTTATACGAGAGTTGACTCCGTGAGTCAGAGCAGGAATATTTGCTAAGAAGTTTTGAAAGCGCTTGACATTTCTGAACAAAGATAGACAATTCTCATAAGAATTAAATGAGATTTTTGGTGGAAATTCTATGAGAAATTCAGACTGCCGGGTATCTAGTTTTTTGAAAACACTACCCGGCTGCCGGGCATCTAGACACAGCATCTGAGCGACGAACTGGCAAATCATATATTTCAATTATTTTTTCTCTTATTTGTAATTAATATCTCAGGAGATCTTCCGAAAATAATAATTTAACCTTACTTTTTATTCATTTTCAGTCTTTTCAATTTCAGAATATTTTAACTTGGCATGTATTTTCCATGCCCAAGGGACATTCTATGACGGTTACATAAAGCAGTTAAAAACAAATCAAATCATGGGCTTTCAAAATGGCGACGAAATTCATTTAAACAACGTGTTGTTGTCATCCTTCAAGTGAAAGAAAACGGGGACAAATGATCATATCCATTTGAAATGATTTGGTTGACATGATTCACCTAAAGAGTGTGAAAGGATTAAATCCATTCACACTTTAGGTGGTGGCAATTTTAATTTACAACGTCTGTAAATTTTAGATTTTTTTTCATTTTATTGAGTTTAAATTTGAAAATTACCGCTTTTTGTTTCAGATGGAGCTAATGAAGAAGGTAAATAAGAAGGTAAATATCAATTATTAAGTTTAATGCAAAATGCGTACTTTAGCTTCCACCAATATAAGAAAGAGAATGACAGATGACATATATGATGTCACTACGTTGTTTAATATGCCTCATTTGTAGCATACTTAAAAATTGCAGGAGAGTTGCCAAGTTTATGTAGGCAAGTGTATCAGTACTGCAGAATTGAAAACGTTTTTGCAAATCTATCTGTCAATTTCAGCTGAAACCAGGGACATTTTAACATCCTTAAAACAACCCTAGTTATTGCACCTCTCAACAACATGCAAACTCTAAACTTCAAATCCCAAGTGACAATTTGCTTTTTTTTTACTGACGTTATTCAAAACTGGATCAACAACCAACGGATGGTGAAAAACAGAAACCCATAAAATGGATCGACTCTGTAGCTTGTGAAAGGGGTACCAGTTTCTATGAAAGGTACATGAAAGGTTCACCTTTTCTGTCAAAAATGGTGTAGAAAAGGGTAAAGGTTTGGATCTTGAGGCGGAGTCTCCCCATATAACATTTTACAGGATGAATGCAAAGGCTGGCCAAAATTAATGTTATTTTGTTTTCATTTCAGATGTGGATGGTCCAGAGGGTAAGTTGGAAACATGGCATTCAAATAGCTGATGATTACCTTAAATTGATTTCGTTTTGATATAATGTTCTTTCTTTGGTTGATGCAACACCAGCTGCACCAGCACCAGCACCACTTGCTCCAGCACCAGATGGTAAGTTAAAATCTGCATTAAAATATTTCACTGTGGCAATCACCTTAAATTTATTTGGTATTGTTAGGTTTTCAATATTCTCTCTCTCCCCCTCTGCCCTTCCCCCCCCCCCCCCCCCCACCTCCTAGTGAGATGATTGTGCATTAGTGACGAATCATTGCTTATGGGAATCAAACTGGGTCAAAATTGACTGGGATTCAGAAATATGTGTTTGTACAATGATGGGTTGTGTTTTTTAGTTGCATTTGAAAAAATGGCAAGGATTCTACATGTAACACAGTCTGCAAATATTATTATATGATTTAAGGCAGCCTTTAGAATAAAAAAAATAAGAACAAGAACATAGCCATTATTTTTCTGACCTGGCCATTTCCCCAAGAAGAGGAAGAGTTTATTTTTTGTTGTTGCAGAAGAGTTTATTTTTTGTTGTTAAATTGCAGCCCTTGAAATACCAGCAGCAGTTCCTGGTAAGTTCCTGGCATAGCCATTTCCCTAAGATAATGAACAGTTCTTTAAAATGCATTATAACAGTTTGACCAGTACTTTCTGTAGTTTGTTTTCCACTTGTACATGTAGTCTGTTAATTGTTTTTTCCCTTCTTGTTTTCAGGAGGACCAGGAGCCTTTGGTAAGTTGGTCATATTTTTTTATATTAAATTGCAGTAAATGGTAGTGTCTATGATTTGATATCATTGCAGTATTGCTATTTTAATGGGTTTTTTGTTGTTGTTGTTGTTGTTTAATTGCAACCCCTGTCATACCAGCAGTTCCTGGTAAGTTCCTGACCTGGTCATTTCCCTTTTTTTACTTTTTGTTTTGAGAAGGACTGCAACCTTTTGGTATGTTGGTTACATTAATTTATATTGAACTGAACTACATGGTAGTGTCTGTGATTCAATGTTATGGTGGTATTGCTATTTTGTTTATCTTTTTGTTGTTGTTGTTGTTAAATTGCAGCCGCGGACATACGAGCAGCAGTTGCTGGTAAGTTCTTGCCATAGTCATTTCCCTGAGATAATGAATAGTTCCTTGGAATACCTTATACCTTATACCTTATAACAGTTAGACCAGTACTTTCCAAATTTTGTTTTCCACTTGTACATGTAGTCTATTAATTGATTTTTTCCTTCTTGTTTTCAGGAGGACCACGACCCTTTGGTACGTTGGTTATGTTTATATTAAATTGCACTACATGGTAGTGTTTATGATATCATATTTTTGCAGTATTGATATTTTAATGATTTTACATTCTTTTTTGTTGTTAAATTGCAGCCCCTGTCATGCCACCAGTTGCTGGTAAGTTCTTGCCCCAGCCATTTCCCTAAGATAATGAATAGTTCCTTGGAATACCTTATAACAGTTAGACCAGTACTTTCCGAAATTTCTTTTTCACTTGTACATGTAGTCTATTAATTGATTTTTTCCTTCTTGTTTTCAGGAGGACCACGACCTGTTGGTACGTTGGTTATGTTTATATTAAATTGCACTACATGGTAGTGTCTATGATATCATATTTTTGCAGTATTGATATTTTAATAATATTTTACTTTCTTTTTTGTTGTTAAATTGCAGCCCCTGTCATGCCACCAGTTGCTGGTAAGTTATTGCCCTAGCCATTTCCCTAAGATAATGAATAGTGCATTACGGTTTGACCAGTACTTTCCGTAATTTGTTTTCCACTTTTACATGTTGTCTATTAATTGATTTTTTCCTTTTTGTTTTCAGAAGGACCACGACCCCTTGGTACGTTGGTTATCTTTATATTATTAAATTGCACTGCATGTTAGTGTCTATGATTTTATATTCTTGCAGTATTGATATTTTAATGATTTTCCTTTCTTTTCTGTTGTTAAATTGCAGCCCCTGTCATGCCACCAGTTGCTGGTAAGTTCTTGCCTTAGCCATTTCCCTGAAATAATGATCTTGCTTGTAATGCACTACAGTTTGACCAATTTCTCTTAATGTTTTTCACTGGTAACCGGAATTGATTCTAATTTTTCTTTCCGTCTTGTTTTCATTCTTCAACAGAAACTGACAAAGACAGAGTAAGTCATGTTTTGTTTAGTACATATCCACCACTTTTTCTTAGCATCTGTCCAACTTCGTGATCCACCTCCATCGAAGTAAAATTATGCAAGTTCGACGTTTCTCTATTTTTCTCGATTTCAACTTCTTGTTTTTGCTTCGTAACCCATATTTTCCACTATCTGTTTTTTCAAAATAACCTTTCTCCTTTCAACCATCCGTACATAATTTTTCATGGTCTGTCTTATTTCATAAATGTTCATATCACAAGCCTTTCTTTCCTTGCCCTTCACTAATTTTCCTCTTCCTTTCTTTCTTAATCTCAATCTCAATCCTCGAATCTCAGAAGCCATACTTTCCATCCTTGTTTGAATAATGTTTTTAACTTTCAGTCCTATCTTTTCAATTTCCTGCCTCATCTCTCTCTTTTCTTTCTCCTCCTCTTGTTGCCTTTTCTCATCCTTCTGTTTCATTTCCCCGGCTAATGCCACATATTCCTCTTCATAATCTCTCTCCATTACATACAGATCAGTTTCAATCTTAACAATCCGGTTAAAGAAGGTGTCAATTTCGGACAGTTCTCTTCTCAAGGTGATTGATATCCCTCTAGCCTCAATTAAACCTTGTCTCCAAGACCTCACTTTTTCAAATTCTGGTTCATTATTTCCTTCCATCTTGCTTCTCCTCGAACAAATTTTTCAGTCTGTTTCCTCGACAGTAATCGCTCACAAAGTTATACAAACCCTGAATGCCATAGTAAGATCACGTTACTTTTAACAGTAAACAACGATCCTAAATCAAAACTATCCATTTTTGCGCGTGCATAAACCGTTTTTGCCCTTCTATTACGCTTACCTCTCAATTTTAAATTCAAAATTTTAAACTTCTGTCGTCAATTATATCTTCGTATTAAGCCTACGAAAAAATTTCACGTTGCCTTTCCATTTTCACGTCGGCAAACTACAAACTGCAAGCGAGTGTCACGGTGTCTAACAATCTACCTTTACAATGGTAAGCTTAAGTTTTTAATTTTCTCCAAACGTGTTTTAAAAGCTTCTGCACTTCATTATTTTACTCTACTCTTTTGCAACAAATTCTAATTCACTCTTACCTGTGTGTTAATATCCAAAGTCATCATCAGCTGGTTTAGAAACTTCTTTACAAAACGACCCATCCTTTGTATCGGACGAAATTATGGCTCACTTAAACATCCCCAAAGCGGCGACCGTAAAACAACAAAAGAAGATCAAAAAGGTATTTCTCAAAATATAGCAGATATTAGTTTCAAAACAAAACCTTATTAAAAATCATGTCTTTCATCTATGGTAAAATGCACGTAGGGTCCAGCCAGTTGGTGCCAAATGGCGTTGAAACGTGTTGGCAATGGTTGTTAGCTCATTTGCGATATTTTTCCCCCCTGCCCACCCCACTCGGAGAGTTATCTTTCCCTACCCCTCGGTTTCACCTACAACCTGACTGCCATGTCTTCCCTCTGGACTCCTGATGAGACAGGGAATACATATTTTGCCGTTTACGAAAGACATGATTAAATCTCTAAACAGTGAGCTCACTAATTAATTTTTATTTCCCTTTCAATACCTAATTTGCATTTTATGGTAAATATCGTCACTAAGACGGAAATCTTCATTCCATATAGGAAGTTAGAATTAAGAAGAAGAAAAAAAGAACATGCAAGAAAACCTCAAAAAAAGTATCCAGAAAAGGACAAACCAAGCTGATGAGCCAGTCACTGTTGCAAGAATTAATAAGGGCAAAACGGCTAGCTGCTCAGCTTACTTGCGGATCAAGAAAATTGATTAAAACAATTAAAAATATCGAGAAAAACCTTAAATAAAAACAAAAGAACATATATGTTATAATTCTCTTTTATGCCATGATCGATGCAAATTTTCCTGGTTATAGACCTAAACCCAACCTCCCCCTAAACCCCCTCCCCCACGCCACCACCACCCCACCTCTCTTTGCCACACCCCTTTTTTTATGTCCCCATTTGCCTGTTGTCGTTAAATCAAACATTTTCCTCCAAAACAAAGTTTCATTCGGCTTTTTATTACAAGTAATAGTTTTTATGTGTTGGCTACTGCTGAAGTTGAATAGTTGGATAGCTCACTTTTCATGTGCCCTTAGATTGTCGTGTTACAAAGTAAAAACAAAATATATTGTAAATTTCATATCATGAATGAGAAAGAAAAATTCTCCTTGACCCCTCTTTATTCTTTTATCGGCCTTTGCTTTGGTCATTTCTTTCAATGAAGCCTATGAAAAGACAAAATAACAGTACTATAAGCTTCATTTAAAATATTCATATCAAATTAAATTAACTCATAGATAATCACCTGAAAAAACCTGGTTGTTTTAGTCAATTATGACTCATATAAAAAATAAAAATAAAAAAAATAAAAAAATTAAAAAAAATTTTTTTTTTATTATTCCTGATGTTTTAAAAAAAAGCTTCCTTTCTACTGCAACAAAAAATCCCTTTATTTTCTCTCCCACAATTAATTAATACATGTCAGGAATACCACTAGGGTTATTCAAACCACAAATATGCCCCATCATTATTTCATTCTTTTTTAACCTCCCAAAGATAAAATTAATTATCCCTACTTCTCTTATCCCCCTCCCTAGGGTTCCGTAATTAAAGTAGAATATTATTAGCAACTCAACATTGTGCGGTTCAAAAATCATACTGGATCTTGGTCCAATTACACCACAAATCAGTGGAGCCCCCTTTTTGACTTAAGGCAGGGATATGGATCCATCCCTTGTTTACATGCAAACCTTTCTCTCTACAGTCAAACTCTAAAGTCCCTCATCCTATGCCAGTTTAATTTAAAGCATTATTTACATAATATAAATTTTCAAAATAAATTTATTTCAAATTAAATTACTTTTGTCCCATTATATTTAATATCATCCCTTTTATTTTAAAAAAAATTTTTTTTTCAAAATTTTATTCCACTTTATTTTATTTTTTTATTATTATATATATATTTTTTAAATTATCATCATCATTTCATTGACTAATTTTTAAATTTCGTTTTATTTTATTATTTACTTATTTATATATTATTATTATTATATATATAATTATATAAATTTTTTTATTATTATTATTATTTTTTTATTTCCTTTTTCAATCCAACTCCTTGCATTTTTGCATGTCTCCTTGGTTGTGATAAATGGGTCCTATGATGCTGAGTTCTGCACCTGCGCATGTCTCGGCCGAGCTTCGTTTTTGTGGGGCTTTGTTATCTGTGGGCTTCCTCTGTGACCTTGGGGTAATGTATTGATGCTTTTTCCTTATTTTTTTCCCTTTTTTTTCTTCCATGCATGATATAGCTCTCCTCTTCCTTGGTCCTTTTGTTTATCCAAGCTCTGTTTCCTCATCTCCATCATTCATTGGTGCTATGATTCTATTTCTATAATAGAGTCAATCCGGTGGGCTTTGGTTATGTGTGTCTTACCCTTGGTATGACTTGGGCTGTGGTCTTGGGGTTCTGTATTTATGCATTTGTCTCAAATAAATCATCTCCTTGCATTTCTGCATGTCTCCTTGGTTGTGACGGATGGTCCTATGATGCTGAGTTCTGCATCTGCGCATGTCTCGGTCGAGTTTCGTTTCTGTGGGGCTTTGTTTTCTGGGGACTTTCTTCGTGACCTTGGGGTAATGTATTGATGCTTTTCCCGTTCTTTCCCCCTTTTTCTTCCATGCATTATTTAGCTCTCCATTTCCGTGGTGCTTTGTCTGTCCAGGCTCTGATTCCTCATCTCCATTGTTCAATGGTGCTATGGTTCTATTTCCTCAATGGAATCAGTCTAGAGGGCTTTGGTTTTGTGAGTCTTTCCCTGGGTATGACTTGTACTATGGTCTTGGGGTTCTATATCTATGCATTTTGTCCCAAATAAAGAAAGATTGTTTATGAAACAAGTTATAATTAGTAAGGTTTTCCCCAAAAAATTTGGAACGCTTTAAGAGTAGTAAAATGGCAAAAGGAAGATTTGATTTATGAGAGTCAAAACACACTAATGTTTTCATTCAGTATATGTTGGCCATATTTAAGTTAGCAAATGGTAAGTGACTTAGCATGTACTATCTAGGTTTGGATGCACATAGGAGATTTGCTAATTTAAACCCTTTGAAGTATAGGACAATAACACATGGTGTGCATGGTTTTTATAATTATCAATAATATTACTGTTGTCTGAACACTGTTCCATGTTTTCAAAGAGAAATTTGTGAATGCAGTCATGATCTGCTTTGTCCACTAGAAGATTTTTGAGGAAACACCATATTCTTTTAATTAGTTTAGAATGTGATGTAAAAAAAAATGTTTTGTCATGTAAGGGGTGGCGAGCGTATGTGTGTTCTTTAATTTCCAGCCGTTAATCTATTAAAAATCAAATGGTGTCAATACCAGCTATTTATGTGAATGCAGTAGGGATCATGAGGACTTTTAATTTGTTTTATTCTCTGTAATCCTGTTGTTTGATTACTGCATTTCACATTCCTGATTTTTTTCTTTTTTAATTTTGTTTTGCAGAATATTGCTTCAACTGTGGAGGCGCGGGCCACCTCCGGTGGCAATGCCCCTCCCCTCTTACCACCAAGAAAGGTGGTAGAAGGGGAAGGGGTGGCCGCCGGGGGGGGGGGGGGGCGCCGTGGTGGCCACCAGGCCGGTGGTTTCTTTTTTAATTTTTATCATTAATTTTTTTTACAGCAGTAACCAATAACACATGACCCATCGCTTTCAAAACAGTTTTAGTGGATGTCTGCAAACAAAAAGAAAAGCTTTTGTTTGCAGAAACCATGTTTTTGGAATAAAACTTAAAGGGCAGTATCACAAGGTCGAAACTTGAAAACGTCGGCCCACGTTTTCAAGTTTGATTCCGCAAATTCAAAAAGGCCGTCGAGAAGTGGAGGTATTTAGTAAATCAAAAAATCCATTTTTTTTAATTGATAGCCTGAAGAAAGAAAAAAATCACTTTTAACAGTGATATGTCCAAAATTCTGGTGCAAGAATAGTGAACAGTGCCGCGTGGAACCTCATGATACTGCCCCTTTAAATTTCACTGCATGTGATAATTTGCAGCTCAGTGATGCATGATGAATAGTAGGTGGATGACAATCATAAAGCCATGGCTGCAAGAAGCGCCACTTTTTTATCATGTTGAATGAAATTTTTTTCTTTAAATTATTATTGACTTTGAAATTTGTTTTAAAATGTTTACTATTTCTTTTTGGAAAAAATTGTTTGAAATCTTCTCAGAATTAAAAAAAAAACAGTGTTAACGAGTTTCCTTTGATTGATGTCCACCGAACTGAAGTTGGACCTTTAGGGATAAAAAAAGCGATGGGCTGCGTGTTAACGGTAACTGCTGCAAGTTCTATAATTGTAATTATGCTGCTTTTGTTTGCTTGCTTGTTTTGCTCAAAGTTGTTGTTTTCTGCAGCAAAATAAAGTTACTTTTTTTTTATTTTTTAAAATACAGCAGAACTTGTAAAAATATCCTATGATACAACACACCTAAAAAGGATAATAAGATATAACTACTGTATTTCACCTATGCCCAAATCGGATAAAATCAAAAACCTACATGTAGCAAATGTAAGAAAAAACGTTTTATGCGTCATTCATTCCTCAACCAGCAGAAAACCATGCTTACGAGTTGTGCTGTATTTTGATCAGTGTGTTTTGAAGTTGTCATATTTTTCTTATTCAATAAAGTCTATGAGAATGTTAATTTAGTCATTTCCTGTTTTGTTGCGATATTGATTGACTTGTCACATGTCATTTTGTGACATTTCATCTTGGTCTTTGGCTGATCAGGAGATACCGTGTTTATTTAATTAAGCGCCATTAAATTTTTGGACCTTGACAGTGGGCGCTTATTCAAGGTGGGTGCTTAATTGAGGCTGGGCGCTTATTAAATTTTCACCATTTTCAGCAAGTAGTAAGTTATTTTGCACCAAAACAAAATAATAACAAAACAAATGCAGAATTTTAACTGTTCATTAAAAGTTTCTTTAATATACTTCAGAAAACTTGGTCTCAGAAAGTCTCTAAGTAGTACTGAGTCAATTTCAATGTCATTGTCACTAAGGTCAATTAGTGAATTTTCTGGTGCTGCCTCCTAGAGGGTGGGGTGGGCGCCTATTTGAGGCTGGTTGCTTGTTAACTTTTCCTACCTACAGGGTGGGCATTTATTCGAGGTGGGCACTTATTAAAAGTGGGCACTTAATCAAATTAATACAGTACCTGTTTTTGTTTTTTGCCAATTGGCTGAATCATACACAGTTGTTTGAAAAGTAGTCATCTCTTGTTGTCATTAAGGTGACAAATCACGCCGGGCCAGTAGCAAGCAAAATCGCACCATTTCATTGAAGAGATAACTGAAATATATTGAGTCCAAAGTTATAATCACTTGAACCTTCAATTTGTGCTATTTTAAGTAACAAAATGGCAGGAATTTCAAAATTCAATTAATGATATCTTTAGACTGAATTAAGATATTTCAGTTCTCTTCAGTTTTGGAGTTGTGGAAACATGCTCTTTCATGAAAAATTTCAAAATGTGACATTTAAATTTTGGTGCCAAGTCAGTGACATCATTTTCCCGCCCAAAAATCCATTAAAATGAAAAACCAAAATCTTGCGTACCTCGGTAATGAGGAGATCTGTTCTGGTCTGAAATGTTAGATCAATCGGATGAAAATATAGAAAGTTATTTATGACCGCATTTCAAATGGCGCGATTTTGCTTGCTCCTGGTCCCGCATGAATAAGAATTCAAACTATAAATTTTCCAAGCTTAACTTGGATAAAGCTAGACAGGGGCGGATCCAGGATTTTTCTTAGGAGGGGTGCACCTCTAAGGAATGACGTAACTGAAGGGTGACCTAAACAAATTTTGAAAGCAAACAATGCAGACTAGGTCATCTAAGGGGGGTGCGCACCCCCTGCACCCTCCCCCTAGATCTGCCGCTGCCAGAGGTTAGCAGGTTGGCTAAAACTTGCCAACCAATAAGCCTCAATGCAGTACACAAACAGTACACTGTAGCTAAAAAAGTGTTTTATGGATCAAAGCTTGGCACATGATAGATAGAACATGTACACATGTTACAAAGATAGAATTTTTTTTCATTTTTGCAGATCTGCCTAACTTGAGACCCTGTGTATTGCATTGAATTAAATGAAACAAAATTCACATCAAACTAAATGAAACAGTCAAGATCGATTTTGTTTGGTCATCGAACACACTTTTATTCTGAATTTGACTTATGAATAAAATCGAGAGCCATTGTTCGATCTTGTGCAGAAATCAAACTTTGAGCTAAAATAAAATTGTGACTAGTCAATAACATGCAAACTGTAAGTTTATCGCTGCCATCAATCAGCAAGTCACTGCAGTTGTCTATGTGCACTGTGATCTGTGGATTTTCATCTGCTTTGCTGGTTTCTGTTTTTCTGGGTCCATTGATTATCTACTAAAATAATTAAGGATTGAGGGCAGTCGAAAATGCAGATGCTCAGTTCGTATTAAGAGTTTGCATCTTACTGAAAAACGTAGTAATAAGCCATAAAAAACTGACTGTAAAATAACATGTTATTTGGAATATGAAACAAAAGGTAAAAAAAATTGAGATGGTTTTGACATGTGAACACTACATGTAATATACACTTTTTCATTAAGTTAAATTTTGCTCGATGAGCAGACAAAATCAAGCTTAATGGAAGAATAGCCCTTTTCGCGGTTGACCTTTCATTTGTATTGCAATAAAAGTCAACATGATTGCGAGGCAATTTCGGGCAGAAACTGAAATTGCCTCACAACGACGTAAACTTATTGTAATGTAAATGAGAAAGGTTAACTGTCAAAAGGGCTATTGATTTTAATCTAGTAATTGATTGAGTTTGAAAGCAGAATTGTTTGATGTGATTCAACAGTTTTAGGACATGCAATAAGAAAAAGGTTTCAACTTGATATCAAGACTACAAAATAGTTTTATTTTAATTCCTTCTTAAAAACACAAAGCATTCAAATTATTTTGTAAGTGCTGCATCGTACCATTCCGTAATAAACAAAATGTTGACTCCTCAGTTAACTTCTTCAAATTCATCACTATGATCTCCGTGAAAAAAGAATATATTGTGTTCCTCCATGCTATCTGTAGAAAAAAAAAATGAACATAACATATGAACATTAACTTACATGTAGGGTGAGATAAGAAATTAAAGGTATAATACTACATTCCCCCCACATCCCTGATGGCATTTATTTATCGTAAGATGCTATAAATACTGTGCGAGCAGTCATTCTTGTCTGAGGGTGGGTCATTAAAAGTGAAATGTGGGGGAATTAATGTGGGCTAGGGAAGGGCCCTATTGTTTTTGTCCAACAATACAGCGCACATATTGAATCTCATGAGTTGGTACTATGGGGTCAGGAAAACAGGACTACTCTGTGTATTGTATTGTGTCAAAGTTGACTCTGAATTGTTTAAAAGGCTTTCTAGGAGAAAAATGAAGGCTTGAAAGTCTAACATTGGAAATTTTGTATTCATGAAAGGTAATAACTTTCAAGAAAGTTTCTCAAAATCGGATTCAGTAGTGACACAAAAGAGGTTTTGACTGATCACAGAGTTGAGAGTTGGGTAGTTTTGTCTTTATTTTGATTAGAAAACTGGACACTAAACTTTGTTTTATGCAAAATTCAATTGTAACTTTCTTTCATCATAGCTAACTTGATTGGGATCTGTATAATAATCCTGGTATAATTCCATATCTCTGTTAATTTTTAGCCGGATTGGCTTTCAAATGTCCAAGATATAAAGATTTTTAAAGCAATACATGTTCCTCTGCCAAAAATCTGCCTTATGAATTTATTCATGGTTATCTTTCCTGCATAACCTTAATGTAACCAAATAAGCATTGTTTTAGTGTTATCCTCTCACCTTTATGTCATAGATGGCAAGACAACAACAATTGAATAAAGAACATGGCAATTGTGTTCATCTCTGTGTTCTGTATTAAAAAAGAAAATTATATTCTGAATTTATCATTCATGTAGAAGGGTCTGGTGGGAAATAATATATGTACATGTCTTTTGCTTGAGCTAATATGGGATGGATTTGATATGCAGTTTCCAAGAGCAAAATCTGGCTCTTACTTCGTGTAGAGGAAACAAATGACGTTAAACAAAAGGAAACAATGCTTCATCAAAATTCTTTTACCCAAAAACAATGACCGAAAACAATGTTCCCTATTGTTTTACGTCATCTGTACGGTACACGAAGTAAGACCCCAAAATCTCTTCTTGCCATGCTTGAATAAATTGACTTTCTATTGATTAACCTAATTATATTGTTATGCCCACCAACATTCTAGTGTACTGTCATGGCATATGATATTTCTTATTTGAACAACTAGCTGGAAATCATTGTTTTTATATTACATCTCACCTGAATTACTCCACACTAAGTAAGTAAGTGCATAATATGAAACATAATATGAATAATATTGCATAATATGAAGCATAATATGAAACATGTGACCTATAGTCAAAGAAATAATGCAAATTATTAGTTACCATATGGAAGGAATACATACTGGAATTTTTATTCAACTCTCAAGGCTGTTAATTAGTCTGCATGTAGCCAATAACTCAGGCTATCAAATCGTCAAAAGACTTCATAAGCATGGCTCATGCTGTCTGGTAATTTCTCTTAATATTGTACCATAAAATTAAGAAAAAATTAGTCCTCTATAACAAATTATATTCATGCGGGCATTAAGGTCATACTGTGTATATTTGCATTTTTGTAAAGTTCTCCTCTTCAGTAGACGATTGCATGACTTGTATTGTTGCTGATATCTAAATATCTTAGGATGTTTTTTTTGTAAAACTGATTCACAAATTCAAGCAGTTTATGAAGGTCACATGAAGACATTCAGCGCAGAGCAATTTTCTTTTTCAAAGGTAAACAAGGACAGGATTTTTTTAATCTTATGGTACATATTACCCAGCATATCAGAGCCATTTTTGCTAGCTGCCATCTGCTCAAGAACATTAACCATAGAGCTGGCATCTGCTAACAATTTCCACATGGCCATCTGCTCATTCTTTTTATTAAGAAGAGCTGGCACAGTCAATTAACTCGTCCAATTCTGTCTGTATATCATACGAGCGATCAACAAAATCTGATTTGTTTAATCACTAGTATGATTTACAGACAAAATTGGACAACACAAAGTCCTGTTACCAATTAATCATAACTATTAAAAACGGTAAATGGTTACATGACTTGTTTACTAAAAACATAACAATGGAGTGTGTTTTTGACCGAAATGCACGCACGGAAAAAAGATAGCGCGCGCAAATGACACGTACTGTCCAATTACAAGCATGGCGTGTAATCTGTGCTATTAATGTTCTAATTGGGCCTGCTGATAACCAATCAGATTCGAGAATTTTGTTATAGTTTTGATTAGTACCATTATGGAAGGAGACTTTGTGACAATTTCTAGTAATGTATGAAAAAGCTTTCACGATGTTTCCAGACAATGTCATCATGTCTGGCATTTTGCCTCGCAATGCAATCAATCAACTGTTACAATGTGACAACTGATACCATAACAGTGAAACTGACTCTGCTAAAAGTGAAATAGCAAAAACTGATTGATTAATGGCGTAATGCTGGTTTTGAAACTATGCAAAGCACTAAGTTTCTTCCTCATGCATCTCATGTTCTGCAAATTTTTACACAAAGTGATGTTTGGTTCCTCTCACTCTTCTTTTGCCCGGGCGATGTTGCTCACACTGTTTCCACATTTTTCCTGTCAATTAATTTTGACAATAATAGATATCACAGAGTCTGTCTGGCTTTACACTGCACTACTGACTCATGGATTGTGCCCACTCCACGAGTCTATGGAATGTCTCCTCCTGGTATGCTGGTGACAGAGTCTGGTGATTTCGAGTTTCTTGTGTTAGTGCGCGTAGTCTGACCATTTCTCTTGCTCGAGCCCGTGTTGTGGTTGTGTCTACTGCACGGAATCTCTCTTCATCTGCAAGGAAGTCCTCATGGAATGCAAAATCGGGATCGATCCCTTGTCCACCCGAAGATTTAGCCCGTGATAACGCAACAATCAAAGCGCCAGGATTTTTTGCTTCGAAGTTGTGCATTCCTGGGTGGATGACAATATACCGGAAAGGCTCTCCAGTACCAACGGTCATTCCCTGGCATTTATGGATGGTCATGCCCCATGCCAGTCTAAGAGGAATTTGAAGACGCTTGCACCGACAGGAGCATTCCATAGAACGACTTATGGGTACGATTGGCATGACTGTAGGATCTTGATCAATGAAGGGAGGTCCGGTATAGCTTGAAAACCGTACCATCACAACATCAGGAAGGGGTGGAGGATCATCACTAGGTTTAGCACCATCTAAGTAAACTATATCCACAACTGTTCCAACTGCACCATTAAATAGCCCCCATTCCGCTTTTATGTTTGCCACAAGCATTACCTTGCTGTCACGGCAAAGGTACAGAAGTGGTAACAGTCCACCTACCTTGTTGCTGTCAGCATTCTGTGCATGACGGCCACTGTTGGTGGCTTTGATTTTGGCAACCGGATGATGTGGCAATTTATTACACTCAAGCAGCTTCACTTTATTTCGGTCCCACTCAAGGCGGTGTGTGGGAAAAACGAAAAGACCGTGCGCATCCATCCTACGCAAGAAGTCTTCGCCATGGCTTCTGCGTAAATTGTGCCACTGAAATTTCTGTAGCCAGTGTACTTGCTCTGGAGTTGTAGAGTATGTGCGCATTGACATCAAAACATCTCGTAGCTGTTGTTCAGATTCTGCTTGCCGGATGATTTGTGTGAGCTCAGCAGCAGTGTCAAAACCTGTTCATACCAAACGACCATGATTAGATGGAGCACTGCGTGAGTCAGAAATATAGGTCGGTGTGTCACATACGGGAGGTAGCTGGACATCATCTCCGAGTAAGACAACTACAGGAACGCCTCCCCAGGGCTCCTCTGAATTAGCTCCTTTATTCATTCCATAGCGCATGTGCTGTTCCATCCATCCCAGCATGGTGCGTCCAAACATAGAACGCTCATCTCCCACAAGGACCTTAAGATTTTTACATTTCTCTTGAATCTTCCGAAGCACGGTTCCTGAAGGAACTGTCAACTCATGGCAGGATTTTGCTCCAGTCGGGATTTGAAGAAAGCTGTGAGCAGTGCTACCTTGCACTAGATATGCAGAGTTTCCAGTTGGCGTAATGACCTGGATGGCATCATTAGTTCCAAATACCTGTCGCACCAAGCGTTGGATGCACTTGATCATGTAGGACTTGCCTGTTCCACCTGTTCCTGAAACAACAAGTCGCAATGGTACATAATCTTGGGGGTGCTCGATGTAGTTCTGAAGGGTCATCAAAATCAGGCTTACTATGGACTTCTGCTCTGTGTTAAGTGTTGATGGGCACACATCTGGTAAAAGCAAGCTTCCATTTTCTGACCTGGTTTCTTCAACTTCTTGGATGCGATTCTCCAGCCATTTCTTGGCATCATGGTCTTCAGAGAGTTGAAGAGAGGTGCTGCTCCAGTCATACTCTTCTCCGCCATCGTCATATTGGAAATCTTCTTCCACTCCTTCGTAGCATTGATTCTGACCAGCATAAATATCAACCCAATCTGGTTGCTGCACTGCGTGTACTGGTTCATTCTCTTCATCGTCATCTTCGTAGATGTCTTCTGCATGCCCCTGTGCCTGACGTTGCGCTTTCAGGACTTGAGCCTTAACAAATGTGGGACAGTCATCTGTCAGCAGGAAGGATTCAAAGCGGTCAATCCATGAGGTCTCATCATCCTTCATTTCTTGAATTGTAAACCAGCTGGGCCAGTGAAGGAGGACCATCGTCCTGCAGTAGTCTTCCTGAAGAGGCCACGTAGCATGAGTGGCACCACCACTTACCACGGGTACCTTCCCATTCTTTGATGCAAACTTGTACCAAGAACAAAGCTCATCATGTGGTCTGGCAAGGTATTTGTCTAATGAACTGCTGGAGGTAGCTGTGTCACCATTACGTTCCAGGCGCCTTGAACCTTTCAGTGATAAGTATGAAAATTGTCGACTGCATCGCCAGAGTGCTAATCCGCTTAGCTCAAACGAGGCCTCAGGACCACTAACATCTCGCCGTCCAACAGTCTTCATTAGCATTCGGGCACAAATCGATCTCCCAGACACCTCATCAGCTACTTCAACAGCATTAAGCATGTCCTTGAAAAAGGTCTACAGTTGCCCCTGTTGGTTCATTTCCCTTGCAAGCATATCCGCACACATAGTCAGTGACACCAATGATTTCATCTGTACTGGGGCTGTCGGGATCAGACTTGGACAATATCAAGCTCATGTCACAGTTAGCCCTCCATGCTTGCAGGTGATATTGTGAGTGCTGTATTACACGCGGATGATCTCGTGGTAGCTCAAGGCGAGAAGCTCCATTACGGTCCTTGACAATCTTTGGAGTAGTACGAGGTTCCTTTCCGCGGTTAAATTCTGATCCAAATTCCATGCGACACACGCGTTCTTTTGGTTGCAAACCAGGTCCTGGGTGACGAAGAGTTATCAAACAGTAATCGGAGCAGGCATGAATTCCGACACGATTTACCAACTGCAGATGATCTTCAAGCACTGCATCTTGTGTTGATGCAATATCCATAAGCATCTTGATTAATGGATCTTCTTCATCTGGTAAAGGTTCAGCTGAACCCTCAGGCGGTGGCCAAAATTCCTTCCTTGGCTCTCCATTCTCATCACTACCAGCTGGATGTGATGCCGTCATGTGAAAGTTTTGTTGTGCCCACTGACTCAGCCGAGAAGTATATTCCTCTGTATCACACCCTTCTTCTGTAGCTTCATGGAGAAGGTGGTGGGGTTCTCTGTCACGTCTTCAGCTCAGCTGATGCCAATGAATTTGTCCACGGGATTTCGCAAATTCATATCGGTACCAGTAGTCAGTAACACCAAACACGGGCTTCAACACCTTGTCATGGTATGCCTGAGTGCGCATATCAAAGTAACTTACCACAATGTGAGTGTTCTCTTGAACTGCCTTGAACCGTGCATTGCTGTCTTCTTGCAGATCCACTGTTTTACCAGTGGTCTGCACCATGTACTGCTCCAGAAGTCTTCTAAGTGGAGGGAAGTAGAATCCTGCACAGCTTCCAGTCATGAAAAATGATGGCAGCCCAAGCTTTTCGTTGACCATAAACTGTATCAAAGCTCGAAGCTCTCTACGCCTTTGTTCCCAATACTGTGAGGTGCCACGGAGACTTGCACCAAAGTACAGTAGCCTGTTCACAACGGTAGTGTCACCCCTGGCAAAACGTTCTTGCAGGTCGGCCACAGTGATGTGTGGGTCTCCGAGTTGTTGATCAACAAAGTATCTGCTCTGTTCTAGCGCACGCTTCCTCATGATCATGTTGTGCACGACAAATTTCCATACTTTGTGCTTGGCAAACCGTCCGTCTTGGTACCACAGCAAATGTTCTGCCCACTCGTGAAGACATGTACACGTTCTTGGACGGTTTATATGAAAATCACCCTGACCAGTTGGGAACAAGCAAGGAAAAGCCATAGTGAAGAAGTATGGTGTTGTGAACTCTGATGCTGGAGTGGAGTTTGTCGTAGGCCATGGGATTACAGGGCGTTCTGCTGATCGGGTTGCACTGTTATCATTAGGTGGTCCAGGATCGGTTGTTAGCTGGTTCACTGTAGACCGTATCTGTTCTTCCACATTCAATCCTGGCTCCGGGAGGAGAACTCCTGAGACAGTGGAGTCATCTTCAGTGTCTACATCTCCAGGGTCTACTTGGTGTGGGGCTGGCCCTCTGTCATCCATATGTTGAGCAGTAGAAAACTCCACCGTTCTAAGATTTGGTAATTCTCCATCACAAGGTAAGGCATTGATGCGAAAATCATCAATAACAATGTCAGCGTAGCTGATGTTGTTCGCCTGCAACCAACGGAGTGCTTCTTCTACACGTCGCCGTCTGACTCTAAAGTCTTTATGGGTGTCATTTTTCCCTTGTCGGCGCACTCGAATAATGTCTATGTCTGTTGGTAATCGTGGAAGAATTGTTGCTGGTTCCTGAACAGCCTGAGGGAATGCAATACAGTGACCCTTTGCAGCAATCCCACCATGCTTCAACAAATGGACGTGTATTGTTGGAGCAATTCTGGCTATAAGCATCTGCTCTGCATCAGTCAAATTACTGAGCTCATCCGGAACACATCCTGGATCCATATTGTTGTCAGCAGACCAAAATCTTTGTGGATTTTTATCTTTTTTACAACGATTGCACAAATCTTGATTTCCAGTTGCTTTATTTGTTAAACGCCTTTCTTTGCACACTTCACAGAAGCTAAATCTGTAGTATAACTGGTCAAGTTCAAAAGCACGAATGGCACAATAAGCACGATTTTCTTGCTCGGTTGATCCTGCGGGTGGTGGTGGAGGCAGATCCTGGATAACTTCTCTCAACCTTTTTTCCTCTTTTGCAATTCTTCGCAAATTTCGCCTCTCTCTTGTCCTGCGTTCATCTGGAGTTTCTTCGCCTGATTTCGCATGCTCGTATGCTATGCCTACTGCACGTGCCCTGTCTAAAAGGGATAGTGGCTCAATAATTATTGTACTTACTCCTCCCTCTTCTGTGCCACTATGTCCAACATTTTCTTCATCAACCTACTGGTGTGCATGTGTCACAGATGTTGATGAAATGGGAAATTGTCCATTGCCAACACCAGTTGCTTGACGCTGTTCTTCCGTTCTGTTTCTTCTCCATTCCCTTTGTCGTTCTCGGTGTCTTTCTAGCTGTGCTTGACACTGTTCTTCCGTTTGTTCTTCCATTCCTAGTAGAGAATGAAGAGAATGGAAATGTCTTTTATGGAATTTTGATATATTTCAGGGATATGCTGGAGGAGTGTTACCCTGAAGAAGATAATTTTTGTTCTGCCAGTTGTTTTGGCATATGGGCTGTCAACTCCTTCGCATCCACCATTTTGCAATTATACTCTAAAAAAAATACACTAGTTAAAATTTATAATTAACTGAAGAGAAAAATTAACTGCAACATAAACATGACCTTGACAAGCAATTATAAGGGAGCTGTTACAGTGCGACCACACGAAACGAGGCCACCCAGAGAAATTTTGAGACAAATTTTGAAATTAGCCAATGACAAGTTATGTAGCTCGTTTTTATACTTGACCAGTTGCTTTCTGTGATGTTTTAGCGCGGTGGAATACTTGGAAATGAAGAAAGAAAACAGAGAATTTCTTAGAAGTTTATATAAAAACTTGTGACTTTCGCTTGTGCCAGCGCGTTTTCAGGTTTCAAATTACCGTTTTGACATATCGTATTTTCTCAATTAAACGCCCCTGGCGTTTATTTCAAACTTAGCCCAGTGGACCCGGCGTTTCTTTGAATCAGCAGTTTTTTCTTGCCCGCCATTTTTTTAGAGGGTTATTATTCGTTTTTCTTGGCAGCCGTGTACCTTGCCCTTAAATCTCAAGTTTATTTTTAATACCACAAATAAACGTTTGGGGGGCCTACTTACAACTTCCTCTATTATACCTGGCGTTTATTCGGGGCCCGGCGTTTAATTGAGAAAATACGGTATGCAAATTCGGTGCACTTTTATCTTTTTCCCAAGGGACCGCCAAGGATATTTTTACCAACAACTACAACAAACTTCAAAGGGTTTAACTTTTTTCCTGCCTACCAAACATTCCCTACCGTCATTAATTTTGATTATAATTTTTAGTTCCATGCATTCAAGATTTATTTTAATAATAAGTAAACATGAAGTGCAGAAATAATTTTACACATGAATTTTGCGTGACTGTGAAATGATATATATGAAATAAATCATATATGAACTGCGGAAATGAAATCAAATGAAGAATGATCCTCGCTGCAGTTATGAACGCAATTTAAGCAATTGCGAAAAGAAGCCTGAAAAAAATTCAGGACTTCAACGGGGTTCGAACCCGTGACCTCGCGATACCGGTGCGATGCTCTACCAACTGAGCTATGAAGCCACTGACGTTGGGAGCAGGTCAATTGTAGGTTCATATGTTCCCGTGAAAGGAGTGAATGTGAAATGATATATATGAAATAAATCATATATGAACTGCGGAAATGAAATCAAATGAAGAATGATCCTCGCAGTTATGAACGCAATTTAAGCAATTGCGAAAAGAAGCCTGAGGATTCGAACCCCGTTGAAGTCCTGAATTGAAGTCCCCGTTGAAGTCCTGAATTTTTTTCAGGATTCTTTTCGCAATTGCTTAAATTGCGTTCATAACTGCGAGGATCATTCTTCATTTGATTTCATTTCCGCAGTTCATATATGATTTATTTCATATATATCATTTCACATTCACTCCTTTCACGGGAACATATGAACCTACAATTGACCTGCTCCCAACGTCAGTGGCTTCATAGCTCAGTTGGTAGAGCATCGCACCGGTATCGCGAGGTCACGGGTTCGAACCCCGTTGAAGTCCTGAATTTTTTTCAGGCTTCTTTTCGCAATTGCTTAAATTGCGTTCATAACTGCGAGGATCAGTCTTCATTTGATTTGCGTGACTACTGCATTTGGGACTCCGGGCCAAAATAACATAACCAATTAATGATTCACAAGCTGTAAATTGTAGAATTAACAACAACAACAACAACACTTTATTAGCTGTTCAGATGTTCAATTTTGATGACGATGTCTCGCGCGAAAACACTCAACGATAAAGACACCGTTGTCGTATGCATAAGGATCAAATTTGAAGGAATTGGTAAATCGTGTCCTTCGTGGCCATCGTTTGACAATAATTTTATAATTTCGAAAACAACTTGTAGCTACCAATTACCAAAGTTCACTAAACAGTCGAAAACAGCGATGTCACGATGTTTGTGAAGAAATGGAGTTAATTGGCTTGATTGGCATGGTGATCCGCCCTACGGCACGATAAATTAAGTCGACTTGAGTTTCAATAAGGATGGTTTTGCAGACGTCTTATTTGGATCCTTTCAATTTTCCGACTTTATGATATGCTAAGTCAAGTACGTTCAGTTTTTACCTGTCCAGTGTAAAGAGGCTCAATTGTCGAAAGAATCGCGTGATTAGCTGTCAAAAATTGTGTTGCGTTTCCTGAAAATCGTTTGGTATGCAAATTACAGAAAAATGTTCTGCTTCAGTGAATACGAGTTGCATGCTTTCAACTTTCACTCGACGTTCGATGCCCGGCGAAAAACATATGTTTTTACCGTGGATTAAATAATGTTCTTGTTTTAAATGTTACAATAAGCGATCAATTTACTTGAAGAGTTTAGATTTTTAGACCATTTTGATTTTCGCTGACGGCGAGTGTTTTCCTTTAATCGTTCGGCCGTTCACTTCACTGCGAGACGCTCTAAGTATTTTTTTCTTTAGCCGTTCATCCGTTCACTGGCAGCCGTTCGAATTATTTTATAAGCCATTCATCCATTCACAGCCATCCGTTCAAATTTTTTCTTTAGCCGTTCATCCGTTCACAGCCAGCCGTTCAAATTTTTTCTCTAGCCGTTCATCCGTTCACCGCTAGCCGTTCGTAATATTTATTCAGCCGTTCATCATCCGTTCACTAGCCGTGCGTCCATGCCGTTCGAACGGCATCTGTTAGTATCGTTTTCCTGTGAGAGGTCATAAATTAGTTTCAGGCGGAGAAAACGTTGTCTTTTTGCCTAATTTTCGCTTATAAGGTAATATCTTTATGTGATTACGTTTTTGAACTTATTTTGTTGATTTTTCCCATAAGTGGCCACCTCCTGTAAGCGACCACTTTGTCTTGCACCAAGGGTGGTCGCTTATGAGAGAGTTGACTGTACCTTACTCGTACTAATTTTCGCGAGGCTTTAATTTCGCGATTTTCGCGATTTGTAAAAAATCGCGAAATTAAAGACTCGCTAAAATTAGGATACGCGAAAATTAAACACGCAAAATTTAATACACTTCTATAATTGCGTTAATCAATGATTAACTGCGTTTATAGCTACATGGTAATTGTCATCAGTCTATTTATCTTCTACTTCAGCACTTTCTTCACCCGAATCACTCATTTCATTCTTCTTCTTGTTCATGTAGCTCTTTTAAAACATCTTTCGTGCAGTCATCAAAATGTCCATTTAGGTCAGGCTTTTTACTCATGCGCGTAGCGGCATGAGTTATAAAATGCCCTCCGTTTTTCTTTTTTGTGTCACGATTTTGCATGCAAATTTATTCACGCATATTTTAAATTGTGCATTTCCGGTTCACAGCTTTACACTTCCTGTTTGGTGACTTCCGGCTACTCTCACTTCCGGCAAAACATGGTTACTGAAGTGTCACGACAGCGTCTCCTACAACCCTACTCACATTAGTAATGTTCACGTCAGGTATATATTAGTTTCACAAGAATGACTGGCTTCATTGTGGTACAGCCTTCATTTGTAAAACATTCAATAGTAACGTGGTTTGCAGTGCAATGACTGAATGAAAGGAGTAACTCTTCTTTATGTCGGACGTCTTCTTATCTTGTTTAAATTACTAAAATATAAATTGCTTCTTTTCTTATGGTAAATTGAAATATAAGACAAATGCTTGATACGCATGCGCATGACAAACATTTTCCGTCATTTGGTCTTATTGGTGTATAAGTCAGTCCTGTATTTCTCCCATCGAGGTAAACGTTGCTTTTATACACAGCATACAACTTGAGGCCGAATTTGTCGCGATTCTGAAAACACTAAGAGCTATTTTTAATCAGAGTTCTTCCGAGGCAAAAATGCCAAACATCGATCTCTCGCACTGATAAGCACATTGTCAATTTATTCCCTTTTTTACTGCCGATTCTTTACAATGTCTGGATCGGAGCAGTCCTCGCTGCCTGTGGTGAGTAATTTCAAGACTTTTTTCAAGAAAGAACAATAGAAAAACACGGCAAAACAGCGTCGTACTTCAGCCCATCAGACTTAATTAAAAATTTGGACTTCGGGACTGGACTTCTGTGGATTATGGACTGTGGAATGCGTGTCATATTAATGTCGATTTTTACTGACTTTATTGCTTTTTACTAGTAACCACTATGTTGTCACCTGTGTAAGTAAGTCCGACCTTTCGAAGCGCGAAGTTGTGCGAGTTCACCCGATTGCTGTACGATGAGACAGTTCTGATAGCTTCGGATTAGACGACTCGATTGTCAACACAGACCCCAACACAGTTCTGTTTGTAAGTGCCCGCTTTGGATCCGTGGGAAAGGTAAACGGAGCTTTCTCGTTCTTTTTACTGCTTTACCAAGCACAGCTTTCACCAGATGTGGCCAAGCATTGTTTTCAAAGATTATTTTAGGTGTTTTCGTGGTTTGGAAAAAGGTTTTAGTGAAAAATCGAGCTGTGAATCGAAGTGTTTGTTTGAAGACCATGAGCTATCCGAACTCATGATTCAAACGCCGCCAGCATTTCATTTCTGTACCTTTGACCATTCAGAACTGTTTTTTTTTTATTAGCGAAAGCATTACGCGAATCGTTTTTCCGGATAAGACTGGCATTCCATTACACAGAAAAAGTCGGAAATTTTAGAAAGCATAATAAAAATAGGTTGCTGAATTGAATTAGTTTGTGATGTTTATTATATTTTCGCAGACGCTAGTCGGTTCCGCGCAGTAATTAGGACACAATAAATCGCCAAGACTTCCAGAAGCAGAAAATCACTGAATTCTGAAAGGTGTTTGACTCAAAGGAAAGACATTTTCATTCAAGGAAATATGAGTTTCATTCAAAAGTTTCGACCTTTTATAGAAAATATATTTTTTTATTCAGTGGTTATATAAAAACTGCTTGCTATCAAATTACATTTGACATAAAAATTTGCATAAAGCAAAATTGTGTATTTGGAACCCTTTGGACACTTTGAAGAAACTGTGAAGCCTGGCAAAAACTTATTGTAGATGACAAAATCAAAGCATTTTTTAAAGAACCAGCTTTAAGTTATGGAAACATTTCGGCATTTCGATTTGGTCTTAAAGGGCCATTCCATTTTTTTCCACACCCCCCTATAGATGAGGTCAGTCAAAATTAACCCCCTAAGAAAAAAAGATCAAAGTGCCGACACGTTCCCCCCTTTCAGAAATAACCCAATTTTTCTTTTCCCCTCAGAAAAAAGGCCATTTTTCTTCAACACTCCTCAGAAATATTCAAAAGATCAAAGGCGCTGACTCGGCCACCCCCCTCAGAAATGACTTTCGAAGCCCCCTCAGAAAATCTCATCTATAGGGGGGATGTGGATATAAAATGGAATGGCCCAAATCACGGAGAGATTTTAGTGAATGCGTCACGCAACGTTTCTTTACAAAATGTTTGACCAATTCATAGCAATTCTCACCAAAGATTTGAAAACTTTAAAAAAAATCCCGGGTCTCCTGAATGTGATTTCCTGTTTATTTAGGGCCTACAAAAAGCTAATGGCAATCCGGGCAGGAGGGGCATCTGGGTTAAAAGGGTTGGTCGGCCTGGCCGGGAAATACGGGCAGGGGAGGGGTAAGTAGATTACGAGCAGTCTCTCTTTCCCAGCGTAGCCCCCAGTTTCGCGCGGCCATTATCCGTTCGCTAATGTTTTTTAGTTTCTCGCTTGATGGACTAACGCTGGGAAAGAGAGACTGCTCGTAGTCTAAGGGGTAAGAAAATATTGCATCCGTCGGGGGGGGGGGGGATTTTTTCTGGAATAACCCATTCTACACCGGTTGCATGCGATTTAGTAACACAGGAAAACTAAGTCTTTATATTGATTATCAATTTTCTTTTTACAGCATGTCCTCGACTGCCTATTTTTTCAAGTATTCTTTTCAAATGTAACAGAAATAATTCACGACTTGGAAAGTAATAGACGAGTGTGGATTTGATCGGGAATCAATAAGTTAAATATTAAAAGCGAGCACAAAAAAATTGGTAACTTCAATCAACATGTCTTAGAGTCTCATGCGCATGAGTATAGGCTAAGTATAGCCTCTTGTTATAATTAGCCAACACAAGCTCTTAGCTCCGTCTGAGGACCCATTTAAAGATATAGACAGTGCACCACAGTAATAATATAGACATTGCACAAGGCTGTATCGGAAGACATACATAAATTGTATTTCATTATTATTCATCTATAGTTTTGTTCTGTTTCAAGGGTGTTAAGCATTTATAATCATTACAGAACTGTATGGCATAGGTATTTAAAATCATATTTTTATAATTGACTTTTATTAAGTACAATATTGCATTAGCATTTGATTGATTTGCAGTATTTGCTTGATTAGTCTGCGGATTATAAACGCTATTTCTATTACCTAATTGCAAATCATGATTGCAAATCAATCGTCGTTTAAGTGATCATTCAATAAAAAACGATTTTCTAAATCTGTCTTTTGTCAATTTTCGCGAAATTAAATGCCCTAAATTTATCATTTTTTGCAAAATCGCGAAAATTAATGCTCGCGAAATATTCCTGTTCCAAATTCGCGAAATTAAGTGCCCGCGAAAATTAGTACGAATAAGGTATTTGACATCAATTTAATTGAAAAATTTTCATAATGAGTAGATTATTTTGAAATGAAGCAATTTTTGAGGATATTTTGATTTGAGAGTATAATTCTGATTGTACATAACACGTGTAGCATGTTTGCCTTGCATTTCTACGACAATCAAAACATTGACAAACGCACTTAAATAAATAGGACGGAGTCAAAATACAAAATAATATTGAATTTGCTGTACCTTGTTGGCGTTCTCTATGTGCTTCTGGCTGCTCCTCCATACTGTTCCTCATTATTTCATGTTGCCGTTCTTGGTCTCGTTCATGCTGTTCTTCAGTACTTCTCATTCCTCGAAGCCGTTCTACCGCTGCTTGACGCTGTTCTGCCGTTCTGTTTCTCCTCCTTTCCCTTTCGCGATCTCGGTTTCTTTCTAGCGCTGCTTGACGCTGTTCTTCTGTTCTGTTTCCCCTCCTTTCCCTTTCTTGTTCTCGGTTTCTTTCTAGCGCTGCTTGACGCTGTTGTTCCGTTCTGTTTCTCCTCCTTTCCCTTTCTTGTTCTCGGTTTCTTTCTAGCTGTGCTTGACGCTGTTGTTCCGTTCTGTTTCCCCTCCTTTCCCTTAGTTGTTCTCGGTTTCTTTCTAGCTCTGCTTGACGCTGTTGTTCCGTTCTGTTTCTCCTCCTTTCCCTTTGCCGTTCTCGGTCTCTTTCTCTCTTCTTTCGTTTCTCCTCTTCTGTCATGTTTCTCCCAGCCATCATAACAACCTAATTATTCAAAATGTAAACCTTTTTAAATTCACGCCAAAAGTGCACAATAGACAACAGTAAACTGATGATAAGCTTAACTTAGGTGAAAAAGTCGAAAACACAAGAATAAAATTCAAGAGTTTAGCTGTAAACAAATGCTTCGACGAAGCTTCAATTTAAGACGAAATCGGGTTTGAAAATAAGCACTTAGCTCTCTATTCCTCCAAAAAGGCTTGACTTGCAGAGTTACGCAGCCTCAAATGCGGTCTTGACCACCGTTTGAGAAATGTGAAACCTGTCTTGAATAGCAAACCGCGAAAAATGCAAGGAAAAACGATTTTGCTCCAATTTTCTTGATCCGCTAAACACAGAAGTGTTTACGACAGCTGACGCAACGTCATCAGCCGTGCAGCCGCGCGAAAAACAGCCTCGCTTTGCTTTCAAAATTGCTAAGATCCCGGATGTTGTGTGGCGTAATACGCGCATGTTTTGCGACGTCATACGCGCCCGCGAGTTTGCCTTGCGCGACCGACTCGACTGCTGACACATGTCACGGAGGCGCGCCCGCGAAACAATCCGCTAGCCATGACCATGAAAAATGACGGCATTGGTTCTATGAGTATGGAGCTGCGCAGCCAGGCCTTCGGCCTGGCAAGGGCTCCGCTATGAATTAAATCGTCCTTCAGCTTTAGGCGGGGTAGAGAAGTTGTATCGTGCTGCTCGTCAATATGGAATAACCCGTTCACAAGTACTTCGTTGGTTACAATTACAGCCAGGTTACACCCTTCATAAGCCTGCAAGAAAACACTTTCGTCGTAACTGAGTTTTTGTCAATAGTATTGATGAACAGTTTCAGGCAGATTTGGCAGATTTGTCAAGTTGAAGCCGATGGAATCGCGGATACAAATAGTTATTGATTTGCATTGATGTCATCGAAATATGCGTGGGTAGCGCCCTTGAAGACCAAAACAGGAGCGGCTTTGGTGGCTGCATTCAAGAAAATATTTCGACAAGGATGCAAACCTGAGAGATTGCAAACAGATGCTGGTACTGAATTCGAAAATAAAACTTTTCAAACGTTTCTCGAAAAAGAAAAGGTTCGTCATTTCGTGACATGCAGCGAGACCAAGGCTCAGATTGTCGAAAGATTCAACAGAACTCTGAAACAACTTTTGTGGAGGTTGTTTACCACGACAAGTTCATACCATTATTTGGACAAATTGGGCAGTTTGGTCAATGAAAATTACAATCAGAGTATTCACCGAAGCATCAAGATGAAGCCTGCGGATGTAAATGTGTTTAACGCACAAACTGTCTGGAGAACCTTATATGGTAATCAGTCAGCCTCAAAAAAGTATAAATTGCAAGTGGGTGATCAGGTCAAGATCAGTAAGTATAAACGAATCTTTGAGAAAGGTTACATACCATCTTGGACAGAAGAAACATTTACAATTGCAAAACGACTTCCTCGAGTTCCACCCGTGTATCGTTTAAAGGAAGCAGACGGTGATTGGATCCAAGGCACCTTTTATGAGCCACAGCTACAGAAAGTGAAAGAAAACTCTGATGATTTGTTTCGCATTGACAAAATTTTAAAGTATCGAGGTAAAGGTGCTCACAAAGAAGCGTTGGTTCATTGAAAAGGCTGGCCCAAGAAATACGACAGTTGGATTCCCTATAAACAGTTGGTGTCTTTAAAGCAAACATGAAACAAGATGGCGATTTTTACGTCATGCTACCAAGTAATAAAGTCGCACTCGGGCCACGATGGCCCACACGGCCGGAGCTTAACCCGGTTTCCGTAGCATGAAGCAACTAGGAATATTGCTACTCCCCCCTGGATGGGATGCTAGTCCATCGCAGGGTTACCCCCAGCATTTTGTCGCCGGTACCCATTTATACACCTGGGTGGAGAGAGACAGTGTGGAGTAAAGTTTCTTGTCTAAGGAAACAACACGACGGCAGAGACCAGGCTCGAACCACCGACCTTCAGGTTGAAAGTCCGACGCGCTAACCACTAGACCACCGCCTTCCAAGTAATGCCGATACAAATTTGTTTCCTACCAATTCAGAATCGCACTATCGTGTTGCATTACCTCGACAAATTCATTTGCAAGATGAGGAACATTGGGAAGTCGGGCTTCATCATACAATATATCCATTTTCTTGGTTCGAAGTTCCTCATTAATGCTATCGTCGCGATTTGGCGAGCAACGTGTTGATACGCTGACTTTACCAGCTGGACGTTATCGAACAGCTTTAGATGTTGTAGAAGGACTGCTTCAATGCGTGAACAATCCTCCAAATCCTTGGTACTTTAACATTGCTGTGGATGATGAATGGAACATAACGCTTACATCTGAAGACGTCAGGATCATGGTGACAACATCTGTCGCTCAAGCTCTTGGTTGGATAACCAGCGAAAACAAAATTCGTCGAATGAACACATTGGGTTTAAAAATGAATCTTAGGATGATACCTAATTATGGATACGAATGGCGTGTCTTACCTTTCCATACGTTTATTACCTTTCCGGGTACCTTTCTCATACCTTTGACGGTGTCTCTCTGCCGTTGCAAACACAGAGTAGTACAAGTGCAAACTAACCTAATCGAGCTTCGACAAGTCGGTGAAAAAGATTAACATTGTTGCACGAAATGGTACCACACGGTTTGTTTCGAGAGACAATAATGGAGAAACCGGAACATGTGATTTATCTTCTCTTGCGGACCAAGACATTTCAGACGATTGATATCTACTTAACAAGTGGTTGTGACCAGCCAATTTCATTTCAAGGTGGAGCAGTGAACGTGGTACTACATTTTCGAAGACGAACAAGATGACAAACAGTTTTTACATCGTGGTAATGAGTGATGCAAACACAGTTCAATATCTCGAAAACAAACCTTCCAGTTTCAAGATGCAACTTCCAAGCCAAATGCATTTGAGTGAGGATTGGGAAGTGGCCATGACGCACATTATTTACCCGCATACTTGGCAAAATGTACACAGCAAACAAGTGTCTTACATTTTACGATGCAATAAAGGATCAGAGTGGAACTTGCCGATTTATCTACCAAGTGAAACGTATAGAACAGTCGAAGATTTGATCAGTGGTATGGTGACGGGACTAGAAAGTGCATTTCCAAACAATTATCTCAAGAGTGGAAAAAAGATCAAAAGTCTCGGAGGAAATGAATGTTTCTACATTCATACAAAAGCTCAACATTACTTTGAATTCTACCTAACTCCAGGATTTCAAGTTACATTAGCAAAAATTTGGGTCGAGCTTTAGGGTAGCTGAACCATCAAAACCGTGTACCAGCTCTTTACGAGATTGTGTTCCTACTCCTGTTCAACTGAATGAGGATCAAACTGTCACCCTCACAACAACAACCAGAACCGTGCGCCGAAAAGATGAGTTGGTATAGGGTATGTTAAGCAGACATTCCTTTCAGACCATGTACATCTACTCAGATCTAATTGAATAGTTAGTGGTGGGAGATGTGCAACTTGTTACGTATGATATTACCTAGAGGTCACCCTGGTGAGATGGTAGTGGAAAAAATCAAAAGACCTACCTATCATCGGTTGCGTACCTCTATTTTCTCTACGGCTGAGATCAATATAAGAGGTGACACGGCGCAATTGATATCATTTACATCTGGCGCTGTGCGAGTAACATTACACTTTAGACGTCGAGCAATTCTATAACATGATCCTACCGATGAATCATCAAATGTATCCCTACCAACGTCAAGTTAACCGTTTGTTCAACGAGGAAAAGGAGATATCAGTGTCTTTCAAGTCAAACATCCTTATGGTCAAGGAGGTAATGGAATAGGTCTGGAGGGATGTTTCGTACCCTCTTCCATACAGCCACACCCTTTCTCAATACTGCAGTGACAAAAGTGGGAAAACGTTTACTCACTACTGGATTGGATACAGGGGTGCAGATTGCGTAAGTCATTATCAACGGTCAGCCTTTAAAGAAAGCGGCTAACTCAAGAGCAAAAACTGCCGGTAAAAGCTTTGTTACAGGCGCCTTTCAGGATATAATCCAACAAGGGCGCGGAAAAAGAGTACATAAACGTAAAAGGAAAGCTATTCCTGTCAGTACAAGACAGACCAAGAAACGAAGAACATCAACTGCAAAGTTCACAACTATTTTTGACTGAAAATGGTTTCAGCGCATCCCTTCTCTGCCCCAGGTGAAAACTCAAGTTTACAGCTGTTCCATGTACCAGTAACAGATTTTTCCATTGTTAAAAGTAAATGGGTGGACTATATGAACCAATTCAAAGCGGGACCAATCCCATTGAGTTTTTTATCGAGCCTTTATCGGATTACATCGATATCAACAAGACTTAACTACATTTAGTGGTGAAAATTACAAAACGAAATAGGGACGGTCTTGAAGCCGAAAAGAAGTATACGTTGATCAACAACGCCCTTCATTCTATTATCAAACAGTTCACCATCAAGATCAATGAAACGTTGGTCACGGAACTATCAGACACACAGGCGTACAATGCTTACATTAAGACTTTGCTTAACTTTACGGATCAAGCCAAGAAGTCTTATTTGACAAAGGCCCTTTACTACAGACACTGCAGGACACATGGATGAAGTGGATAACTCAGGAGACCACAACATGGGTCTCAAAAGGAGAGGCACTTTTACCAATGAAAGTGCTGAAGTGGGATTGGTTGGTGTACCCTTGTGTGATCTATTCAACATTGACAAGATGTTGTTGGACGGTTTAGAAATTAAGATCAAGATAGATGTCAACAGTGACGATTTTGTTTTGATGTCTGATGAAGCGGCCAACAACAACAATACTTTATTTACTCATTATTTTTTTACAACTATATTTTAAAATATCTACACACATTTTGAACTAAGTACTAATAATTTAAATAGTTAATATGTCTGGGAGCTAAATTAACGGGTGAGTTTTCTAGTTAGCCCCCAGCCACAGTTTGTTAAACATTTACAGCAGGTGAAAGAATTAAAAGAAGTGAAAATATTTACAGTGAAATAATTTAACAATATGATGTTAGAAAAACATAACAGAGACAAATTATTTGTGTTGTTCTGACAATAGATAACGTTTTAAATTTCTCGAGAAGAGGAATACATTTAGATCCTTTAGGTCAGATGGGAGATCTTTCCAGAGGTCAATTGCTACAAAAGAGATTCTTTGTTTGCCTATATTTGTTCTTACTCCTGATTTATAGAGGTTTTGATTGGCTGCATACCTAGTATTATAGTTATGTACAGTGTTGGCATATTTAAAAATGTTTTGAAAAATGTTTGGTAATAATCCTTTGTGCTATAGGTGCGTAAATTTAAGTGCATGCAAGACGTAAACATTATGTACTGTGAGAATATCTAATAAATTTAGTAATGGTTTAGCGCTTTCCGTTTCTTTGCCATATGATGTTGCAAAGAATATTAATCTAATTACGTGATTTTGTTTAATTTGAACTTTTTGAAGTTCGACAACTGGCCGACAATTGCAAGTTGCGAATCGTGTCAAGCACTCTTCGTGTTCGAACAGTTCATGTAGCAGACAGTACCAAATTGGAGCACGTAAATACTATGACGGGTAAAATAGCGCTTCCTGCTATCTTTACGTTGACAAGACCTCCGACTCAGGCCAGGATCATTCCAGGTTGTGCTGAATCATACAGAGACAGACCTATTCAACGGTCTTATTCCCCAATGTATCATATTTGGAATGGTGCGAAACGATGCTTGCAATGGCAACCTGGGAAGGAACCCTTTCAACTTTCAGTTGTTTGATCTGAATGCTGTTCGTATGACGGTCACTGAGGAAGAACTGCCTCACTCAGTCATTGACTTGACAGGTGGCAAGAAAATTGATGGCTACAACACACTTTTCTCGGGCAGTGGGGATATGAACTGTGGCCATGGCTTAGATATTGACAGAGAAGATTGGGAGCAGGGGTATGGTTTGTTTCGACTGGACACAACACCAGCAGGAAGTGGTCACCCAGATCATTTAATTCCTCATAGCAGTGGAAATGTCAACTTATATTTAAAATTTGGCACTCCAACACCTGCTGTGCTCAATATAATAGTGTATGCTGAATTTCAAAATCATTTGGAGATTGACCGCAACCGACGAGTGGTGTACGACCTGTCACAAGGCGCTTAAAAGGTGCATACTACCTTCGAATTATGGCAAGCCGCATTACAAGACCATATTTTGGCTCCTATTATGCAAGGTGTCTACCCCAGTGACACGTTACCGGTCATCAACACGTTTCCTTCAGGGCTGATTGCAAATACGGATCCACATGATCAACCCGGAACGCACTGGATTGCCATGTACTTTGCGTCTCCGTGGCAGAGTGAATTCTTTGACAGTTAAGGATTTCCTCCTGAAACTTATGGCATGGATGGATATATAGACCAAGGTGTTACTTACTAAAACAACAAACCGTTGCAGGGACTTACTTCAGATACATGTGGAGACTATTGTTTATTTTATTTATTTCATCGAGCACGCAATGTTGATTTGAACACGGTTCAATCTAAATTTAGTGTCCACGATACACAGTGGAATGATGCACAAGTAGCAGAGTTTGTACACCAATATGTGAAATCGTTAATCAGCGTTAGAAAAAAAGTCAACGTTGTATGAAAGCGAACAGCAAACTTGTAAATCGTTCAGATGTTGGCGTAAGGAATCAATAAAGCACTGTTAAATTGAAATATACGTGGGTTTGTGATGCTCTATACTCATATAATGAAAGACACGTTTGAAGTATACATCAAACTGTTTTCTGGTTAGTGGTGTCAACATGTCATAGTTCAAATGTCCAAGCAGTATTATGATAGCGGGTCCGAGTCAATGTGGTAAGACTACAATCACAAGACGATTACTCCAAAATGTGGATGTTTTGTTTGAGCGACGTATTCGAAAAATCGTTTACTGTTATGGACAGTAGCAGGAATGCTTTAAGGATCTGGTTTCACAAATAACATTTGTGGAGGGAATTCCTGAGGACATTTCAAGTTTATTTCCTACCAATTGTCGACCAGGATTATTTGTTTTGGATGATCTCATGAGGAATTGCAGTGATGACGAACGTATTCTAGATCTGTTTATAAAAGTATCGCATCGTTGCGATATTACCTGCATTTATTTGACTCAAAATCTCTTCCCCCATTACATTATTGCTTTTAATAATCTTCGAGATAATTTGGGTTTTCGAACATTGGCTCTACTAGCTTTGGGGGACAAGTTCCCTACGTATGGGAAAGTTTTCAAGATGCAACATCCCAGCCCTTTGGCTATCTCATGCTGGATTTACATCCTCAAACACCAACCGTTCAACGATTACGTACCAACATATCACCTGCATCCAAGTTTTACCCTGTGGTTTACGTCAACAAGAAAACGCATAAAACAGATGAATCACTACCGGTTGAACTCATTTAACATCATGCCTGCAAACAAGTCACGTCGTACTGTAAAATGGAAGAGAGGTGTACCCACTTCGACTCAAACCAAAGGGGTCAAGAGAAAACGTAACGGCATTTCCAAAGATTCGAAAGAAAACAACGGAAAGAAATGATAGCCCTTGCTAGCAAAGGACAGATGAAGGCGATTGGTGAAGTCGCTCTAAATCTTCTAAAAGGAAACATCTTAGTACCGAGTTCGTGATTTAAACGATTGAAGCCGCACAAGTCAAAGCTCCTCTATTTGACCTGGAAGACACCAAGCCTCAAACGAAAACGGGAAGTGCTCAATCAGAAAGGTGGATTTCTACCAGCACTAGCTGCTTTGATTGCTCCTCTTGCTGTTGATTTATTGGGTAAAGTTTTAAAATGAAACATGTACAAAAGATGCTGATGGTGAACGAACAATTATTGCAAAGCATGGAAGCAGAACATCGATTGACTGCTCCCGCTCAGCTTCCTACTCTGACGCGCTTAGATCAAGATATGAAACAAATCATGGATTCGTCTTTACCAGAAGATCAAAAAGTCTTCATGTTGGATCAACTTCTACAGAGGTATCAAGGGTTGAAGAAACAGATGAAGAATGAAACCATCGTAAAACCCACAGTTTTTCTTCCTACACCAGAACCATCGCCTCCACCAGCCACTTTGCCTAAATCTGAAGCAAAAACGAACAAAACAGTTACAAAACTACCTGTCACACCTGTGTCTACTAAAGGATCCAAACTCCCCAGGAGAATAAAAACACCGTCTACCGTTTTGCCTGACGAATCAGCACTTTTTTTGCTTTTGGAAACGCCACCTGATGCCATGCGCAAAACTGTAAAAAGAAACGCAAGGCAGGAACACCTGTGGTGGTCAGGTTACGAAGCAACAAGCAATGGGAACCTTACTAAACCGGACGAACCGGTTTTTCAAGATGAATTAAGATAAAAGGGACAGACGCTGTGTTGTCAGAAGATTTTTAATTGGATTGGATTTACATTATGACTCCTATCATTAAGCACCACGTTCTAGAAGTGAATGATGACAAACCAAAGGAAGCTTATTGGATATGTCTGGCTTTCATGGTGTATGACGACATACAGAAGAAAAACCCTAGTTCAGTACAGCATAATAAAAAGCTGACGACATATTTGAATCGCGCGTTTACAGTTTTGGAAAACTATCGCACAAAGGCATACTGGGTATGACACGCTTTATTGGACATTCTGGATTTGCCGGCACCTTATGAACAAGACTGTATTGATAATCCACAGCAAGAAAGAGAATGCATTGAAAGCGCCATCCTGCAACCCGATCAGTTTTGTAAAACCTGTTGGTACTGGTTAGACATATTAATAAATGGCATTGAGGAAGTTGACCGGTCATAACCAGTTTGTACTTGTTAAACTAGATATTTCTAGTAAAACAGGTTTATTGATTGGTAAAAACACTGTTTTTTTTTAAAAAAAAATGTATAATGTTTCTGCGACAGTGTTCATCACACATCAGTTTCAAGATGAGTTATTCAAAGTTTGGACTCTGCAAACAAGACCTTGAGGTAATCAAACCCTCTTCTGGAATATCTTATCTTCGCTGTTTGAATTGGAGAGACTGCCCCTTGTTCTGCCGTGAACACAATGTCTATGACTATCAACAGTGTATCAATGACCATGTGATACTTAAGCAATAGAACACATTTTCTATGACTTTACCGGCGTAATAGAACCACGCGGGATGTTGGGAGAACACGAGAAAAGCTTGTAAACCACGAGCCGCAGGCGAGTGGTTTACAAGCTTTTCGAGTGTTCTCCCAACATCCCAAGTGGTTCTATTACGCCGGTAAAGTCATAGAAAATGTGTTCTATTGCTTTTATGAAATAACTATGAAAAGCGTTTGGAAAGAGAGAAATTTGTTGTAGTTTTTGTGCCGATCAAGTAGCTTGTTCTCATAACATTCATCATATGACTGGGAAAACCAATCAGAGCGGCTAAAAGAATGAACTTTACACGATGCCACTGACAAAGCTGCACTGACAAATTCACGGGTGCAACGAAAGTGATGAAAAGTTTTAGCGCTTTGAAATTCGTCAGTTGGAATTTATCAGCTGAAAGAAGAAAATATATTCAATGATTCAAAAGTTCTTTGAATGGGAAATCCAGAAAATTGTGTCCGGAATCTGCCGCCGCAAACATGAATGTACGAGGAAAGTTTGAAAGCCTAAAATTTTTATGGCGTATGTTGGATTCAAAGATTGCCTTCTTGTCAAAAATTTTTCAATTGGAATAAAGGTTAGTTCCAGAAACTCAGCTTCTGAAAATGTTTTCGACTTTATCCACTTTGAAGTGTACAATGAAGCCCGTACTTCTCTACATTTTAAGTTCTGAATGAAAACTAAGCTCATTGTTTTTTAAGCCTACAGTTGAATTGTTTGATCATTCCATGCAAATAATTTGTTTAACCATAAACCTATAATTTTTGTTAGCTTCATTTTCTTCTTGCTAATTGATCATCCTTGCTTGGACACATAATCAGAATTTAAACTGCATCCGGTACAAAAGTATTCAAAATGAAAAATCTCAAAAACAAAACACGATAAAGCGTAAGATAAATGGAATCGGCGTAAAATAATTATCCTAAACAACAAAGCTATAAGCTTAAGCCTTGCTTTTTAATTCCACCGTGAAAATCCGTCTTATTTAGAAGTTATCTTAGGATTTGTAGGAACATTTATAAACTTCAGTTCAGTGAATTTCAATCGAAAATTCCTCAGTTTGAAAGCCATTGTTTTCTCTTTAGGATCCATAATTTTTGAGCTTTCCACTAATAGCTAAACCTTCAGTTCAATGAACTTCACAAAGTACATATGCATGTAAGCCTTTCCAAGCCAATGTTAAATGAAAATATATTCCTGTTGTTGATATCAGTTTTAAAATATTAAAGCTTAGTGTTCTTTTGTCGTTAAGCCGTTTTTTGTTTGCGTGCGTGGGAATTTTTTTTTTTACTTTGCAGGTTTGAGCAGCAACTTATCGTTTACAAGAAACATATCTTCTCTTCTCATCTTCTAACAGACCACAATATGCAATAAGACACTAAACCGGCTCGAGTTGTGAAATTCTTTCTCCTCACGCTTGTGTTGATGTAGTGGAAAATTGAACTTTGTTTACTTTACAGTTTCGCTTGCGCGGTTTTCTATGAGTTTACCGGCACAATAGTTAATAGGTCTTTGGCCAATCAGAACGCGCGTAGTATCTCAGTTATTTTATAAATGCATATAAAGTATGCGAAGGTGGAAAACAGCTCTGTTGCAAACATTTAAAAGTGGCAACCTTGAGGGTGTCAAGATCAGAAAAGAACCCTTTCAGACCATACTTCATGTGCAGACAAAAGGAAAAGTTTCAGTACTTTCAATGGGCTGATGAATTGCCTGCAGATATCTTGGGTCCTCCAATGTACAAACCTAGAGAAAGTCCAGCGGAACTGATCAAAAAAGATCAAGACAAGATCAAAAGACCTACACTTCATAGACAATTGAGCAGAGTAGATAAATCAAAGTGGCAAAGAGACCTTGAAAAATTAATTGCAGATGGCTTGTAAAATAAACATCAACATCACAATATTTGAAACAAAACAGAACTGTTTGTAATCTTTGTTTTTGTTTACTCAATAAAATAATTTTGATTCCATGAAATATTGTGTCTTGTCCTATTGTCGTGGAAACAACCTTCAGGGAGATGCGATGAATAATCATAACGCAGGGAAAATACAAAACTTGTTAGTCTAGTCAATAAAACCAGTTCAGATATATACATGATCAACCTGATTTAAACTGGTTTGACAGTTACTCCTCATTGGTTTACACCCACCCCATTGTTCGTTTGCCTATATATTCAAACTATCACCCGGATGGTTGGGTGGAATCGTAGTACTATCATACCACACACTTCTCTCTTACAACGCTAAATTTTATTAAACCTCCTTCTCATTAAAAGCAATCCATTTTTAACACGCTTACGTAATTAAATTCACTTTTCCTTCCCCTGTACGTATGACTTGCATCTCATTACCTCAAAACCGGTTTTTCCGGTTTCCTTGTTTAAACAGGTCCTACCTCATTAACTCAGGGCTGCTGCAGATTTGAATAAAATTATTCTAGTCATCCCCGTCACACTACTGGCACTACCACTTTATCTTACCTCAACGGCGAACATTTGGTTAAACACGACACCAGATCTAACCAGAAAGAACTTTGACTATCTAGCTGACGCGCTCAAAAAGCAGTTCCACACTGAATCTGACGTTTGGCTACTACGGCAAAAATTACATGATCGAAAACAATTGCCGGCGGAAAGCGTTTCGGACTTTGCCGCGTCAATTCGGCGTCTTTGTCAGAGAATTAATTTACCGCGCAAGGAATGCGTTACTGTTTTCATCCAAAATCAAAGACCAGAACTAAAAAACTACGTCATATTACAGCGACCCGTTACCCTAGAACAGGCCGAAATGCACGCTCGCCTTAAGGAATCATATTTTGAACCTAAGCCCGTAGATCGTTTTGACAAAGTTTCGTTTCAGATGCTATTACGAAATTACAAAATTCGCCACACCCAACAGTAACAACCGTCCAAACACAAACAGTTTTAGCGAAGATCATGACACACCAACGACACCTCGCTCGCCCGACGAACACCATGATTACGGCTTAAATACAATTGGCCTTTCCGAAACCATAGCCTCTTTTCAATAGAGCCAGATTAGTGCGCAGGCCCACGAATTAACTTTTGATCTTATCAAACCTAATGCTTGCGAAATCATTTTATACAATGAACTGAATACTACGCGCTCTGTGATTGGTCGTTGCCTTTGATCTATCAGAGTGCAGACGCACGGCTGACGTCATTGAAAAAGTGTTTTCTTTGTTTTGTCCAACATGGCGCACAGTTTTGAAAATGTTTGCCAGATTATTCTGGATTGAGCAAGTGAAAGCCTCGAAAAATGTTTAGCAGGATCTGTTTACAAGCAAGAAAAAGAAGAAACCGAGACGAAAAGTGTTCTTGGCGACTTGAAAAATACCTAAACTTGAACAAATCTTCGAACTGTCGAGCACCACGAGGCAAGTTCGTAATTTTACTCTTTTTTATCTAATAAAACATTTATTGAATTCGCTTAGTTAGTACTCGCGCTGTGATGGGTCAATTTTCCGGTCCGTATTTTACAGTACTGCCCGCTAAATTTGAGAGTCCCAGCATCGGCCTAGCATACGCTTACAAAAGTTGTTTTCTAAATTAAAAATCATCCAGAGGAAACGTTTGGAGCTAAATGGGTTAACATGTCGGGTTACAAAAACTCTCTTCGATGAAATTAAGCTATAACTTTAGCAAAAAACTGATTAGCAGCGAATCAAAAAGCATTGACAATTTTCTTCGCGAGTAAGCTTACATGCTTAATGTTTTGGTATTTAGCTTTTAGGCTGTAAGTTATAAGCTTAACAACTCGAGTAACTCGGCAAATTCGTTAAACTCTAACAATTTAATTCAGCAAGTACAAAAGAGTACCTTTCTTCGTAAGAAAACGTCTCTATGAAAAACATAAAGCTGCAAAACAACTTGAAACGGCTTCCATCGACAAACTGTATCATATTTGATCAAGTTCTTGTCTGTTTATAAACTTAAGTTCAGAGTTATCGTTTGTGGAAGAAAAAACAAACTTGAAGCTGCAGAATAACGCTAAAAGTGTACCTTGATTCCTCAGCGAAAATTTTGTCCTTGCAGTTGATTCCATGAAACAATTTTTGCGTATTCGCAAATACGCTCTTGCTGCAGCTCACGCTGAAAATTTGTCAGGTGCGATTGAAATTCAAACTCATCCATGCACAAAGTTCGGCACGAAGCCACTAAAGCACACAAAAAGCCAAAAACAACTTGCAGTCTTTGATGACGAGATATTTTCAGTGTCCTCGTAGAAGTTTGAGAGTTTCTTCGTTCACCGCTGTAGACCGATCGAAATACTGACACGGCCACATTATCCAGCTTGACAAACACGTTTGTTTTGGCAATTTTATCGCGGCGTTTTCATTCTTCTTTTTCTTCACTTGTCTTCGCCAGTAACAATTTTTTCAAAGAAAACTACCTAGTGTCATGTTTCCGTCGTCCTATCGAACACATAGAAGAATAAATTAATTCGTTTACGTAGTTTACATTCAAGAGCCACGCAAGTTCACGCCGGAGGACCGATCACACTATTTTTGAAAGCCAATAAAATTTGCTCTTTACTTTCTTGTGACGTACGTCAGTCAAATGAAGCCGTCCATCTTTTGACTTAAAAGGTTTTCCTTTATCTTCGATTTAGAGATATAATAAATATCTTATTAGCCTCGTTTTTCTCGGTCCGTACCGTAAGTTACGGATCCTCGTTTTTTTTTCCTCGATTTATGGCCCGCGCGTGAAGCGCGCTTGGGCCACAAATTGAGGGGAAAAAACTCGGTCCGTAACTTAACGTACGGACCTCGAACTCGGCTAATAAGAGGTATATGCACAATTAAAAAATAGTTACAGGATCCGGAGTTAGCTAGCCTAGAAACAGGAAAAAACAAATTCCCTTGCCAGAGTCCTTGAGGCGGAGGGTACCAAACAAGGTCCCCACTCAAGAGTCCATGATTCCACATTCAAGGCGCAAACAGCGCACAAATCTAGCAAACTATTGAAATAATAAATAAGAAACTACAATTAACTATCAAGAAGAGTGCTCCATCGACCACTGAACATAAACTGGGGTGAACCCATGTGGCCTCAAACTTAGCGCAAGAGAGTCGCGAAAAGTCCACGCGAAGGCGGAACTTTTAAGTTAAAAGCTCCTGAAGCGCATTCTTAATAATAGCTCTATGGTCATCACGGGAGTTGTAAAAGGAGGCGCGGTTCCTAAACTTCCACACGACATATAGAATAGACTTAATCATAAAGACGGCAATACTCTTATCCTTAGCGCCAGCAGACTCAAAACCAAAGAAAAAACAGATGAAACATTAACGAAAGGCACCGCAGCGGTCAGAAAGGACGAGAGAAGCGGGATGAAGAACAGTCACACCAGCTTAACCCTAGAGCAATTCAAAAAGCAGTAATCGATGGTCTCGCGCAACACACACAAACAGGAGAGTCGGTTTAACCGCAGCGACAGACAGCATCCCGGACCTTGATCCCGCGCAGCGTAATAAGCCAAAGCACATCGTTCTTATAGTTCTCAGTTAAGGAGTGCCTAACTCGTGATGGATGATCGGACATTGAAAACTGCGCAGGGACAATCCGTGACCAGCAATGAGGGAGTAACGGGGGAGAAGATTTAACCTTAAGTAGCTCGCGATAGCAATTCTGCGAGGAAAACACACGAGACACGAGACAAGGACTTCGCTGTTTGTAACACATCAGTGTAAACGGCCGTGGGGAGAAAAGCGCTGGGGGACAGAATGTCCCGCAGCCGCGCCCACTCAGGGCGGATGCGGGAGAGCCCGCCCCCCACAGTAATACTTAGTCAAAAAGAAGGACGCAGAGGACGGCTCATTAATCGATCGCAGTGTGGACATTAAGTGTAAAACCTGCCATTTCACCTGGAAGTCGGAAAGCCCCAGACCGCCATCAGCGATCGGGCAAAAAAGAGAGTTGCGTCCAACGGTTTCCATTTTAGACCCCCACAGGAAGGGCCACACTAACTTTTTAAGCTTATCTAAAGCCCAGCGAGGCGGAATCAGCACTTGAGAAAGATACTAATACCTAATACGTTAATAATAAGTGGTTTCCACACTAAGGAGAGAGCACGCGACTTCCATAAACTGAGGGACTTATCCTATTTAGACAAGCGGGGTTCCCAGTTGTCCCCTCTCAACGCATTCAATCCCAAAGGTGACGCCCAAAAGCTTCATTTTGCGGACCCACGTAAGACCGAGGGGCTGGTCGGAGCGATCCTTCCACGCCCCTAACCACATCGCTTCGGTTTTTGAGAGGTTCAACTAGCCCCTGTACGCCTTTCATACAACGCAACTACCTTAAAGAGGCTTTGCAAGGAAAAGAACGATTTGACAAGGCTAGTAGTATCGTCAGCGTACTTACTTACTTAATCCTCTTCGTGCTCGGTAGCACATAAGGCCGACACCAACGAAGAAAAATCCTGTCTGTCCGCTGCCCAATGCTGGACCTGGTTCCAACTCCAGCCAACCTCTCTCATTTCTTTCTCTACTGATCTTCTCCATGTTAATTTGGGCCGACCTTTTTTCCTCTTCCCTGCAGGAGTCCATCTCATAGCAACCCGGGGGATAGCATCCAGGGCCAATCTGTTAATGTGTCCTATCCAGCGACATCTCCTCTTTTTAATCTCAACTGACAGTGGTGTTGTATTTGTTCTGCCAAAAAATCTTGAGTATTCTCCTAAGACATCTTGTTTGGAATACATCTATCTTGTGGCATATGGATTGCGAGACCTTCCAGGACTCTGCACCATATAGGAGGACTCCAAGGACATTGCTCTTGAAGATCTTCAGTTTGGTTTCGATGCTAATCGTTGTAGACCTCCATATGTTCCGAAGTATCGCAAATGCCCCTCTTGCCTTGGATAGTCTGTGTAGGACATCCATTTCAGAATTTCCATCAGTTGTTATCTTACTGCCCAGATAGACAAATTCTTGAACTTCTTCGATGTTATTGTTATCGATGGTAACCTGTTGGTCCGATCTTGCATTGACCTTCATTAGTTTGGTTTTATCTGCATTGATGTAAAGACCAACCTGTCTGCCTACTGTGGCCACGTCGTTAGGTTTACTCTGGATGTCTTGATGACGATGACCAAGCAACACAATGTCATCCGCAAAGTCTAGATCTTCAAGGGTGTCCATTAGGGTCCATGTTATTCCTCTTCTGACATTCACGGTTGTTCTTTTCATAAGCCAGTCTATACAAAGAGAAAACAGCAGAGGAGAGAGCACGCAGCCTTGTTTTACCCCTGTCCGTATCGCAAAATCCTCTGTCAGGTCTTTTCCACAGATAACTCTTGCACTGTAATCACTGTAAAGCATTTTGATGATGGACACAAGCTTGTCTGGAATCCCATAGTGACCGAGGATTCTCCAAAGTGTTGGGCGGTTAACACTATCAAAGGCTTTGGCAAAGTCAATAAAGTTAGCGTATACTGTGGATGACCATTCATTACTCTGTTCCACGATTTGTCGAAGGGTGAAGATTTGATCGGCACATCCTCTTCCCTTCCTGAACCCCGCTTGTTCTTTCCTAAGAAGAGGGTCAACTGTTGCGGTAAGCCTATTGAGGACTACTCGGCTAAGAACTTTGTATAACCGACAACAACATTATTCCCCTCCAGTTGTTGCAATTAGTTAGATCACCCTTCTTGGGGAGTTTAACAATAAGACCAGTTTTCCAGGGCAAGGGTATCTCTTCTGATTCCCAGATGTTATGTAGAATGTCGGTGAGCAATGTCGCTGTAATCTGTAATACATGTTTCGACATACACTTATGTCATCTTCAGTTACAAAAGTTATAGTTTGAATTTCCTATTAAATACAAGAATAGGTGTTGCATAATGCAACACATACAAATAGCATACTATTCGCGACAGTCCCTTTCACGCTTGTTAAATAAGAGATGGAGATATGCGACCGTGCTTGAGAGAGTAGGAAGTGAAAACGGATAGGGAAAGGGAGGGGGGGAAGAAAAGCACGGAGGCATAGGAGGCAAGCGCGAAAGAGAGAGATAACAAGTACGGCTGCCAACAACTGGAGACATGGCGAGACAGCAACTCCGATGGTCCTTGTAAAACGATGGTCTTGTGCAGCGTTCATGTTATAAGATGCGGTAGGAGCAAGCATGGCACCAACCAAAATGAGCCATAGCGTCTAGAATGAAGGCTAAAGTAATGGCCACCCCGGCTCTAACGCTGTGCAGAGTTTACCTCGTAAATTTGAGCGTCTTGCAGATAGCAACGGAGGCGGGACTGTAATCCTGTAAAGTAGAGTTCGCAATCTGCTCAATACGCGTGGCAGAAAACATCTTGCATCCCGGCAAAGAACTCAAAAACTAAAAAACTCCTTTTAGGGAGTCTTTTGATTGGCATAAGCGGAGGACAAAAGGGATGCTCTGCAATTGGTTAAGTCGGCTTCTTACATGGCAAATATATATGATATAAAGGCTGCCAGCTCTTGAGTGGTGAACAGGGCATAATGTTGGGGAAGACGCAAACGATTGTGGAAACTCGCGAGAGACCCACCCAAGGGATGGCAACCTGAGCGTCAGTAATCCGACTAGGGCATAAGACACCCTTTCAGGCTACCATGGGAAAAGGGAAGCGAAACAAATAGCGCGGCAGAAGGCGCGGAACAGGATAGGCGAACAGGGCAACCACGAATATGAATTTAGGCCTTCTTAGAGAAGGACATAGAAGTGATGTGGACCTGCGTCTTTTTCCGGGAGCCTTTGCAAGCCAAAAAGCGACATATCCTAGGCGTGGCAGAGAAAACATCTTGTCTCCCGGCCAAGAAATCAGAAAACTGGAAAACTCCTTTTAGGGTGTCTTTAAGTAGCATAAGCAGAGGTCAACGCAAAGCTCTGCAATTGAAAAGGACGGTTATACTCTGTACATGACAAATATATATGATATAAAGGCTGCCAGCCCTTGAGTGGTGAACAGGATATAATGTCGACGAAAACGTAAACGATTGTGCGCGGGAAACTTGCGAGAGAACCCACCCAAGGGATGGCAACCTGAGCGTCAGTAATCCGACTAGGGCATTAGACACCCTTAAAATGGCTTTCAGGCTACCATTGGAAAATAAGGAAACGAGATAAATGGCGCGGGAGAGGGCGCGGAATAAAACAAACTCCGCAAATAACAGGGAAATAATGAGTAAACGGAAAGGAATACGGATAACTACCCGAAGTATGTAAACTTCGAGTTTAACACCAAGATAAACACGCGAACCATAAAATCCACTAATAAAGGCGGAACGCATAATAAAAGAGTGCTAAACCGGGTAGAATACTTATAAAAAAGGAAACAATACGATGCCAAGGACATGAAAAATAGCGAATCTGCAAAATTTAAAACATAGAAATAAATACAGGAACAAGCAGACCTAGGGTAATAAAAACCAACGTACAAACTTCAACGGAACTAAGCGAAGCATGGCACAGACTAGACTTTCTCAAAGTCCGTTTTTGTCGATGTCTGTAAGGCAAAGTACCTATAACAAAAACTTGACAGATAATTAAATGCGTATAAACTTCGAAAGCACTACACAAACCCGATATTTGTGCGGCAAAGTACTCATATTAACAAAACGTGACAAATAAAGGCGTACACACTTCAAAGGCACTGCACAAAAAACCCGATGTTTGTGAGGCAAAGTATGCATAACAAAGGCATACAAAACTTCAAAGCACTGCACAAACCGATGTTTGTGAGGCAAAGTACGCATAACAGAACGTGACAAATAAAGGCGTACAAACTTCAAAGGCACTGCACAAACCCGAGGTTTGTGAGGCAAAGTACGCATAACACAACGTGACAAATAATGGCGTACAAACTTCAAAGGCACTGCACAAACCCGATGTTTGTGAGGCAAAGTACGCATAACAAAACGTCACAAATAAAGGCGTACAAACTTCAAAGGCACTGCACAAACCCGATGTTTGTGAGGCGAACGGTACGCATAATAAAACGTGACAAATAAAGGCGTACAAACTTCAAAGGCACTGCACAAACCCGGTGTTTGTGAGGCAAAGTACGCATAATAAAGGCGTACAAACTTCAAAAGCACTGCACAAACCCGATGTTTGTGAGGCAAAGTACTCATAACAAAACGTGACAAATAAAGGCGTACAAACTTCAAAAGTACTGCACAAACCCTATGTTTGTGAGGCAAAGTACGCATATTAATAAAACGTCACAAATAAAGGCGTACAAACTTCAAAAGCACTGCACAAACCCGATGTTTGCGAGGCAAAGTACGCACAACAAAACGTCACAAATAAAGGCGTACAAACTTCAAAAGCACTGCACAAACCCGATGTTCGTGAGGCAAAGTACGCATATTAACAAAACGTCACAAATAAAGGTGTACACTTTAAAAGCACTGCACAAACCCGATGTTTGCGAGGCAAAGTACGCATAACAACGTGACAAATAAAGGCGTACAAACTTTAAAAGCACTGCACAAACCCGATGTTTGTGAGGCAAAGTACGCATATTAACAAAACGTCACAAATAAAGGCGTACAAACTTCAAAAGCACTGCACAAACCCGATGTTCGTGAGGCAAAGTACGCATATTAACAAAACGTCACAAATAAAGGTGTACACTTTAAAAGCACTGCACAAACCCGATGTTTGCGAGGCAAAGTACGCATAACAACGTGACAAATAAAGGCGTACAAACTTTAAAAGCACTGCACAAACCCGATGTTTGTGAGGCAAAGTACGCATATTAACAATACGTCACAAATAAAGGCGTACAAACTTCAAAAGCACCTCACAAACCCGATGTTTGTGAGGCAAAGTACGCATAACAAAAGTGACAAATATAGGCGTCCAAACTTCAAAAGCACTGCACAAACCCGATGTTTGTGAGGCAAAGTACGCATAACAAAACGTGACAAATAAAGGCGAAGAAACTTCAAAAGCACTGCACAATCCAGATGTTTGTGAGGCAAAGTACGCATATAACAAAACGTCACAAACAAGCGTACAAACTAAAAGGGACCCGAGGGAAAAGCACTGCACCAACCCAATCTTTGTGAGGCAAAGTACGCATAAAAAACTGGACAAATACAGGCGTACAAACTAAAATGGGAAATGAGGGAAAAGCACTGCACAAACCCGATGTTTATGAGGCAAAATACGCAAAAAATAAACGTCCAAACATAATAAGCGTACAAACTTAAAAGGGGGACCGAGGGAAGAGCACTGAACAAACCCGGTGTTTGTGAAGCGAAGCACGCAAAGCTATAAATAGCTCAACAACCAAATATAAAAGCGTATAAATTCCATTAAAGCTGTAGGGAGGCGAAAAACTATAGAAAGAAACGAGGCTAACGGATAAGGGACAAGGAGCAGGGTGAGGAGATAAAAACCGGCGAGCACGTGGAGCCGCGGGGAAACAAGCGATAAACGGCTAAAAAGCCGGACAAATACTAAAGAAAAGTTTACCAGTAAGGGTTCTGGTTAGGTGGGCCTGGTTGAGGCGCTTGAGCTGACTGAAGAAGCGCTTGAACTATCTGGAACTGCCTCCGCCACGGGAGCTTGCTCGCCGGACATGGTGAGAACACGCAGCCGATTCGCGCATAATTAACCGCATATAAGCGAGTCTAATTAACATCAAATTACCGTATGCAAGCGGTTAAAGTAGGCCCTATTTACCTACTGAGAAATAACGAAAATAGAGCTGATCTGAAACTGGCTTTTGTCTTTCACTTGAACATTTTACATATAAAGTAAAGCTACTTTTTTGGAGTAAAAGAAAGAAAAACACCAAAAGGGTGTATGCCTCGAACCCGAGTCGTTTGCTTCATAACTAATACCCATATCCACTACACCAATAATTTTAATCTGTAATTTTTAACATATTTATGGTTACCCATAACCATATATGAAAGCTAACCGTTTTCAAATCAGTGCTTAGCCCTAAACACTGCAGGCCAGTGCTAAACTGGAGCTCTTTTCTCTTATTTCTAGGGTTCTGTTCTCGTGTACGTCAGTAATATAAAGAATATTTCTCAGTAGGTAAATAGGGCCTACTTTAACCGCTTGCATGCGGTAATTTAATGTTAATTAGACCCGTTTATATGCGGTTAATTATACGCGAATCGGGTGGAACACGAAGGTAATAGCACCAAAGGATTCTTACTTGAACTGGGCCGAAATTAGATGCACAGCTCTTATTTTTACTCGCTCTGTAAGGGACTGGAGCGAATAGCTAATAGCAATGACGTTGCAATTAAATAAATTGTTAACATGTGAAAGGACCAAACGGTGTTCATATTACATCATATAACATGTTACACAGATAAAGAAAGATATACATGTTTAACTTGAAGGTTTATATAGTCGGTTTTTCCCACTTAATGTGCATAGCTTTTTTTAACTTAATTTGGAAACTTGTGTTGGCAGAGTCTAAAATGGTGAAACAATCCTTAGAGCAAGTATCACGGCAAGTTTCCGAAGAATTCAGATGTTTGTAAATGTGTGAGTTTTTGTCCTAAGACAGATGTTCACGGATGCGTGTAGAAATATGGCGAGTGGTCTCTGTGGATGAAGTCCTTCACACTAAAAAAATCTCTAAGTTTAACTGTAGCAGAAACTAACTTAATGTCAAGGTCGTTGCAGTATCGTTTGAGTAGCCGTTTTACCTTGTTTCGAGTGAAATCACCCAGGAAGGGAAGCAGTTCAAGTACGTAAAATAAGGACCAATTTTTTTAATGTCTTAATGAAAGCCAAACCAAGTTGTTGATTTTATATACCCTGTCTATCAGAGTCCTGTCTATCTGTCCTTCCTACAGTTAAGTCCGAGTTTGTAGGAACGAGAACCGACGCTAAGATAATTAGTTAAAAGACTTGTGAAGGTCTTTTTTCGATAGACAGTGGTAATAGGGGACGACGGTGACTGACTGTTGTCAGTGAATTAATTCCGACAAGTGTGTGTGGTCCTCAAGTGGACCAAACCTACGACATTGTTTAAAATGCCAGTATTATTACAGTAGATATAGAAGGGGGTTTGAAACGCATCGTCTTTAATCAAAGGTCTAACCACCGGGGGCTCTTTGATTTAGCGGAGGCCTCCCAACCCCCTTCTATATCTACTGAATCTTCAGCGGAAGATTCAGAAATTTTAAAAATCATTTCCTATCTGCTTCAAACCAACACAAGCATTTCCCAAGGTCAAATTTTTGAATTTCCAAAAATGCTTGTGTTAAAATTTTAGCAGAGCCTCCCACAAAAGATGTAATTGTAATTGTAATTGTAATTGTAAATCTTTATTTAAACACGGTAAAATCATCAGGAACCTAACCTAGCTAACCTAACTAGCCTAAACAAATCACAAAGCTAACTACAATTAATCTAATAATAACCTGTTTTTCATGAATGCCGTGTGTAGTTTAAATTAAAAATTCAGATAAGCTGAACGTTTAAAGTGACTTAGAGATTTCATTTCTCTCATATCACAGGGTAAGCTGTTCCAGGAGAACACGAACTGCTCCGCTATAACTAAAGCTATTTTTCATGTAACAAGAAGCTGTACACAGCTTGAACTCGTGGCGCCTTTAACTCATTGCAGCATTGATTCCCAAGTGATTTGAGTGCTTTTACAGAGAAACATAAGCTTAAAATTATATCTAATCAAAGGCTCCTAAGAGCCAACCCGAGAAGAAGAAATGCTAACGCGTAACGCGTAACGCAATATTGCCCTAAGCTTTAATACGTTTTCACACTGACACAGTTCGATATATATTTTTTTAAATTAAACGTAAGGATTTTTGACGAACGAAAAAAAAAAGTACATCACTTTCATAATGTCCAGTTCGAAAAAAGAAAAAAAAAATAATAAAATAAAAAAAAAGACGACTTGATGGAGATTCGAACTCGGGCCGTCCGGGACTAAGCCACAAACTCAATCAGTGCGCTGTCCAAGAGCACACACTACCTATGAACTAAATTTTATTATTTTAAGCTAGATACGCATCAGAACGCGTGTTTAGGTTGCAAAATCCTTTTAGATCAATTTTAATGTTGCACTAAAAACTCCAAATGCGAAACATCTGTAAGCTTATTGTTGTCTATATTCGTTTACATCAAATTAATTATTGTTATCGTTGGATTCACGTTGAATTCCTGTTACGAAACGTGTTCGTAACAAAGCATTTGCTCACTAAGTTTACAGCTGATGGAAGGAGCGAGTGAATGAGTGAGTGAGTGAGTGAGTGAGAAAATGAATTTTATTTAAACACCCTTGCCGATAACCTGTTCATCACGCTTTCACGTATACACGGGTTTAAAAGTAAGACTACACTGCATTCACTAGATTCAGGAGCTGACACTTAAGCTCGACCCGGAGCTCGATCGGTTTAATATATAAAACACAGAACTTGCCAGAGCAAAAATCCCACAGGAATAAGCGGCAAACACAATATCAAACGGTCCTACCCATCCATGAACGCCCTGAATTGTCTTGAAAGTGTGCAATTGTACGCAGTAGTTCTTTATCTTGCTTCTCGAGTACACACACGGAGAGATTTTACGGTATGTATTTCATGGCCGAAAGCCATATAGTCGTCGATAGACTAAAATATGCGTGCATAAATTTGCATGCGCTAATGTGACACGAAAAAAAAACAAGAAAAGTCAACGCCGGATTTACAACTCGTGTGCTTCGCCACGAGTAATTAGTTCGTGGGAACGGGACGACTAGTTTGTTATCAGAGTCCCTCAGGGAATAGCGCATTCCATTTCGTTTAACAAATTTAGAGGACAGGTATTCGGAACAAGACCATTTAAACACTTGTAAACCATTATGATTTTCTGTATTTGAAACTGTGTGCTCAAATCTTTCCAATCGAGTTGTCTAATTAGGCAGTTGGCGTCTGCGTCATAGCTAGAAAAGGTTAAAACACGAGCGGCACGGTTCATAGGCTTCTGTAGCCTTTCAAATAAAGTTTTACCACAATTACCCCAAACAAGATTGCAGTAATTGAAGTGAGATTGAATTAGCGCGTTCTATATATATATATATATATAATGAAGAGTAGATGGAGACACAAAAGGTCTAATTCTTTTTATGGCTCCTATCCCGGAAGCGATCTTTTTAGATAATTTAACGATGTGTATTTGCCACCGTAGATTTTCATCAATAAATATTCCAAGCGATTTGACAGATGAAACTTGTTCTATTGGAATATTATCAATCAAGAGCTCAGGTGGGTTTGACAAAGTACTCAATTTTTGTCTAGAACCAATTAGCATGAATTCAGTTTTGGCAGTGTTCAAAGTAAGTTTGTTAGAGATAAGCCACTTGCTTAGATTATCCAAATCGTGATTCAGGTTTAACTGTATTGAATTCACATCAGCGTCCGCATAAGTGATGTGAGTGTCATCAGCATACATTCTAGGCTGGCATGATGTTAGGCAGTTTGGCAAGTCGTTAATGTATATGTGAAATAAAAGAGGGCCTAGGATTGTTCCCTGCGGTACCCCACATTTCTTTCCTGTTGAAAGTCGTCAGAAAAAACATTTCAGTGTTTCATGAGATAACTCAAAGCAAGACGTTCTTGTTCTCGTTTTTCCCTTTCAATAATCTTTTTTTCAATTTCTATTCTTTCGTGTCCCCAAGCAAAGGTGCTGATTCTATCTGATGTGATGAATCTTTTGTCAATCATTGCCAGACAAAGCAACTTTATTCACAGTTTCAGTGAATATCTCATGTTGATGGCTTCTGATCGGGTTCATCTTTCTCATTTGTTCATTTCCTTTGAATAAACACTTCTTGTAATCATTATGAGTGATGTTTTTCTTGATAACTGATTTCTTGATTCGTTTGCATTTCTTGTCTTCTTTTTCATCAGACATCTTATAGCTATAAAGCTTTGCTTTCAACCCAACAAACTCTTCAATGATTTTCCCTCCAGCTTCATCTTTCATCAATCCACCCACTTTTTTGTTTTTCCCAGTTGGAATGCCTGAAGGATGTTCTTTTGGATAATTTGAGGTGTCAAACAGCTTTTTAACATCTGGAGCAATATCTTTGAACACATCTTCAGTTTCAATTTCATAGCAAAGAGAATATATGTCAGTGAACAGAAGCTTTGCTTTTTCTTTATATTTGGGTTTAATATATCCATAATGGAAATCATACATGAGAGTCTTTGAAATATCCAGGATTGCCATTCCACAGGGAATAGGTTTGTTGAATGTCAACTTTTTCCCTTTCATGTGGACTGCAATCAAGTTTTCATCAAATATGGTTAAATGTTTGATTAAATTTTATTTGTTAAATTTTATATTATCCATTGTTTTCCCAAAGACTGAGTTGTTCATCAACTTGAAGAAGTCTTTTTCAAAATCATTTTTTCCTTTTGCCCTCAGTTGGACGTTGAAATCAATGTAGGATTTCAGCCAAGGTTCTTCAATGAAAGAAATTCCTCTATGGATTTTTGTCAACTCCAATCCAAGTTTTGCATACTGTTTAAGATTTTGATGATGAACAATATACTTGGTTTTGTTGTTGAGATTAGGAATAAGGTTCTCAACTTGCTTCCTCTTCAGTCTTTCTGGGGCAAGAGGATAATCATTGTGTTCATCATGAAGTTCTTTGGGATATTCCAAATCAACTTCCAAAATGCAAGGATGGCGGTGCGACGGCTTCGGGAGTTACTTTGCCGGAGTTGCGTGCAATGCAAGATTTGTCACAACAAGCCGATCGACGCGTAGCTCAGCTTGGGTTAATGGATTCCAGCGATAGTGACTCGGACCACGACGATGTTGAGGCGCCCGCGCACTTTCGTGCTAAAGAAACAAGTGCGTCAAACGGTGGTGGTAAGTCTTTGAAGTCCGGGAAGGAGTCCAAAATTACGACTACCGTCCTTTATCCCCAGTTATGGCCGCATAGCTTCCTCAGTCTCACGAATGCTCCTCGTGATATCAAATATGACGAGCTGACGTTAGAGGAGTTCGTTGCGGGTTACGGACAAATCCTCCAATTCCCCGACATTGAGAAGATCGAGCGTTCCGCTCGGCTTAAGCATTTCGTGTCCCTCATGTATTTTGCCCAGCAGTACGAGTGGCAAGTCGTACTCAGTTTTCACGGGGCTGTTCTTCTGGAAATCGAGCGAGGCCTCCTCAAGTGGGGCGATTCGTTGTTTCATTTGGAGAGCCGCACTCTCTACGAGCATCCTAAGGCGCAAAAATCGTCTACAAGTGCAAGTGCAGGATCTTCAACGTCCTTAACCACGGTCTTGTATTGTCGCGATTTTCAACGGCAACAATGTTCTTTTAATCAAGCCCATTATGGCTATCTTCGCGGCGAACGAAAGTGACTGCGGCATATTTGCTCCGACTGCTGGGTGCAATCCAGAAAACAAGAGCAACATCGCGCTGGTTCGTCCGAATGTCCCTTTGCCACTGCAAATTCGGAGACAAAAAACTAAGTCGAACACCTTTGTTCACCATGCTCAGTCTGTGGATGAAAGTGTTTCTTGTTTTTCCGAGGATGTTGAATATGACATTTTATTTTCTAGACGTGACCGTTTTCATGATGCAGCGGCTCCTTTTGATTGTACAGAGTCCGTTTGCGGTTCAAGTTCGAGTTTGCAGTCGAGTTTCTCACACGATTTTTCGCCTCGTGCGGTTTGTTATTCTTATCGGGATGTTTATGATTTGGTGGCTCAAACTGGTGAGCCAAATTATTTAGTTGTTAGGGTTCCTGTACCCTCCGCATTGAATATTTCTACATGGCTCGAATTACTTCACGGCTATGAGGACAGTATTGTTTGTGTTTTTTTAGAATTTGGCTGGCCAGTTGGTTTCGTGCCAACCATTTCACCCATTTTTGACCTTCGCACTCATCGCGGTGCACTTCAATTTCCGGAACAAGTTACGGCCTATTTCAACAAGGAAATTTCTCTCTGCAGGGTTTCCGGTCCTTTTGACGCCGTACCATTCACCGATGGCTTTGTGGTTTCGCCTCTCAATACCGTGCCCAAACGGGATTCGGATGAACGCAGAGTTATTGTCGATTTGAGCTGGCCCTGCGGTACCTCGGTAAATGATTGAATTCCCAGTGACTCCTTTCTAGGCGAGCCCATTTCATTGACGTATCCGACCATTGATTCTATTGTGGATGCAGTGATTTCTCTGGGTCCGAATTGTTTGCTCTACAAACGCGATCTCAAAAAAGCGTATCGTCAGTTTCCTGTGGATCCCAAAGATTATCATTTTCTGGGGTACATCTGGGACAATAAGTTTTATTTCGATGCCGTTCTTACTATGGGCTTACGTTCTGCGGCTATGGCCTGTCAGCGATCCACTTCAGCTGTTTCCTGGATTTTTCGCCAACAGGGGCGCTCGTTGTTCAATTATCTGGATGATTTTATCGGTGTGTCTTCTCCTCATACGGCCACTACTGATTTTCAAGCCCTAGGAGATTTGTTAGCGTCGTTCGGGCTTCACGAGTCTAGTGAAAATCTTGTTCGCCGTCGCCTGTGATGATTTGTTTGGGCGTTCAATTGGACACCAACAATTTTACGCTGTCGGTGAGTTCCGAGCGTCTCTGTGAAATTGAACAACTGTTGGAACAGTGGCTTACTAAACGAACTGCCAAAAAATCAGCTCTACAGTCTCTCGTTGGCAAAGTAGTGTTTGTTTCCAAGTGCGTTCGTCAAAGTCGAGTTTTTATCGCACACATTCTTAAGCTCCTTGGCAAGTTAACCCTATTCAGAGTTAGCTTTTTTAGGCAATCTGTGACTGGGGAGGGAGGGGGTGGCAATAAGCACAACAGACCGAGTAACAAGCACAACCGACCGAGTAAAACGCGCAATTGACCGAGTAATACACACAACTGATGGAGTAATACAAACAACTGACCGAGTAATACACACAACTGACCGAGTAATACACAAAACTGACCGAGTAAAACGCACAACTGACCGAGTAAAACCCACAACTGACCAAGTAACACACACAACTGACCGAGTAATACACACAACTTACAGAGTAATACACACAACTGACAGAGTAATACGCACAACTGACCAAGTAATACACACAACTGACCGAGTAATACGCACAACACACAACTGACCGAGTAATACACACAACCGACCGAGTAATACACACAACTGACCGAGTAATGCACACAACTGATGGAGTAATACACACAACTGACCGAGCCACACAACTGACCAAGTAAAACGCGCAACTGACCGAGTAATACACACAACTGACCGAGTAATACACACAACTGACCGAGTAAAACGCACAACTGACCGAGTAAAACCCACAACTGACCAAGTAATAAGCACAACTGACCGAGTAAAACGCACAACTTACAGAGTAATACACACAACTGACAGAGTAATATGCACAACTGACCAAGTAATACACACAACTGACCTAGCCATACAACTGACCGAGGAATGCACACAACTGATGGAGTAATACACACAACTGACCGAGTAATACACACAACTGACCGAGTAATACACACAACTGACCAAGTAATACACACAACTGACCGAGTAATACACACAACTGACCGAGTAAAATCCACAACTGACCGAGTAATACACACAACTGACCGAGTAAATTGAAGTTTAATCCTTTGTTATGTGATTCCTATAAAAATTTTAGTCTTTGTAAAGACAATGATCCAGACACAAATTTTTATTTAGAAAACAGTAGCTGTGAATACTATACCGAAGAAAGCTTTAACAACATATTAGCCGAAGAGCAAAGTCGCCTAAACTTAAACTGCAGTAGCCTTGAATCAGGCCTTTCTTTTCTCCATATGAACATTCGTAGTATATCTAATAAATTTGATAAGCTTATAAATCTTTTAGGCCAACTTCGAGTGAAACTTCCTATTGTTGGGATTTCTGATGCTGGTTACAAATTTTTGCATAAACCTAGAATTACTCGCGTTGGTGGAGGTGTTGGCCTTTACATTGGTGAGCATTTAAATTACAAAGAACGTCCTGATCTAGCGTTCCCTGTCGACGGAAGTGCTGAATTTTTGTTTGTTGAAAGTAATAAGCCAAAAGAAAAGAATGTAATTGTCGGCATTATTTATCGACCACCCGACTCAAAGTTAAATGAATTTCTGTTTGATTTGGACCTAGTACTGGGAAAAATTACCAAAGAAAATAAGCTTGTATTTTTAATGGGTGACTGGAATTTAAATCTAATTAATCACCATTGTCATAAAGCGACAAGTGATTTCTTGGAATTGTTGTACTCTAGGATGTTTCTCCCACTTATTACACGTCCCACTAGAATGACGGCGAACAAAGCTTCATTGATAGATAACATTTTCGCGAACGATCCACTTTGTCCTTCAATAAGCGGTCTTTTTCTCAATGACATATCTAACCATCTACCGATTTTTTCACTTGTTTTTAGTCAAATACTCTGTTGAGCTACATACTTCTTCTTTGCTTTTCTTTTCTTTTCTTTTCTTTTTAAAATAATACATTTTATATTTCATGCTGTCCTCATAATTCGTATGATTATTCTATATTGTCAGGAAGCCTATTGTGCATAAGCCCCCGGCTTCTATATAGGCTTCCTTGTCACTAGAACATTAAACATTTTGTAGTTTATCGTCTTTTAAGTTATTATAAATTTCTAGTGTGTTGTATTATTATTATTATTGTTATTATTATTATTATTATTATTATTATTATTATTATTATTACAAGTGAAACCGGAAATAATATATTATAATGAATTTAATGTATTCCGTAGACTAAAGTCCAGAAAAGAATTTCAACAACGTTGAAGAAAAATCTGCGCTGTTCAAGTAAATCCTGTAAATAAACATATGTGTACACCACATGGCCTGCTTTTCAAAGGTGCTAATTGTGGTCAGTTGGGAGGGTTCATACTAAATATATAGAGTTTGAGGGGGCAGCAAAAAAAAATGTGCTGATCCTTAATAGTAAATAGAGGTTATTCAGCGTAAAGTTGTGTAATACGGCTGAGTATTTACTGACGAGTAAAAATGCACAGCCGTATTACACAACTTTTTACTGAATAAATTCTTTATTATACAACAAAAATCTCAGTTCTCCTAAAACTAAGTTTTTGAAGCTGTTTTTTCCTAGCGCACGGTCAGAAGGGTGTAATAACGTGTCATATTTGCACTCGTTTTGATGCATATCTGCACTCTAGAATGCTATGTGGAATAATAATGTATCATACATTGTATTTGCACTTGTTTTGGTGCATATTTGCAAGGTCCAATGCTACATGTACAATGTATGTTACATAATAACACCATTTACACTGATTTATAATACAGCAGTATTTGAAAAAATATATATTTATTTAAATTTAAATGATAATACATTTAAAAGACTTTCTGACACACATGCAGAAAAGGTAATTGATTTGACAAGTACTGGTCATTATTATTAAACTACTGTATTGTCACTTTCCATATCTTCTCTACATGTATATCAACCAGTGTACATTCACTTGGAAGATGACAAAGTTTTAGAAAAAAGTTAGAACATTGTCATTATGCTTAAACTATCTATTCTGTATAATCTGGGGATGATTAAATCGTACATGTACATGTATATAACCAATTCACTAAGAAGAATGTCCTATCCATCAAGTGATCTAAATCACTTTGACAGCTCTTCATTTTGTTTATTACTTTAATTTACCATTTGTTTTCATGTTTTAAGAAAGAAAGAAATCCAGTTTGCCAATGTTTCAATGTACATGTACCTCAACACAACCTTAAATTTTTGCAATAATCACTGGGTGGCCATTTTCGCAGCACCCAAAAATGGCCACAAACAGAACTTCAGAAAGCAATGTACCCTGGTTGAGAATGACCCTTTAATGATTTAAAGGGAAGGTCAGATAATTACACTACAACGCTTTTTGCAAACAGACAGTATCGTTATTAATTGAAAATATTTTAGTCATTGTAAAAAATTCCATATATTTTACTGTTTCAGTCGTTGTAGAAAATCCACCTTATGTTTATACTGGTTACATGTATACCAAGGGATGCCTCTTCAACAGTCTGTTGAAATAGAAAACTTTTAATTTAAGCATGCTCGCACTTATTGTTTATGTGCATCCTTTCTACACATACAGTTTGTCACAATGCCATGCTACATCATGCAACTGAGCCCGTGCAAAGAGGAAGAAAACTAACCACATGAACGGCTGGTAGCCATTGCATTAACTTTGCTAAATAAAAGTTGGTGTCACCTCCATTTTTTTGCATTCATTTTTTTTTTAAATTCATTTATTTATCCGGGGACATCTGATTAGCACTGTGGCTAGTTTAAACACTACCCTGGCCCTGACATGAGTTATTTGTTACCAAGCCAACGTTGCAAAAGTATTACAAAAAAAATCAATGTTAGAAAATTTTTGGCCAAACCCCCCCAAGGGCCATAAATATTCAGTTTTCTTCATTAAGAACCATCTTCCTAAAGGCTGGTTCTCATATAATCGTCCCGGTCGTCCCGGTCGTCCGAGTCGTTTCAAAATTTTTTTGCAAACGACTCAGACGATCGGGACGACTCAAGCGATTTGGGTTCTCATATGATCGTCCCGGTTGTCTCGAACGTCAATAGCGCAGTCGTAAACTGTGTCCGACAACATGTTTTGGGCAATAATACTGCATTCTGGGGTAGATTTGGGTCGCTTTCGATCGCCTCAGCCGTCCCTGTCGCCTGAGAGTAGCTCTCATATGATCGTCCCCGATTATTCACGATCGTCCCAGTCGTCCGGATAGAACACAATTCTATCCAAGCGACCGCGATCGTCCCAGTCGTCCGGGTCGTTTGCGATCGTCCCGGGTTGTCTCAGAAGTGTTCTCATATAATCGTCCCGGTCGTCCGTACACTTTTTGAAACGACTCGGACGACCGGGACAACCGGGACGATTTTATGAGAACCAGCCTTAAGAAGTCATGAATCAAAACGTTTTTGCTGAATGAAATTGGCAATGCAATTACTATCACAATGCAATGAAAGAGACAATAAAATTTCTTGCAAGTTATGTTCAGAGCATGTGTAGTCCACATAATAGGCATAGTATAACTAATCAACAGTATAACTAAACAATAGTAATTCTTAACACTGTGCTGGAGCAGTCGTACAGTATGCATGAAGAGTAGTGGTGTAATTAATCGATTTGTTGATTAATTGCGATTATGACCATTCGGTTCGATTCACAATTCTTTGCTTCCACGTTTCGATTTAGGTTCGATTTTTGCATACCTTTTCCTGGGTGCCCTCAAAGAGTTATAATAATTATTGTGAAATCAGAATTCAGACCTCTTTAAAATCTGTGTTTTTGATTGATGAACAAAGGCGTTTGCAGTTGCAGGCGTTTTGTGTTGCCTGGTGAAATTGCTGCCCTTCTACCATGTTCTCAAACATGGCGACGAACGACCAAGCAATCGTGAATCTGTCTGCATATTATTTTTAGATCACCTGTGTAGAAATATTATGGTTTTCCGGCTAAAGACGGTACAACAGATAAGTCTAAAACTATCTGCAAGAAACATTTTCATAATCAAATCGAAATATTTGAAATCGAAAGGCAATAATCTAAATCGAATCAAATTGCAAGGAATGTGAATCGTTACACCCGTAATAAAGAGGCCCAAAATATATGTGTAAATGTTCAGTATTTACGATGATAACATAATATAAACATGCATGTAATAAAAACCCACAACCAATTATTCTTATTTACATGGAAACTAGTATTTTAGCAATTTTAAATAATAACATACCTTAGAAAGAGCACACATTTGCAATGGGCTTACAATGTGGTATAGACTTTTATGTCCATAATCCATGACAGTACATGTAGAGTATGTGATTTTTCTTGGGAGAAACAATTTGATTAATATAGGAAGTGAGCATCTTGAATAGATTGATAAATTTTTCAGACATAAAAAAAGGATTAACTACTGTTATACATGTACCTAGCAGAAGCTGAATATTGTAATTATTATTATAATAGTAATAGTAAATTATTCTTTCACTTTAAGTAAGGCACTGGGACTTGCAATTTCAGAATACTTAAGCACTTTACATTTAATCATTTCATTTCTTCCAAGCAATGGAGTAAGCAAGTGCCCTACTGCAGAGCACAGTGAGAAAAATAGAGCATCTTTAGATATCCTAATTGTACATGTAACTGACAATGACAGAAGAGCAAGGCTGATGAAACATGTCTTGCAGAATTGAAACTGTGGTTCTTTTATTACACAGCACCAGTTACAATTTTAGATCTTTCTTCATGTAGCATCCTTGTATTGGTTTCAATTAATTTTGAGTTATAAATTTGGCTTTATGTCCCATTGGTGCATGTAAATTTATGCATGCATGCATATTTTTGTCTCGCTGGTGTGATTGGTTGAAATGAGGCCTCGTAATCTTGTGGCCTTGTGTGTGTTAACATAAGAAGCAGATCGAAAGAAGAATAACAGCATACAAGTTTTCAAGACAATGCAAGGCATTCATGGATGGATACAATGTAGGACTGTTTGATATTGTGTTCGCTGCATATTGCTGTGGGATTTTTGTTCCAGCAAGTTTTGTGTTTTATATAACTTTGCATTTCAGTTAGATGGTGGTTTCGAGTGTCAGCTACTGAATGTACTCTTACTTTTTAGACACAATTTTATGTTTCTCCAGAAAAGCACTCAAAACATTTGGGAATCAAATACTGTAATGGGTTAAAGACGCCACAAGTTCAAGCTGTGTACAGCGTCTTATTTAATTATACCATCCAAGTTTCATTGTAACAGTTTTAATACTATTGATATTACATGGGAGGACAGAAGGAATCCCCTAATGCACAGTCCAATGAAAGGGCTCTAACAGCCATGCATCTTATGAATACGAAACAACGTAAGGATAATTTTAGTTGTTCTTGATGTTTTGTAATTTAGCAGCGTCACTGTGATAATTAACACATCTTAGTAGTCTGGAAGCCAAGATCCCAAAATTAGAGTTTCGTACAATGATCGGGTCAGAAAAGGTTTGATAGCGGATTTTGATGGAATAAGACCTGCTGATCAATGTCAGGTAGTTTGTAGAGTTGAATTGTGGTATAGGTTACGAGTTAAGGGGGTATTTTTATACGCCAACCCCTTAAATTCATGGAAACGAGGCTTAGCCATTTGACCACTGATAATGCCTAAACTTAACGTTTATTATGACGGGAAACTTCAAATATAGTCACATCTTTATCATACGAATCCCAATCATGCTCAAAATATGCAGATGTAGGTCACGTGACTGAGCACGTGACAGCCGAGAGGCCAAAAATAGCCTTTTAGAGCTATAAATAGCATATTTAAACGTCTTCACTGTCATAAATTTATGAATTTTCCATTGATATTCTGCTATTTTCTATGAACGGGTCATACATTCCACAGCTTCTCCAAAATTCCAGCTTATTCAGCCTGAAACAATGAAATAATTACGATTTTTGTCGCATTTACGGGTCAACATGAAAATGAGGCTCAGTCAGGTAACTACTGTTTACGGCTGTATCTCAAGTTATTTATGAAGAAAAACTTCTGATACCGTTACTTCTTAATGATATAAAGCCCAGTCATGCTCACACTATGCATACTAAGGTCACGTGACCGAGCACGTGACCTCCGAGAGGCCAAAAATTCTATTTTAGTGCTAGATACATTGGGATACATTTTGAGGCTAAAATACACGAGATTGTAACAATTTTTCGCCTTTACGAGGTGACTCGATCATTTTTCCGCTTTCAAATTTGTTTGTAATGTAGGTTGCAAGTTAATGGTAATTTATGGCTACTCCAAAGTTTTCAACTACATGTACATTCTTGCCAGGGCCTTTGAATAGACCTCTTTAGCTTGTATGTTTTGTTTTCCCGATGTAGGTCATGTGATGTTACCCTAGAGAACTGTTTCTTTTAAATCTTTTCAGATTCACGTGCATATGAATGCATAACTTATGAAAAGACAAAGGACAAATTCCCTTGAGAACATGACATTGAGAAGACAATACATACAAGCTAAAGAGGTCTATTGTGATTTGTAGTCATCTATATTAGATTTTCAATTTGATCTACAAATAAAAGAAAATATTTCGTGGTTAGAAATTGTATCCTTTAGCCGTTTCTGAACTGGAGTGCGGTGGCCTGTTACGAGTATCCACGTTTTCGCGGGAACCAAATCGAGGCTGTAGCCTCGTTTTCAAGAATCTCCAAAACGAGGCTATATCATCCAACATGGCGGCCTCCATGGCTGGTGCTTTGCAATCTCTGTAAGTACTTTTATCTAATATCTGTATCTAGTTTAGCTTAATTCAAACTTTTACTCGCCAACAAAACAAAATTTTTGCACTTCTTTCCTAACGTGTTATAGTTATATTTAGGGTGTGCACGATTCTCGAAAGGACACAACTCTAAACAATGTTTAGATTTGCTCGCCATGTTATTTTTTTAGACTTTTGAATTCTTATTCATATATCACCATACAATTCATTATTAGAGTGAAGAATGGCTAGTGAAGATAGAGATTCGTTCCCCGACGGCTTCGCCATTCCATTACCTCCAAAACTAAAGAAACGAAAGGTAATCTCCGAAAGCGGTAAAATATGTGTTATTTGTCAGGCTGACCGCCCAGGCGAACCATTAAGAAAAGGAAAGGAACATTCTATTGAAAAAGCGATCAGAGCATCCGAGAAACGTCGTGATGAGGAAGTGCGGGCAAGGTTTGTGAATTATAACGTCGACACCGAAGTACATTGGCACTCAAATTGTTATGCATCATATACAAGCGAGCAAAATATTCGGTATACAGCTTCTAGTGATCCTTTAACGCAGACAAGCCGACAAGACGAAGATGGCGTCGTCTCTAGTAGAACATTTCGGTCACGGATGGCCCCGGTGGATTGGTCTAAGTGTTTGATATGTAAGAACAAAACTTATAAAAAGAGTAGAGATCTTACTAATGTGTGCACATTCGAGGCCTGTCAAAGCATCCGATTAGCGGCAGAAAGAAAAGGAGATAGCCCCATGTTACACATTTTGAATGGCGTAAACGGAGACCTAATGGCAGCGGACGCTAAGTATCACAAGAACTGTTTCGCGACATATGTCAGTAAGAAAAGCACGCTTTGCCTGGCCAAGGGAGAAGCCGTAGATTCACCCCACGAAAGGGCTTTCCAAGAACTTGTAATTGATCTTGCCGCTGGTATCGAACAAGGCAGAGCATACGATATGATGTCGCTACTAGGAAAATATCGGAATATTCTCACACAGAAAGGCGCCGCTAACCCAGAAAGCTACACCAGCCAAAATCTCAAGATACGCTTGCAGAAGCATTTCTCCAGTGCGATTGTATTTCATCAACCAGCCGACCGGAGTAAGTCTGAAGTGGTTTACTCGAGTAGCGTCAATATACAGGACATTCTCAACGCATGGGCAGTATTCCAGCCCCCCGCAAATGGAAACGTAAGCGTTAACGACGAAACACTACAGTCAAGTGAAATACATCGCGTTGCAAGCTTAATCAAACAAGAGATAAAGAAATGCACAGGCATTCCGACCAAACCTCTTAACACTCAAGATGTCAGTATGGAGACCGCCAGACAACTCATTCCAGACTGCCTGTATTTGCTAATCAAGCTGCTAGTCACAGCGGATAAGCGCGGAAGAACATCTGATGCGCTGAGCCAGTCTACAAACATGGAAGACGAACGACAAATCCTTAGTATCGCACAAGATATCATTCATTGCAATACAAAGGGGCGTGTTAAGCTTCCCAAACATACGAGCCTGGCTATGTGTGTTCACCATCTCACATCATCCAAGCGCCTTATCGAACTGCTGAACAGAATGGGACATTGTGTTTCCTACGATGAGATGCGTGCAGTGAATACGAGTATTGCAGAGGAAGTTCTTTCTAAGGTAGAAGCGTTTGGGACTGTAATACCAACTAACATCAAGCCTGGTACATTTGTTCAGATTGCAGCTGATAACATTGATTTGAATGAGGAGACTCTCGACGGCAAGAAAACTACGCATGCCACTACAATGGTGATCTATCAGAAGAAAACGTTTGGTCGAGATCCACCACCCAACCTGGTAGAACAGAGAGCCAAGAGGCGTTCATTACAGGCAACCGGCACCGTGTACGACATTGAAGAGTGTCCTGTTCGAGGAAGACGTCCAGCTGTTACTGATCACGTTGGTGTTGTTGACATGGGGTGGTACAAGGATATGAACGATGAAATACGCACCGCTCGTAACTCTGATTTCATCTGGGCACTTCTTCGACTTTGTCCCAAGAAATTTGGAGAAGCTTTCATTGCTGAAGTATTGGACAAGCAAGCGATTCCTAGCTGGGCAGGATTCAACGCTATTCTGTATCCCGAGATGCCCATAGTCAGCAATATTGGCTACTGTCCAATGGTCGACGGATCATCCAGTGACTATTCTACCATCTACACAGTACTGAAACATGCACAGAAGATAAGCGACGCGATGGGTCAGGCCGACACTGTGATAACCTTTGACCTTGCGATATATAGCAAGGCAAAGGAAATTCAGTGGAGATTTCCAGACGAGTTTTCTAACTTAGTAGTACGCATGGGCGGATTTCACATTGCTCTGAACTTTCTCTCTCTGCTAGGGAAGAAGTTTGCGGATTCTGGACTTAATGATCTCTTGGTTGAGTCAGGTGTATACGCTGCTGGTTCGACGTCCACGTTGATGAAGGGGAAATCTTACAACCGAGGGATTAGGGCACACAAGCTCTGTCTTGAAGTGTTCTTCCGTCTCATGTGGAATGCGTTTCTTGTCTGGTATGAGTCACAGGATAAGAAGATCCCAGAAGAACCTGTATTACGCAAGATTGTGGATTGCGTTCGAGCGGTGGAGAACGGGAGATGGAACGCGCGCGAGAGTGTGAGAAAGATAGAAGCAGATCTGATGGAACTGACGTCTCTATTCGGGGTGTTTAAATCGGAAAATCGAGCAAGGTCCAAGCTCTTCGCATTTTGGGATGAGTACAGTTCCATGGTTACTTCCCTTTTACAGTTTCTAAAGGCAGAGAGAACCGGACACTGGAAGTTGCATCTATCCAGCATCGCAGCAATGTTACCTCATTTCTTTGCTATGGACAGGCAGAACTATGCTCGCTACTTACCTGTTTATCTCGCCGACATGCAGCAACTGGAACTAACACATCCGGATGTCTACGACGAGTTTGTTGCAGGGAATCATTCCATAAGTCGTACAGGGCATCCCTTTTCACAGGTTTCTACCGACATGGCCCTGGAGCAGTCGATCAACGCCGACTCAAAGTCAAGAGGAGGAGTGATCGGCATATCGCAGAGCCCGTCGGCTCTTGAACGGTGGTTTTTAACTATCCATGAGAGAGCATCTATTACTTCAGCTATGAAGGCCATGTACGGGCTCCAAGATGGCGAACAAGCATCGCACAAGGAAGCAGCTCCGAGGAGAGTTAAACGAGACGAGGAAGACGTCAAGAAGATGATGGGTTGCTTTTCTTCAGGCTTGATGACAGATCCTTTTACTCACGATTCGGATGTGCTTCTCAATATCGCCACCGGAGTAGTTCTGCCGGAAGATGTGGCCCAGAACCTAGTCCGCAGTACCGAGAAAGGCCGGCAGCAAAAGAATGCCTTCGTCGAGAAACGCATTAACAGCAACGCCGTGGGTTTCTGGGAACCGATTCCCAACATGAAGATCAAGACGTTCAGCAGCGCAAATAAGAAGATCCGCGTCAAATCCAGTGACAAGCTAGTCACTGTTAACGCGGACAGGGACTTGTTTGGCAGGCTCCTAATCGTATCAAACACGCGTCACATCTGTCTGAAAGATGTGCTGAGCTTTGAACTGTCTCCAGTACCATATTCACTTGCAAACGCAGACGGAAGTCTTAGAAAAGGGACAAAGGGCGTCCTTTGCTCTCTTCTGGAGAAAGACGTTAACGTGGTTCAGCGACTTACAGCATCACCAAACCAGACTGTTGTAATCATCGACGGCATGGCTGTCATACAGATGTCAAAGTCTGCCGGAGCAAGTACCTTTGGCGAACTTTCCGAAAAGTACTATAACATTTTCAGTGCTCCGCTCTTTTCCAACAACTGTGTGCAAGTCCACGTGGTCTTCGACCAATACTGGGAGAACTCCATTAAAGGAGGCGAGCGTCAACGACGGGGAGCATCCGTTGGTCTCGAAGTGCAGATTGGAGGTCCTGCCACTCCAGTACCCAGGCAATGGGGAAAGTACATCGCCAATCCTAAGAATAAGGTATCGCTTAAATTACTTAATCTTAATTTAACAAGTTTTCCTCTTAAAACTAACTTCCTATTCGTTACCCGCAGTTTGAAGTTGTAATCGACAGTTGCGTTTGACCTTTCATAATGTTCAGATTCAGATTTTCAAATTTGTGCTACATATTTTTAACACCAGGTAAACCTGTGTGATTTCCTGTCGACTGCGCTCTGCAGACTCGGTCAAGACCAGCTCCCCCCACAGAAGGAGCTTGTGATCGGTGGTGGCTTCAAAGACGGTGAGAAAGCGGTGACTGTGACACGAGGTCAGTGCAGAGAGGTCCAAGCACTCAGATCAAACCATGAAGAGGCTGACACCAGGATGATCTTGCATGCCAACAACGCAGCACGGGCAGATAGACGACTCGTTATCCAGTCGCCGGATACTGATGTCCTCGTCCTAAGCGTTAGCCACTTCAGAAGTTTGGACTGCCCAGAATTGTGGTTTCGCACCGGCGTAAAGGATCGACACCGTTTGATTCCAGTGCATGATATCGCCCATGCTTTGGGGGAAAAGATGTGTAGTTCTCTCCCTGGATTCCATGCAATCACAGGCTGTGATTCGACCAGTTCTTTGGCGGGTATCGGGAAGAAAAAGGCGTGGGATAGTTTCTGTCGTAGTCCTGACCACCAAGATAGTCTGTCTCTTCTCGGAGAGGAACAAGAACTGAACGTAACCACCGCTAGCAAGTGTGAAGCATATGTTTGCAGCCTATATACAGCATCCAAGAAGACAAACACTGCGGACGAGCTGCGTTACTTCATGTTCTGCCAGAAAAAGCAGAAAAACGAAATGCTTCCACCGACGTCTGATTGTCTGCTTCAACATCTAAAGCGGTCAAACTACCAGGCATGTGTTTGGAGGCATGCTCTTGTAGCGATGCAAGACCTTGAATCACCAGAGGGTCATGGATGGGTGAAGAGCGGAGACCTTCTTGTACCATTGCTAATAACAAAAGCACCGGCACCGGAAAGCCTTCTCGAGCTGACGATGTGCAAGTGCAAGACATCTGCCTGCTTGCGAAACTGCTCCTGCAACAACACAGGACTTGCTTGCACAGAAGGGTGCTACTGCATGGCAGATGATGAAGCATGCAAAAACCCGCACGGTCTGACCTGCATCAGTGACTCAGAAGAAAGCGACGAGGATTGAAGAGGCGCTTGAACTGTGAAATAGTTTGATGTTTGAGGCGTGCTATTTTTAAGAGGTTCACTTTCTGTAGAGCAACAATCAAGATTAGAAAGAATGATAAACGATTTAGCCCCACCTTCATGTTCAACAGTTCTCGTAAAGATCAAAAATTGTTATCATCTGGTGTGTTTTAGCCTTAACATGTATCCCACTGACCTACATTGTGGTGTAAATAAGAGATTTCGTATGATAACATACGTATAATTTATACGTTCATGGCAGTGAGGGCGATTTAATAGGCTATTTCTAGCACTAAAATAGAATTTTTGGCCTCCCGTAGGTCACGTGCTCGGTCACGTGACCGTAGTATGCATAGTGTGAGCATGACTGGGCTTTATATCATTAAGAAGTAACGGTATCAGAAGTTTTTCTTCATAAATAACTTGAGATACAGCCGTAAACAGTAGTTACCTGACTGAGCCTCATTTTCTTGTTGACCCGTAAATGAGACAAAAATGGTAATTATTTCATTGTTTCAGGCTGAATGAGCTAGAATTTGGCTGAAACTATGGAATGTACGACCCGTTCATAGAACATAGCAGAATATCAGTGGATAATTCATGAATTTATGGCAGTGAAGACGTTTAAATATGCTATTTATAGCTCTAAAAGGCTATTTTTGGCCTCTCGGCTGTCACGTGCTCAGTCACGTGACCTACATCTGCATATTTTGAGCATGATTGGGATTCGTATGATAAAGATGTGACTATATTTGAAGTTTCCCGTCATAATAAACGTTAAGTTTAGGCATTATCAGTGGTCAAATGGCTAAGCCTCGTTTTCCATGAATTTAAGGGGTTGGCGTATAAAAATACCCCCTTAACTCGTAACCTATACCACAATTCAACTCTACAAACTACCTGACATTGATCAGCAGGTCTTATTCCATCAAAATCCGCTATCAAACCTTTTCTGACCCGATCATTGTACGAAACCCTAATTTTGGGATCTTGGCTTCCAGACTAACACCTTTTATAATACACAGAGCATTAAAATTGCATTCAAGTCATGGTTTAAATTTTATGGCCATGTTCAACTTGCATTGAAGATTTTAATGCTTCTGTAAGTAGTGGAGAACGCACCGGTTACTCCGTTTTTTTGCGGAGCAAACTCATTAATTTGCGGAGCAATCTCATGAATAAAATGCGGAAGTATACATTAACGTAGATGACGTCATAAGCTATTGTCTTTTTTCTCATGAATAAAATGCTGTGGTTTCTCATTAACGTGCTGTGGATTACATTAACGACCGTTATTGCTGTGGTATTTAATTACCTAGAATAACCAGTTCCAAAAACCGGCTTTGCAAGATTTCACCACAATGGCGCAATGAACTCGCCCAGACTTGCCCAGACTTGCCCTATTGTTTCCACCTAATTTTCTACGTTGATTGGTTTATCCAGACATCTATTGTTGTTTTTGTTATAAAAATACCAGAGACCGTGAAGCAGCATCATTCTTTGCATTCGCTTTTGCCTAGAGATTTTTTTCGAGTTTATTGCTTCGTGCCACAAATCGTTCAACTTATTTCGTTTGAAAATGGCGTTTACCAGCGTTTCAGATATTGAATCCGCCTTGAATACTTGTACATCGGTTCAAGAATGGGAGATGGTGACAGAATCGATTCAAATCCCGGAAAATTGTGTTCCGTTGGCTTTTGCGAGGTTGGCTGAGCTTACAGTTCAAGAACTCGAGGTACGTTTATGTGAGTTCATAAAGACGTTTTGATAGCTCTTTATTGTAATGTTCGCGCTTCTTGGTTTCTTTTAATTCCATTAACCTTCAGCGCACTTTTTTTCACTCTTTTTTTTTTTTCAGTACAGTAATTCAAACATTACTTTCATTGATTAATTGAATCGTTCGACTATTCTATTCTATTCGGCCCACTTTGACCGTATTTTATTTTCTTGTCACAGGCCTCAAACAACGAGCTCCCACCTAGAAACGTAGAAAATGAGTTTGCAACGGATGTTCTCGATGCGGTAAGTTGTAAGATATCTCATATTAGAGAATAAACTTTTATGGTTCTTGCTTAACGCACCGTTCACCCGGTTCATTATACTAACGGACTTGACCAAATTTACATGTAAAATTAGCACCTCTTTTGTTCGGTCAGTTAAGGATACAATAAGATGTCAGCGAAGCAGTTCAGGGTAGAATAATCACGATCTGAATTTGTCATTCGAGATATTAGAGACTTTATAAACGTCTACGCAAGGTTTATATACCATATTCCTAGTGCTCATAAGACTTCTACTAGTTAAAACTGAATGGACATTTTAATGAAATTTCCGATGCTCTACAGCATGCTTTTTGTGCTGATTATTTGCGGATTAAGTTGTTGCTAAATTGAAGATTAATTAGATTGTTTCTCCTCTTATCAGTGTTCTAAACGTCATTTATTATTTTCTATTCTTTAAGGACAACGAGGACCTGTTCATATCAACGGAAATGTTCGATCCATGGAGTGATTGGGAAAACGAGTTTCAAACGTCCACGCAGGTAAGTGTTTTGATTCTGTAAATTTTCACTGTTTTTAAGTGAAAAAGGTAATTTGTTTATTATCAGTCTCACCGAATTAAATTTCCCTAGAGCTTACAAGAACCCGTGCCTGACTTATTACAGAGTGGAGCTGGAGGGAAACGAAAAGCCGAGGTATGTTTTATAATAACGCAGTAATTTTTATGTTTTTTCGAGTTGTTTATACGATTTATTCTATTGTTTTAGGACGAGGTAAATATGCCTCCCGCCAAAAAGACTCACCATAAATGCGAGGCGTGTGGAAAAGTCTTCACTCGTGCAAATAACTTAAAACGTCATCAACAGACACACGTCACCGATAAACAACACGACTGTTCCAAGTGTGACAAGAAATTCAGAAGAAAATCGGATTTGCAACGCCACGAGAGGTAAGTCCACGAGCGCCGGGCCACCCAGCGCGAGTATCGTTGTGGTATCTGCGGAGAAACCTTCAATAATATGGCGCCGTTTCGAGCTCATCAAAAGACGGCTCACCCCACTCAATCTACCAGCAGGAAACGTCCAGCCAAGAACAACACCTCAGGTAAACTTTAAATCAGTAACTGTTTTAGCTTGGGGTTAGTTAGATTTGTACTTTTTATTCACTTGTACTTACGTGGAGCAGTATTTTTCAGTGTTTGTTATTGAAGTGAAATATATTTAATTAATTAATTCAACTAATCTATTTCTTTAGTTAGTTAATAATTAAACGCTCCGTTATTTTATCATTAGAATCCCTCTCTAAGAAAGCAAGGACTACTCCTGGCGAGAGAACAAGACCTCAGCCACAGTCCACTCCCAGTTCCAGTTGGCAGGAAGACCCAAGAGCCTTGACTGACCTTCCTGAAGACAAGCAAAGCGTTGCTCCCGAGTACCGTCGCAACTGGCATCAAATCCGTACTCGATTCAACCGTCAAAACCGACTCTTGGACTGGTACAACTACCGCCTCTCTTCCCTGCAACCTCAAGAGCAAATAAACCACCTGGACCAAATATTTACAGATCAGTCCACAGTCTTCAAGTTAAACGTTTCTTTTGGTTTTATCCTGAGAAACAACGAAACCGGTGAACTTCAATATCATTATGCTTCCCGAAACAACAACCTCGTCTTTGAGTCTCCATTTCAGATAACAACCGCAGCCGATCTCCGGCAAGTTCGCGAAGCGCTTTGGAATATTGACATACTAGAATGGGTACGCCAGCAACGCCCAAACTCTAAATGGGTGGTGGATAAAGTCACGAACATCACTTTCTTCGTCAGTAAGATACGAGGGCATCCCATTGGCCGTGGAACTGATTTACCAGACTACCTTGCCGAGAATCATGGTTTAGTTGCCTTGGATCGCAACCACAACAATGGAAACGTGTACAACGATAATCTCTGCTTCTTTCGGGCCCTGGCTGTCCATAACGGTTGTCACCCTAAAAATCTTGAGCGAGATACGCAGCATTACTACCAGAGATATCGGACAACTCGACTGGACAAAAAGAAGTTTTGTGGTGTGAAGCTTAAAGAACTCCATGACCTGGAACATCTGTTTGAGGTGAACATTTTTGTCTATTCGCTTGAACCCACCAAACTGGATGAAGGGGAAGAAGACAATGAAGACCAAGCAGACGATGATTGCAAGCCAGAGATCGCTGCTCAACTGATATACCGATCCCTTTGCCACCATTCCAGTACTCTTTACCTTAACCTTTATCAGCATCACTTTTCCTACATCAAAGATATGAACAAACACGCCGAATCATACAGCTGTTCTCGATGTGGAAAATTCTGGAAACATGTGGGTATGCTACATCGCCACGAGCGAACCTGTGAGGCTAAAGTCCAGTACACGTTTCCTGGTGGTGCTTACAAGACTCCACCCACCATCTTTCAGTTGCTCGAAGACGAGGGCTTTACGATTCCTCAACATTTAAAGTACTTCCCATACAGAGCTACCTTCGATTTCGAATGTATGTTCAACTCTACCACGGGTCTCAATGATACAGAGAAACTTACCTGGAACGCCAAGCACATCCCACTGAGTGTAAGCGTCTGCTCGAACGTCCCCACCTTCGACCACCCCAAGTGCTTTGTGTCCAATGGGGATTCTAAACAGCTTGTAAAAGATATGGTTGAATACCTGGTAAAAATCAGCGAAGAAGGTTATCGCCTGTTGAAGGAGGAGTTTTCTTTTCTGTATAAAGCTATTGACCAGAAGTTAGAAGAGAAAACCTCGGAACACGCCGGATCAACAAGACCAAGCAACATAAATTTTCAAGAAGACGGTGACGATGAAGGAGAAGATCTGATAGAAACAGATGATGAAGAAGAAGACATCGAATCTGAGACGGAAGAAGATCGTGCCTTCCTAGATGATGACGTGGAGGAGCAAGGTCCTTCTTTTTACCGAGCGTTTGAGCGAGAGCGGGAGGAACAGAGCAGTGATGATCATGGTAGTAACCAACAACAACTGAGCACTGCAGAACCTGAAAAGAAAAAAGTAAACCCTTTGAAGAAACTGAGAGACAGATTTGACGAATACCTGAAAGAGCTGCCTGTCCTTGGTTTTAACTCCGGGAAATATGACTTGAACGCTGTAAAAGAATTTCTCTTTCCAGTCCTGGTGCAGAACGAGGAAGTCCTGTTCACCATTAAACGAAACAACAACTTCATGTGTCTCAAAACAGAACATCTTCGCTTCCTAGATGTGACCAACTTCCTCGCTCCAAGTTTCAGTTACGACAAGTTCCTAAAGGCATATGACTGTCCACAAACCAAAGGCTTCTTTCCATATGAATGGATGGATTCTCTCGACAAGTTAGAGCACTCTTCTCTTCCCCCGCACGAAGCCTTCTTCTCCACTCTGAAAAATGAAAACATCTCCAAAGAAGACTACCAGTATTGTCAACAAGTCTGGTCCACCAACAACATGACCACGTTTAAAGATTTTCTTATCTGGTATAATAACCTTGACGTACAACCCTTCTGCGATGCTCTCGAAAAGATGTGTGCCTTTTGGAAAAACAAAAGGCTTGATATGTTGAGACAAGGAATCTCCATCCCCGGTATCACCTTAACCTACCTGTTTACCACCTTAGAACCTGGCATTTTCTTCTCTCTCTTTGACGAGAAAAACAAAGATCTGTACTCCTTGTTCAAGAAAAATATGGTGGGAGGACCTACCATCATTTTCCACCGCTATCATGAAAAGAACAAGACAAAGATCAGGGAACAAGAAATGCAAGATCAAGGCCAGGAACCAAAGATGTGCGAAAAGATCGTAGGATATGATGCCAATGCACTCTATCTCTGGGCCATCATGCAAGACATGCCCACTGGATCTTTTACAAGAAGAAGGGAAGAAACAGGCTTCAAGAGAGAAAGTTCCTCTAGGATGGCCACGGAGTGGTTGGAATGGAAAGCGCAGGAGGGAGGCATTCACATACGACATCAGATGAACGATACAGAAAAACGTATTGGAGAGAGACGACTTCCCGTCGATGGTTTTCATGGCCCTTCACAAACTGTCTTTCAGTTCCATGGATGCTGGTGGCATGGCCATAACTGCTACCTGACCAAGGGAAAGGAAATGAATGATGTCAGGAAAAACCTATGAAAGAGTTAATGGAAGAAACCAAAACTAACTCCAAGTATATCAGAAATGAAGGACACAGACTCGTGGAGATGTGGGAATGTCAGTGGCGCCGACTCAAAAGAACCAACTCCGCAGTACAGAATTTCTTAAGAAACAAGTTTCAGCGGCCGCTTGACAATCACAAGAATCTGACTCATGACGAAATCCTGACTGCAATTCAAAATGAGTCCCTCTTTGGGGTTGTGGAGTGTGATATTCGAGTTCCTGACCACTTGAAACCTAAGTTCTCCGAAATGTGTCCCATTTTCAAGAACACAGATATTTCAAGAGAAGATATTGGGGAATACATGCAATCCTTCGCAGAGGAGCAAAACATCATGCCGCGGCCTCGTAGAAGCCTCATTGGTAGCTTTTTTGGGGAGAAGATCTTGTTGGCAACTCCACTCATCAAATGGTACCTGGATCACGGGTTGGAAGTAACCCATATCTACCAAGTGGTGGAGAATACACCCGTTCCTTGCTTCCAACCTTTTGGGGAAGCTGTCTCGGAGGCACGACGGGCAGGAGACGTGGACCCCAACAAAGCTATCATCGCGGATACCATGAAATTGGTCAGTTTTATTTTTTACAATTTTTTCTCTATAAGTAAAATACATTTTTAATTTCATATGCAAATTTTGCTAACTTCATGTGTTTGTACATTATTGTACAGGTGGGGAATTCCATCTATGGCAAGACGATAACTGATCAAGAACGTCATCGAGAAGTTAAGTTCTGTGAAGAAACTAAGGCCTCCAGACTTATCAACACACCCTTCTTCAGGCAGATTGATTCCATAGACGAGAATACATACGAAGTTCAATCGTGCAAGAAAACCATCAAGTTAAACCTTCCCATGCAAATTGGTTTCTTTGTTTACCAATACGCCAAGTTGCGTATGCTTCAATTTTATTTTGATTTCATGGATAAGTTTCTTGATCGTAGTGATTTTCAGTACTGTGAAATGGACACCGATTCAGCTTACATTGCGATTTCGGGGCCATCGGTGGAGAGTTTAGTGAAACCAGAACTGAAAGAAGAATTTGAAACGGACAAGGCCAACTGGTTCCCAAGAACCGATACTCCAGAACATAAAGCGTATGACAAGAGAACACCTGGGCTGTTTAAGGAAGAGTGGTCAAGCGATGGTATAATTGGGTTAAGCAGTAAAACCTACTATTGTTTTGGAGACTATGATAAGTTCAGCTGTAAGGGGGTCAATAAGAAAACGAATGACATTAACAAAGAGAAATATCTTAAAGTTTTGTTGACCAAACAGAGTAGTGCAGGATTGAACAAGGGTTTCCGAGTAGTCAACAACAGCATGTATACTTATGAACAAGTACGGGATGGCTTTGCCTACTTTTACCCCAAACGAAAAGTCTTGGAAGATGGGGTCACCACCCTGCCTCTAGATATTTAAGTTTAATTTGTAAATATAGTAGTTTTGTAAATATAGATTGTATATAGAGTTTCATCTTTTTAGGATATAGTTTTGAATGATTGTAAATATAAGTGTGTGATTTGTAAATAAACTAAGTTGGCAGATTTTAATCATGGCTTGTTTCCTGACTCAACGCGCGCGCGCGACCTTCACGCGCAATCCCAGGTAAAAACACAACGTTAAAAAGTGTCCCTTTTGGCCCTTGTGGCCCTTAATTGCTTGATAAATTAGCGATAAATTTCATGTTTCAAACAGTTTTGATCAGTTGAAATCAAACTTTCCTCGAGTGAACATGGTACGAAGGAAATGTAAACATTGTCCCATTCCTGATTGTCATGCGAAATTTTTAGTGCGATAAGCAAATCATTTAGCTCAAGTTCATAACTTAACTGAACTGGAACGAAAATATTGGCTCCAATTTGCTAAGTTTCAAAACACCAACATGGTTCGTGTGTATGGGAAAGAGGCTGAACCTAAAACGATTTTTCTATAAATCAAAGTGTTCGCAGTTTAATCAGTCAGTTGCGATCATGGATCCGAGGTGGAAACATCCGTTCCCCGCATTGGTAGCCGGACCAACGTGTTGCGAAAAAAGTCAATTTGTTAAACGTGTACTTGAATCAGGAGAAGACGTGATTGATGGAGCACCTGAAAATGTTATATGGTGTTACGGGATTTATCAACCAGCGTACGATGAAATGCAAAGGAGTATTCCAAACATTACTTTTGTGGAGGGAGTCCCTAGTGACTTGGAATCTCTGATAGATCCATCGATTCGAAACCTTGTGGTTATTGACGACTTAATGCAAGAACTTAGTAATGACCACAGAATTACTAGTTTGTTTACCAAGGGTTGCCATCATCGCAAACTGAGTGTCATCTTTATTTTGCAAAATATCTTTCACCGCGGAAAAGAATTAAGAGATATGAGCTTAAACTGTCACTATCTAGTACTGTTTAAATCTCCACGCGATAGCAGTCAAGTGACTCATTTATCAAAACAGATGTTTCCCGGTCATACAAAATATATGCAAGAAGCCTTCCAAGATGCAACCAAAAGACCTTATGGGTATTTATTATGCGATCTTAAGCCGGAAACACCTGCCGACTTCCGGTTGCGAACTAACATCTTCCCTGGGGACACCCAGTACGCTTACATCCAAAAGGTATAAAAAGGCTGCACCACAGTGATATAAATCAGTTGAGCATGGCCCAGCGACTGAGAAAGAACCACGACTTTCTTAAACTCCTTGCCAAGTGTACTCCAGTGCAGCGTAAAGCGATTTTGAAAGTAGCCGACGACGCTTTAGTAAGAACCATTTGCGAGTGCGTTCTCAACGTGTTAAAAGAAACTGTGCCTGTCAGTAAACCCGCCAAGAGAAAACTTTTAACCCACAAGAAATCGTTGATTGCTTTAGCTGAAAAAAGTACGCCCCTTGCTAAGAAAAAGAAAATCTTGGTCCAACACGGAGGAAACTTTTTAAGTGTTTTGTTACCACCCGTGCTTCGTGTATTAAGCTCCATACTTACCTAAATGAATCATACCAAGCGCATGGTTCTCGTTCCCGAGAACACCCTGGAACGATTGCAACAACGCCAGCAGCTATTCACCCCACCTGTAACTCAAACTTTAAAAAACTTGGACAGTGAAATGGGACAGATTTTATCCAGTAAAGAGCTAGATGATGACGAAAAAGCGAGACTGTACAATCAAGTGTTACAGCGCTATCTGACTTATTACGATCAGAGAAAAGGGCAACCACTTTAAGTCAAACTAACGGCCCCCAAACCCGAGCAAACTCCCAAACCAGAAGAAACTGAAGAGACGGCCACCGAAGTGGAAACTATACCCACGGCGGTAGAAGAAGAAGTCATGAAAAGTGTACCTAAGATGTACAAAGCTGGGGATAGACAACTCTTGGATAAAATAAAACAAAACCGAGATGTATTGCAGTGGAATGAAAAAGGAGAGTTGTTGTACGAAAACAAACCGATACCCGGGTCTCACGTGGTGGATTTAGTCAACGATATAGTACGCCACCGCAAAGGATTTCAACCTGTTGGATGGTCAGTGTTTGCGAGAGGTCTGGCGCGAATGAACGTCCCTGAAAACTTAGTGCGCAATCCCCAGAGGCAGAGTACCATCCGGGAGTTTAAAGCAAGAGTCAGAGATGAGACACCGAATAGTCCCTCTCGTTGGCTTCCTTCCCCACCTCCTTCTTCGTCACCCGTGAAAAAGCAAAAGCGAAGGATCGCAAGTCCACGCCCTCAAGCCGTTCGCTGGTTACGATTATGAAATGAGACATTTTTTTTTCATTGTAATCACTTTTTTATTTTGATCACTCAATAAAATACATTGAAAGGAAATTACATGGTGTGCTTACTGAACTTTGTGTTGTTCTTTTGATCCTTGTTTGGTTACATGGGTATGATACTTTTTTAGAGTAAAAGGGAAGTGTTTTTCGATAAAGCGTTTTACAAGAAAATCATTTCGGTGCTTATTGCTAGAAAACCTATGTACAATGGTGTTCATACTAACATAGCGACAGCGAAATAAGGCATAGCACAAGCTATAATGCCCACACACTTTTGAGTTTATGCTTTGTAATGTCACAGAGTTAAACATCCACTGGGTAGAATTACTTTTCAAGAAATCAGTACATGTTCCAGTATAATTGCTTGGCGGTAATCCGTAAGAATCGAAAAATTCTCCCTCGCAATCCTTGGTGAAATAAAACGCAACCCGATGTGATCCGGGCTTATCACTTGTATCCACATTGGCAATGAACAGGGCTAGGTAGGATGAAACACTGTTTGGTAGTTTATCTGAAGGATACACTCCTTGAAACACGCCTCGGGTATATTTATCCTTTCTCAAAATAAGCGTCAGTTGAACGGTATCCATTCTAGTTTGTAAAGTCGTACAAAACGTTTCGATTAGCGTCAATCTCAATCACGTTTTGAAACTCGGCGTAGACGATGAGGTTCACTGTGTTGGCGAGTGGCTGACTAAAATGAAGCTCGACTCGAAGGTTGCCTTGTTTTCTAAGCTCAAAATGTTCACCCGGGCAGTGATCTGGGGACAAGTCAAAACAGAAAGCGGTGTAACCAGAACCATAATCGCATCTATTTATCTGGTTGCCTGTATCCTGGGCTAGCTTTCCACTTCCGGAAAAAAGGCTTTGATATCCAGCTATAAAATTCTGACCACCGGCCTGGTCAAATTTGAGAAACAAGGGTTTTCGAGGAATTTGTTCCCCATACACGTACGTACGTATCCACGTAAGTTGTGGTGTTTGAAGTTAAAGGGATTGGAGCCGTAAGTACCGTTAAATGCTTCTGTGTCCACCAATACTAGTACTAAGCGCTTCGGAATGTGACCCAGGAAATGATTATCTGGGGTGAAATTACTGAATGCTTGTGGTATGGAAAGGACTTTGCAGTCGACTCGGCGAATCGGATATTTGGCAGTCGTTTGCTTTAGCGCAGCGGCATGTCCCAAACTAATGGAAGAGGCTACTTTAACTTTGCGAATGTACAGGATTGCTTCTATGATAACCACCTTGAAGTGGGCACCTCCAGCTGATGACAGCAAGCAGAACGAATTCTTGGCTCTGTTGAGTTTGATTCTCAGATTGACTCCGTTCAGTATTAACCGGTCTTGAAAGAAAATATCGCTGTGTATCGGTCCCATCATGTCCACCGTATTACTCTGTTTCGTGAATTCATAGCGAGCTTTTAAACCCATGTTTGCATCGGCATCTTCAGCCACTGGATTAACTGCATCCATCTTTCCAGGGGTATCTTTGTAAAACATAGCCATGGACAGTTGACTTGTTTTGGCCTCTTCCCCGTAGTTCAGCAACGTTTCAATCATGGCGCGATAAGGGTAGGTATTGGTTGATGGGGAAATAAGTCGCTCGTTCAAAGACACATCCACATTGCACTTGAAAACAAGGAATGGAGAAAAAGGTTCAAGGGCCCTACTTCTGCGTTTGGGTCTAAAGCGGTACCGTTTCCTTTAGTGATCTTGGCTTTAACAAACAACTGGGTTCGTGCTAAATCTAGATATTCTTCCCCAGTTCCCGAGACATTAAATTCGATCGGACCACTGTCAGTAATGTTACTAAGGGGGTGATATTCAATCCATTGTCCCTTGGTGATAGATGTTTGTGTAGCCGGAATCGTAAAAAGATCGAGTTCCGATTTCGTACACTCTTGAGACTCGTGATGAACAAAAGCCATGCTTACTTTGATTTACTTTGAAAAAAATATTCCAAATTTTGTCCGGGCTTCTTCTGCTGCGGAGATGTTTTCCGTTTCTTGCCTGGTGGCGAACTGTTTTTTCTAGGCTGTGCTTTCCTTTTTGTAGCTTTTTGACCCCCACCTGACTGCGCTTGCGAGGGATTCTGGGAAGCAAGTTCACTGATAGCTTGTTTGGCTCGTTTGCCAACCGTCGTTTTAAGTTGTTTTCCATCCATTACATCTTGAGCAATATTGACACCGGTTTTTAACGCTTTTTTACCAAGTATTTTAGCGCCTTGTTTCAGGTGAGGCACCGCCCATCGGAAAAGACCTCTAAATATGGAACCTAAGCCATATCCTCGCTGAAAACGAGTTCCATGAAAGGCTGGTAAATTTCCACCTTTTTGTTTGGCTTGATCTAAATAATATTGTTCGTACAACTTGTGATTTGGCGTATGAATTTTCTTCATGTCACTCTTTAAAAGTACGGAGGTTGACTCTGACGAAAATGAAGTGTTAGCAACACTCTCCCAAACTCAAATGGTACAGACTCTCCGGTGTCCCGCTTTATATTGACTTCGATCGTCTCGAACTGCTTTCTGCTGACAGGTACGTATTGCGGGCGCACGAATGATTTGCTGATTCGTTCCCCATCTTTTCCTTCCACGGGAATAATTCGAAGCAAGGGAACTAGTGTGTCTCCGACATATTGCGGTTGTATAATATCGCAATAAATGTAAAGATCGTGAAAACCGTGTTCCAAATCCACTTCTCTAGGACCCTTGGTTGTCTTTGAAATCACTTGTTCCGGTAAAAATCCCAGCATATATCCGAATTTGTCAAAATTCACTGCGGAGTTATTTTGCAAATGAACGGTCACCTTTCTACTGAAAGCATCATAGGAAAATGACACATCATTGTCGTAACGGTGTTCGTTATCGATCGACCCTTTCATTTTTGCAAGGATATCTTGAATGGTAGGATAATGGCCTGGTGAAATTATCAGGGTATCCCACATACCGTGGAGTTTTTCATTCCGAACGAAAAATCTAAAGTCTTGAACATTATTCCAGCTATGTGGGTAGTGGATTTCGGTTAACGCCACTTCCCATTCGCCTGTCAGATTAATGGTCTGTGGTAATCCAACCCGATACTCTGTTAATGTGTTATTTGGAAATTTGTCCAGACTACTATTGCTGGGGAGATGTAGATAAAACTGTGTTACCTCCATGATGACTAGAGGTCAAATGATATTGATACATAGGGAGAGCTTATTTTATAATTTATCACGCTACAACTATTTCATATAAAATCATACCTTTATTCACACAATGCCTTTTACAACTTTGAAATATTACTTTCCGGTACCCAACTATTAAATTTATCTGGGTAACCTTTCCATTTTACAAAATATTCAACTAAGCCTTTACGCTTTCTCTTGCGTAAGATCTTTTCCACACGATAAACATCGTCATTCTTGATAATTTTCTGTAGTTCAGATTCGTAAAATGTTCCATCTAAGATCTCCCCTGCATCATCTTTCAGTTTATAGACTGGTACTTGACGCGACATTCGTTTGTACACAGTAAAAATTTCTTCGGTAAAGTTGGGAAGGTAAGACTTTTCAAAGAGTCTCTTCGTTTTGCTGATCCTTACACGATCCCCCAGTGCAAATTTGAAACGAACAAGCTTGTTTACATCATCTCCATACAACGTTTCCCATACTTTGGTTTCGTTGGCCTTGGTAACCTGGCTTGGTTTCATTTTAATACTGCGATGGTAGGTATGATTGTAAGATGATACTAACTGAGGTAGGACATCGATATACGTAAGTGTGCTTTTAGCAGTAAAAAATTTGTACATTTTTCCCTTAAAAGAGCGGTTGAATCTTTCAACCACCGACGCTTTTAATCCCGAGTTAGTTGTGAAAAAATCAATGTTGTTGTCACGAAGAAACTTCAGGAACACACGATTAAGAAACTCCGTGCCTTGATCCGTTTGAAGTTTAAGCGGTTTGCGACCAGAAGATAGAATCGTTTGAAAGGCCTTGACTAGCTCTTGACCCTGTTTTGTCTTCAAAGGAAGGACCCAAGCATACTTGCTAAAGACATCTAGACAAGTGAGGAGGTATTTGTAACCCTTGTTATATCGACTTAGACTTTGAACATCCACCAAATCAGCTTGGAATTGAGCATTTATGCCGGGAACAATGACTCTACTTCTCTTGTAATGTCTACGCGCGGGTTTATGAAGCGTATAAACGTCTTGCTGACTCAACCAATCTTCAACTTGTTTACGAGAAATCTTGCTCTTTCCTTTCTCTTTGACCGCCCTGTACACAGCATCCAAACCATCGAAACTTGCGGGATGACTCGGATCGAGGTAAATGCTGGCGAGAGTTTTCTCTATCGCAAAACTCAGAGTTTTGTACAATGACTTTACCACCACAACAAGCAAATACACAACGAATGCGATTAAAAATCCTCTCTAGTGCAAGGGAGGGTGAAGATGGACAGCAACCCATCACTAGTGACTTCTCTGACGGTCAGAATTCAAATGACTATTCTTTCCACAGTGCTCACTTATATGTCTATTCTCCTATCTGGGTGAGAGTGGGAACGAGAAAATGGAATAATCGTTCCCAGTCCTCCTCGGTCAATACTAATTGTTCGGCAAAATTTAGAAATACCAATAATCTTCCCCAATTAACTTGCGTGAATACTTCAGAATGGAGTTTCTTTAACTTGCTTAGTTTCGAGCCCGGTAGATCGCAAAATCCCTCCTTTAATAACATAATTTCAGGTCTAGTAAAACTTATACTTTGTGCTACAAGGAGATATCGGTCAAATCGAAATCGTAGCGAGGAAGGTCTTATACCCATGTTTACTGAGAAAGAGACGAACACACACTGACGCATAGAAACATGCTTTATTACTTTTATCGACACAATTTGTTTTGAATTGCATTAATTACATCGTCAAGGTCCATTGGTTGTTCTTGTTTTCTAACAACAGTCTCAGGGCATTGCACTTCAACTTGGCTGTCAATTTCCATAGCACCGGAATCTTTGCACTTCAATCCACAAGGTCCGTAGTAAATAGCATACAGAATTCGATCTTGTAGCTCACCATAATCTTCGAGTTCCAAGGAAGTGAGATAGATGCTGGTCCAAGGCAGCTTTGGTAATTCGGTCACGTATGTTTCCCACGACTTGGCAAACTTGAAATTAAGAGCGCTGCAGACGCTTTCGGCGGTTTTCAGAACGATGTTGAGATCGACTTTTTCCACCACATCATTGCGGTAATACATCCACGCATCTTCGCTATCCATCATCAGGCAAGAGTGCTGTCTTTGGCTTGGATGGTCAATAGCGCAAACATAACAGCGATTCACTTTCTCTTCTTGGATGAGAGTATCAAGCATCGAAGCATACGTAAGCTGGAAGACATGATCAGCAAGTCTAGCTATCTTTTGCCTTTGGACTTTTTGAACTTCATCTACTGTCAACAAAAGTTTGGGGCTCAATTCGACTTGAATCTTTGGATTCATCTTGTAATAAAATATGGTAGAGAGTAATAAAATATTTTTTGCCAGCAAGCGAGTTGTATGAATGAGGCTGCTTCACGGTCTCTGGTATTTTTATAACAAAACAACAATAGATGTCTGGATAAACCAATTAACGTAGAAAGTTGGTGGAAACAATAGGGCAAGTCTGGGCAAGTTCATCCTGCCATTGTGATGAAATCTTGCAAAGCCGGTTTTTGGAACTGGTTATTGTAGGTAATTAAATACCACAGCAATAACGGTCGTTAATGTAATCCACAGCACGTTAATGAGAAACCACAGCATTTTATTCATGAGATAAAGACAATAGTCTATGACGTCACCCACGTCGTTAATGTATACCACAGCGATTCCACAGCAATTTAATAAGAAACCACAGCAAAAAAAAAGGAGTAACAGGTCCCTATCCTACTACTTCTGTATCCGGACTAAGGCTTCAACAAGTTACCTGACAGGGAATCGATAAACTTGATGTCTAGTTTTGTTATGTTTTAAGGAAGTTATGAGTGTTTAGGCCTTACTTCTATCAAGAAATAGAATATGATGTTCAACAAAACCAAATACTACAAATGCGTAATTTTAAGGCATATCCAACTTGACGTAATAGTTCGTGTTTCAGTAAACGAACATAGTTTTTTAATAACTGATTCAGATTGATCTTGGTGGACTGTACCGAGTATGTGCTGTAGCTACACAAGGAAATCCAGGTGGAAACAAGGATTATTTGAAAGAATTCAAACTGGGGTGGTCCAACGATAATGTCAAATGGGAAACAAGCGCAGAGGTAAAGAGGCTTTAGTCTTGAACTACACGTATTTATTTACCAGCTTGTATTTCAAAGCAACAGGAGCAATACCTAAACCTAATCATACTTTACTGCTATAAACAAGTTATTTCCCTCATTGGTAAATATCATAATTAGATATTGTGAAATGATATATATGAAGTAAATCATATATGAACTGCGGAAATGAAATCAAATGAAGAATGATCCTCGCAGTTGTGAACGCAATTTAAGCAATTGCGAAAAGAAGCCTGAAAAAAATTCAGGACTTCAACGGGGTTCGAACCCGTGACCTCGCGATACCGGTGCGATGCTCTACCAACTGAGCTATGAAGCCACTGACGTTGGGAATTGCTTAAATTGCGTTCACAACTGCGAGGATCATTCTTCATTTGATTTCATTTCCGCAGTTCATATATGATTTACTTCATTTATATCATTTCACATTCACTCCTTTCACGGGAACATATGAACCTACAATTGACCTGCTCCCAACGTCAGTGGCTTCATAGCTCAGTTGGTAGAGCATCGCACCGGTATCGCGAGATCACGGGTTCGAACCCCGTTGAAGTCCTGAATTTTTTTCAGGCTTCTTTTCGCAATTGCTTAAATTGCGTTCACAACTGCGAGGATCATTCTTCATTTGATAATTAGATATTAGTACAAAGCTTTGATTCTTAAACCATGATAATAGGTGTACTCAATCGAATAACCAATCGGGTTTTAAAAACGTCTTTTTATTTCAGTTTGTCTAGCGATTTTTTATTATTTTTTTTTTTCGAGTTTTAAGTACACGTTTCATTATTTGGGCTAAAGAGTCATTTGGTCTGTATTTTTGTGTTCCGAATTATCTCATTATTTGTGAAGCAAAGTTCCAGTTATTGGTTTAAGCGTCGGTTTAGTGCTTAACATTGGGTATAGAGAAAATCCACTCGTCCCATAGCAGAATGCAAACATGACATTGCCGTTGTCGGTTTAGCGTGCAATGTATACAGATTGTCCGCCGCGTAAGCTTCACGAAAACTCACTAACGACGTTCAATGTAGAGTATAACTAAGGAAAGTGTTTCCGGTTAGGCGTGGTTTGTTACGATTTTAAGACGTTTAGAGACTTATCTCCTGAAAATGTGACCTCTTTACCGTGTAATAATTTTGTTTGTGTCACTTTACATTTCTGTACCAGTTGTTTTATATAGAATATAGAATAAAAGAGTTATCGCAGCAAAACAATTCAAAATATTAACAAAAAATACTCATGTTGTTTTCAAATACAATAACAGCCAAACAACAAAACAGCACACGGCACATGCGCATGAAAATGGCGGGAAAAGTAATGATCACATGGCACTTTCTGGGCAAACGCAAATTAAACGGTAGAAATCAGTAGGTGGCGATGATTTTTGCAGTATCACTTTAAAAAGCCAAAAAATCTGTTTGCGTCAATGCAAATCCTCAAATCATTGTCTAGTGTTTTTTTTAAACTCTTCTAGTGCGCTGAAATCATCAATAAGCATCTTCGGCTGCTGATGGCCAGGATGGAGATGACTTGCAGGGGCGTACCTGCCTGTAGGCCAAGTAAGCAATGGCTTACAAGTTTTTTTAAATTTATTAGCTACAAAATAACAACGCAATGTCTTTCCGTATATTATGTTATGTTAACCTTTTCTTTTTTCAACTTGTGCCCCCTGGCTTACTGGTAAAAACTGGCCAGGAACGCCCCTGACTTGCAACCAATATTTTCATGTTCTCAGGCTTCTATCTTGGAAAACTCGCTAAAAACTGATAATGATTTATTGTCTCTTCAAAAATTCACTTGTTATCTTCTTCTTGTTGTTCTATAAGAATTTTATGTATGACCGAGTCCAAAAAACCCTCAAAATCCCCATGATATACTGTTTTAATCTCTTTATTTTCCTATATAGGGAGAACCATATCATTTTTTTGCAACATCGATTAACAAAAAATTATTTCGTTAAATCAGTAAAGGACGTGCAAAAATATTTTAACATGACCAAACAAAAAAAATATGTAAAAAGTATAAATTAATAGATTGGACGTGTTCTGCTTGTTGCAATGAAATTCTCAAGAACGTAACATGAAGGAAACATGACAATATAAAAATATAACATTCCCAGTCTAATGTCTTTGTGTTGTTATCCCAAATTTACAGGTTAGTACTACAGGAAATACCAATTGCTGTGACGTTAAAAAAAATTCCATTCCAGCGATTTACGCACGGTATATCCGCCTTTATCCGTTGAAATGGTACATTTGGGCATGCACAAGAATGGAGATTTACGGGCAGCATTGGACAGAAGGTCAGTAAAAAATAAATATGCCCAAGATGTGAATGATTGCGCTCTGTGTTGCGTGTTTATTCCCGTCCTCATCGAATTGGGAATAAGAAAAACAAGGCCCGACCAAGCAGTTAGGGAAAAAGGAAATCGACGCTTATTGCAGGATACGTCTTTTTGCTTTGTTTTAGGCTCCATCCACACGTATCCGGATATATTTGAATCCGCAACTTTTTTGTTGCGGATTAGAAAATATTCGCGTCCACACGTAGCGTATTCGAATCGTATTTGCCCGTTCACACGTATCCGGATTCGCTCTAGTACCCAGGGCTCCTCTTAAAATGTTGTCAACACTGCGCAAAAACCAAGTTCAAAGCCAATTTCAACTGTAAACACGTAATATTAGACTTGAAATAAGTCCAAGTGGAAGGGTTGTGCCAAATCATCGTCCAAAAGGACAGCCGAGGAGTACTAGGAACGACTTTCCGATTCGGGCCGACTTTCGGCCGACTTCGGAAGGCGATGAAACTCACAGTGAATGGACGCGTTTAAGCTGAAAAGAAGCCTGGTTTTACGGTACACTTTTTTTTACTAATTAAGGTTTTATTTTATTTATTTGTCTTATTTATTTTTTTGCCCAGAAATCAGTTGAGTTTACACATTTGATTTCATAACAAAAAAAGTCATATGACATTGCTGGAAGCCTCAGAAGCCTTATTAGGCTTATCTAGGAGACCCCCTTCATTAGTATTACAATACTACTTGATGACTTAAATTTCTATATTATATTTTTAATTGAAGGGCTATATAATTAAATATAAGTGCTAAATTCATGTATAAAATAACGCTAATAATAAGAATACTAGTATAAGGGTAAGTAATCCTAATACTGGCTAGTAAGAATAAACTTTTTTTAATTTTTTCTTAAAGTTGCATTGATTTCCTTTTAAAACACATGGTAAACTGTTGTAAATATCTACTCCCTTATTGCATATAGCGAATTTTTTAATATTTGTTTTGCTCTTTGGTTTATGTAGTTTTTTACTTGACCGTGTGTTGAAGCTGTGTATTTCTTCATTAGTTTTAAACATTGACATTATCGCCGGTGGTAACTGATTCTTAGAATATTGGTTCATTACGTTTGTAATGACAAAGTAGTTTACTTCATATACATTTAGTATATTTAATTCTTTAAATAACGGTTTGGAGCTGTGATTATATTCTTTGAATGAGATTATCCTTACAATTTTCTTTTGCAGTTTATATATCTTGTCTAAATGGGACTGGTAGTCCATGAGCTGTGAGGCAAAAAATTCATTTTCGTAGCACCCCTAATGGGACATAGTTTCTTTGGTATCAAAATAAAGCTAATGGGGGTGCTTTATCATAATCAACTTGTTTCCAGACGTGAAACCTGTGCACGAGCGAGAGAAGTGGGTGTTTTTAAGGGTGGGGTGGGTGGGGTCATACTTTGTTCCTTACACTGGGAATGATACATAACGATACATCCCTGTTATTCTACTTATCTTATCTTTATCCTCTCTAACTCAAACTTGGAGAAGGTGAGCATTTGATAGTGAGAATAGCAAATAACATTGTTGCACGATTGTAACATGTCACCATGGCAACATTTACTATGGCATTTCATTGGTGAGCCACTTCTCTCTATTCTAGACCCCGACCCAAAATCAAAATGATTAATATATTATTTCTAACAATACAACATAACATAACAATGGTGACTTCTGGAAAATATCGTTTTGTTATTTGTCCCTACAGGTAGAAAACCGAAATAAAGAGATATAATATGGTGCCAAAGCAATCTCTGTCTACAGGTGTCTATGTGGGTTAGGGTTGGTTATTTTAACATTCCACTATCAGAAACCAACTAATCCACAGAAAATGGTTCTCTCAACATATTTGAAATACTGTCAATCCAATTTTGTCAATGTATATCACCAGTATCTTCGGCTTTAGATATCACCATCACTCTTGTCATGGTCATCATCATCATCATCGTCGTCGTCCTCACTGTCATGAACTTCACTGGATGTCTCAGGTATTGTTCGCCACAAATGCAAGCATCACTGCAAGGGAGGATACTTTTCACACAGGAACTCCAACATCGTTGGGTATTACATTGGCTTTTGCATCTACAGGAAACTAACTCCATAACTTCATCAGGGGCTGCAGCCTGATCCGTCCAGTCAATCGTAAGTGTGCCATCTTTAACGAGCCAACCAGCACCACTTGGATTAGCTACCGTAGGGTAATTTGCTCGCTGAACATTTTTAGCTAGAGATGCCCTCGTTGATGGTAGCTGATGTGACTGTACTTTGGTTGACTTGCAGAAGAGAGTATAACGAAGATCGTTCACACATTTGCCAGGCTTGTTGTATGGGGAACATACAAATTCTTCTATGTGCTGCACATCTTCCCGGGTAGCTGACACGCTCTCTCCAAGACACTGAATCATCTTTCGTAGACGTTGATCTTATAATCTCAAATTAATTCTTCTTTCCCTTTCCAGCAAAGGTACTTACGGTATCGCAGCCTGTCAGATCATGAAGGCCCAATAAGGCTCGACACACATCAACACCAAGGAACTGACAAATGTCTGGTATGCTCACCACGTGTGAACGTCTTTGAGTACCACTTACAAGTACAATCCTGGCGGGGATTTTCTCTTGGTGGTAACATGCCAGCATCTCTACATCGGTGTTTGAGATCTAATTCTGATTTCTTAATGCCCACCCTGAGATGAGTGAATACGCATGTAAAAACATCCTAGTATTGGCTTCTTGTTCTGTACACAATTCGTTGACAGTTGTTGCACAAATAGTATCACCACTTGGAACATGTTTTGTGCAGGTTTTACCATATGCAAATTGTACAGGGAACGATCCCCAATCTGCTGTGCGTATACATTTAAACTGGACCATTCACGTACAAGAAAGTTAAGCAGGCACGTCTTGTTGCGTCCATTTCCTAGGAATGTCTTCCATTGTCGAGGGCACCGTTGTTGCGGACTCAAGATATGAATGGAGATCTGCCCTCCGTTTCCTCGCTTCTGCCTTTCAATATTCTTTACGGATATTTCTGGATGTTGGTCCCCAACAAAGTCGATTCTTGATGCAGCATTCCCTGCATGTGTGAAAATTGTTTCTCAAACTCATTATTAATTCATGACGATAACACAAAGGAAATCACTACCGTGAAGGAGGTTTTGAAATCGTTTCTTAATTTGCATAGATTTTGGCGATTTTATTCCTTCGTTTTCTCCGCATTTAACGATCAGTTTGAGAAGCTTTATCAAACACTCGAAACAGTGTTTCATCAGATTTCCAAACACCTTGAAGTGGGTTAAAAAAACTCGGCTGCGCCTCGTTTTTCAAACCCACTTCGCGGTGTTTGGAAATCTGATGAAACACTGTTCCTCGTGTTTGATATATTACGTCAAACACCGTTACCGCCAGGTCACCAAATTTGTCGGGTACTCTAACAACCATTTGGAGAATCGACATGGCATCAAATATGACACCTGTGGATGGTTAAAGGGTGGAGTGGAACTTTACTCCCTTCTCAACCAGGCCAGTTAGAAGTGATTTGTTAGTCTTGGCCAATGTACCATCCAAAGCTGCTAAATACCAATGACTAACAATCTAGCAAACAGATTTCTATCTGCTCTGAGTATGATGCTCTTGCCATTTGTGATCACAGACTTCCTCTTCATAGCCTGGTGGAAAGTTGCTAGTTTTAGTTTCGGCAACGGGTCGAAAAACCTAAAAGCATTGGTCAACAATCGATCTTGGACAAAAGAGAAAAAAGCAGTGTTTCCTTTTTCTTTCGTTCTTAGGAGATCATCTTTCATGCTTTCACTTGCTACAAAACCTGAACTGAGACTGACAAGTTCATCCGTCTCTTCAAATGGATTTCTCCAGTCTTCAATGACTCCCTGAACCGGTTTACACTTGCTTCATCCTTTTTCACGCGCGACTTGCTGGCTTCTTTATGGGATTTATTTCCAACTTCCTTCATCCCCACCAAGTCACGGCACTTTTTCATGTATTTAGCGCGCGAATGTGTAGTAAGTCGCCATCTTTGAACTGCCCCGCTTTTTAAACTAAACCCCACTAATACCAACTTTAGTTTTCGCGTTTCTGTTCAACGTTTGTTCGATTACCTGATCAACTGCTATTTGGGAGAAACCATGTTCTGCAGACCTCTGAACTCACCTTTTACTTTGTGAACAACATGTGCATCAAGTACACGGGCAAATGTCGGGAATAATTGGTATGGTCACATGCAAAGAACCATGGCAGCACACCGTTCACACAGTTGAGATGCAGTTGCTGGTTTCCTTCTCCTGTTGCTCCAATAAAACGCAACAGAAACTCAGCCATGTCCAGATAATTGTTCCAAAAGGTCTTCAACGGGCCATTGTCTTCGCTGCAGTATTCTTCCTACAGGTTAGACATCATCTTGAACTGTTCACTTTTAAGAAAGTGCTCGAACTTTTTGTGAGAAAAATTGCGCCTGATGTTTTCTATGAAATTTGCAAGGGCAATTCAGAATGCTTTGCTAGCTATGACTGGAACCGTTGCCGCTGAATGCGATGCATTGCTTCAAAAACGATCTGAAATGCACAAACAATATACAACGGTCACATTTTTATAGTTTAAAATGTTAATGGAAGTAATCTGTATAATTTGGCTGTGTACTTTTAGCTATTACTCTTCCTCGTCTTTTGATTGCAAAACCGAACTTTTAGTCTTTTTTTTGCTCTTTTTTCCTTGTGTACATGAGAACTCTCCCTTAATTTCTAATAATTTCTTGCGATCTTTTACGGTGAGCCGCGCAGTAGTAATTTTAGATACGTTGTGCATTCGTACAGCTCGATTATAATGTTGGCCTTCCAGAACTCCCAAGACAGATCCAGAACCAACAATGCCACTCTCCACAAGTATGCAAGGCCTGCTTCTCCAAACCACTTGCCAATAGTGCAGCCATAACTATACGCTGAAAATGTTCCTCATTCTGCCAGATGATATCAAGCGCCTTCGCATATATTGCCCGATCCAAAAAAAAACAATAACATCATGTTGGCCAAGCTGATCAGCCATTTGGAAGGATCTTTGTAGCACAGTGTAAACTGCTGGTAATTCTGTTGGACTAGTTTTGATGACTTGACAGAAACTAATAGAATGTTCGCGGGGAACATTCTTCTCCTGTCATTTCATATTAAAACCGTTATGTGCTGGGATCACTTGGTGCTGATCCTCGACGACAATAAATATAGTAAGCTGAAACGCTTGTCTGCAGAGCATCCAGCCAAGGTCTGTGTCTCTTCCTTGCTTGGAGATATCTGGGTTCGTCTCAATCAATTGCTTAACATTTGCCCGACTTGGTGTTGGACCTTGTCTACGCCCTGCATGGTATGGCAACAAATCTGTTCCGATACATTTTGACAGAATTAGTTGGAGGTGGTAAATGCACAAGTTAAGGGCTTTCGCTGGATGACAATCCCATTGGTACAATGTGTCGTTCCCATACCTGAAGTAACATGTAGATGGCAATTTTTTCATGTATAAAGTAGTATTATGAGTCCTTTTACCGAAGACTACTAATTCCGCCTGAGGCATGCAGGTTTGTCATTTTATTATTGCCATTGGGCAATCAGGATTTCAGGATTTCCATTGGGCTTTCAGGATTTTGGCGCTCTCTAAATAGCCATTGTTTGCAAGTCATCAGCTAACAGCATGAACCGGAGGAATCCAAAGACCCCTTTTCTGACCGAAATAATAACGGACTTGTTTTTATGCTAGTCAACTCGTGTTTCGTATTGCAGGTACAAATGTCATATCTGCATATCTGCCAATCGTTTTGATTGGCTGGAAAGTAATAGAAAGCTATGGGTAATACTTGGCCCAAAAGCAGATGTGTGTCGTTTTTGATATGGCGGAGAAAAGTGCTTTCCATCCAAAGGTAGTTGCATTATACGAAATCGATTGTCCATTATTATTTGGTATTTCGAGAGGCAAGCTCGGGTCAAATTGGTGAGACTCGCCTACTTAGGAAAGAAAATAGCTTGTGTTGGTTTTTACTAATTGTGGTATTGCCTTTTTTCCTCCAGGGCTCCGGACTGGGATACAGGTTCCTACACAGTGAGGGCAAGACTCTTTTTGGTTTGGACGACAGAAATGTCGACCAGTTTTCTGATTTTTCCCTGAGGCTAATTGGCGAGATTTGGCCAAACCCATCATCGCCTCATGGTCATGAGGGGCAGTGGCTGGTTTCCATGACCGGCTTTGTGTTTGCCCAGAAGTTCACCAGGTATGTTCAGTGTTTGACCTCTCATTTACATCAATGAACAGCAAAGATGTTGGTAAACCAGCGAAAAACGGGAAATTGAAAATTCTGAGGTAGTCGGTAGCACGTCAGGTAGGAAATAAAAGAGGGTTTTGGGGCTATCAGTTTTCAATATCGATACTGTGCTCTGGCTACAATATACTGTTCCACTAAGTTTACCTGTAACGCAAATGTGCCGCGATTTCGCTTTCACATTAACCAATGTTAATTTAATATTAATGTTAGTTTCGTAATTTCCACTGCGATGTTTTATGGCTCACTGTTTTCAGCCTGCAAACGCATTTGCAATTAGTGGCATTTTCGAAAATGTCACTCGTCTGATTATTTTTGGAATGTCGACTACTAAATCGATTACGTGTAGTCTTTTTGTGATCCGGTATTTTCGCCTATTACAGTTGTTAGACAATAGTTTTATGTGGTTAGACAGCGCGGGAGTAATCGCTTAGTTCTTAAATTTGATTGAAAAGCATCGAAAGACGTGACGGCAAGTAGTAGTCTCCATAGGCGTACGGGCAATTTTTTGCCGGTGGGGGGGGGTGAACCATTTGCCCAAAAAATTCTTGCAAGTTGCCCAAATTTTTACGAAACAGTCGAAAAGAAACGAGGGTCATACGATGCACTAACATAGGCCTACATATGAAGTGAAAATATTCTTATATATGAATCTATCACGTTAAAAGAAATAGCTGTCCGTCTCTGCCATTTCGACGGCCGAAGATATCAATGATGCGATCCATGTCATTGTTGACTACAGAGTTGGCATGTGCCCTTTCAATGTTAATTGGTGCGATGTTACTGACACGTTGCCCCATGGTGCTGCGGAGGTAAGTTTTCAATCTGCGCAACGCACTGAATGATCGTTCTGCAGAACACGATGTAGCAGGTATTACTGCAAGGATAGTACCACATTAGAAAACTCTAGAAACATATCAAATAGATCATTCTCGTGTATTGTCTCCAGCCGATTTCTGATCGAATAGTTGAAATAGTTGAAAACTCGCGTACATTTTCTTCTCGGCTTCCAGAACCTCGCAGTCGATTTTGTAAAATTTAGCAACGCGGGAGAAGCTTTCTTTATCAGGTGTTTCACTGTGACAGATATTTCTCAAAGCACAGGGTATTTCCGGGTCATTTCCGCTAAACCTGAGCTCAAGCTCGGAAGCACCTTGTTGATGGACGCATAGTAAGTGTTAATACGGTGGTGCGATTCCGGTGTCAGCTGCATTTGTCTTTGCGCGTGTCCACCTACAAGTGCTTGAAGGCGGCGCGATGGCGTTTGTCTGGATGCCCTGGCTTCTCGTAATTTAAACTGAGAATTGGTCAGCCACTTCTTCATTTTCAGACCCATTGCTGATGCTATCTGCCATACGCTGGTGAAACTTTCTTCACTCCGACACTGGCGTAGGGTCGGAATGGTCATGTCGACATTTCTACTAACGGAGGTGACGTCGACCGTGTTACTCTGAAGATATCGGCACAGACCAGTGTTGCTCAGGACCACTTTCAGCACAAACAGTCCTAAGATAAACTCCAAGTCACAAATGGCGGTCAATAAGGCTCTGCTCTCAGAGTAGGTTTCCGGATCTTTGTCTGAAGACAGCGTGAGCAGGGCTTTTACAATGCGTTCCATTTGCCCGTATACGGCCTCTACGGCTTCCCACCGGCGTGACCATCCGCGTGGCACTCAATGACTTTAGCGTCAGTTTCAGATCCTCACCTTATACTTCTGTGTCACTAAACTGGGCGTGTCGTTTGGGACTCGCTTCTAAGAAGTTGTTCAGAGCCTGGATAGTCCCCAGAGCGTTTCGCAATGGTTCAATCTGTGCCATAGTATACTGAAGGGCGAGGTTTAGCAAATGTCCGTAACAGTGGATGTAGATACCGAGCGGGGAGCACTCTTCCATTCTTGTTGAGAGTCCCTTGTGTACACCGTTCATATTAGCCGCCCATCGAATGCTTTACCAACAATGTTCTTGAGGTCAAGATTGAGTTCAGTGATCGGTTGATTTCGTGTAGTAGAAATCAATGAACATTTCTTTCTCCGTTCCATTCAGCGCGAAACTAAGGCAAAGTGAAACTTGTTCTGTTCTGCTTTGCCCAAATTTCTCTTGCTGCCCAAAAATTCTGAGTTGCCCAAAATTTGGGGGGGCTGCAGCCCCCCCAGCCCCCCCCCCCCGGCCCGTACGCCTATGGTAGTCTCCTTTAACACAGCCGTTCTTTGTCGTCACGTAGCTTCGTGGATAGAAGCGTTGCGTGACGACACAAAGAACAGGCGGAGAGGAGTGTCCGTAAAATTTGTGAGAATTTCAGACTGTCGTTAGATTGGCGCTTTGCTAAATCGTGCGACATAAGATTTACGGCGCCTTCAATTCCAATTACGTTCCAATATTTGGCTTTTAAATCAAATCAACAGGAGTACGTTCAGTACGTTCTCAGTAAGAACCAAATCTAGAGAGGCTTTCGAAAATAAACCATTTCCGGGAATGCCGTGCCACGTCAAGACCATGTGACCGACCGAAGCGTTATGCGGTTGTGTTTTTCCATGCTCGGAAAGTTGGTTGGAAGGCTATCCCATAACGCAACGCAAATGAAAGATATATATGTTGTGGTGCAGTTTTGTCCCTGGTGCAAATTTTATTTTCCTTTGTTTAAAATGCATTATCATATATTATCATACATTACCATACCACAAAAGAAAGGAAAATAAAATTTGCACCAAGGATAAAATTGCACCACAACATATACAAAATTCGATTGATCACGTGACCTCGCTTTTGCCAGTGGCCCCCGACGCGAGCAGTAGCTGTCAAGATACCCTTTTCGAGGCCGATAGCGCGTCGGTCCTCTTTTATCAAGATTTGACATGTCAAGAACACTCTCTTGCAACAGACAGATTCAGGTTTTCTTGATTTCTGGAAAAGGTAACGTGACAAACGTGGAGTCTATCACTTTGAATCAAATCTTGTCAAGCTGAAATTTGCGCGCGTTTGCACGCGTGAGCATGCCACTTAATGCTGACGTGTATGAAAATATTTTGTTCTTTTTGTTCTTGCACTGAGTTGACTAATTAATTTCTCTGAAAATGTGAAATTTCTAACAAAAAAATTCTTCTATCAGTAGCTATTTGTTTTATTCATGGTTTGAGCGAGGCACAGTAGGTCTGATGTCTACGCTAGGAAAAAATTGCAAATCTGACCCCACGTACAGCTAACTTGTACGCGCGAACTTTCAACACACCGACACTGAGCAATATGCCAAGAAGTTTCTCCTCGTCGATCTTTTGTTCAGCACGGCTTTTGGAAATAAAATTTAACCCCTTTCATTCTTATGTAGTTGAACTTGCTCCGGTCTGAATCGTTTTATATTCCTTAAAGAATTTTTACATCCAACTGACAACAAACATGAATTCCAAATTTAGTTAAGACTGAGTGCCGAAAAAGAACTGACAAAGACAAATTGTCAATTTGAAGCAGGGAAAGTACTTTGACTTTAACTGTTTTATTCCGTTTTGAAAACCTGGAATTAATTGGAGTTAATTGTTGTCATTGAGTGATGAGGACATTGAAAAATAGGGTCTTAATTTTTATCTCAAGATAACTCTCCGTTTAAACAAGAACAACGTCCAAGGTTTTAGTTCGGAGGATGAACGCTATCTTGTGAGTAGCCTAAAAACTTGCTCTCATCAAGCTGAAAAACAAGTATTCAAACTAAAGACATAAAAGAAAAATAAAACATTATAGGTCTCTATAAGCAAGGACAAACAAGATGAGAACGTTATAGTAGGAAATGCGAAAGACCCCAGAGTAATAAGACCTCGAAAATTGGCCACAACTCGTAGTTTAAAAAACATTTTGTTTCTTCTGCCCACATTTCGCGTGTAACTTGTTGCGTTGCATCATGGGATTGGTTTCCAACCCCACCCGACGATCGTTCCGACCGAGCAGAGGGGTGGGCCGGTTCCGAGGGAAGAGGGAAATCATTGGTACTTTCAACATGATCTCGAGACCAGGATAACGATTATCATTAAATCTTAAATCGCTTTGAAATAATGATTATCATTCTGGCCCGACACATTATGGAGAAAGAGTAATTCCTGGGGTCGAGTTTGTCTTGGGCCGCTCTGCTGTATTCAAAATGGCGGACGGAGGCGATTTTAGACTTTTTAGAATCAATTTTCGACTTATTTTTTATTCGAGGGGTTACATTTGCTTTGTAAGCCTTTCTTAATCACCTTCTCTTGTTGGATCAATTTATATCACAGAATTTCGACTTCCTAAAAGGAAGTTTTGATTAGTGGAGCATTTGTATGCTGGGTCATAAAATTCCTGGAAAAGTGTTGCTCATGGAATATGGCAGTTTCTGAATTTAATATTTGTTTGAGAAATTTTAGAGAAAAGCAGCCTGAATTCTTATTGTTAATACCCCTATATATTGCCCTGTTTATGCTAAATAGCAGTGGAATATAACTTTTTTGAGATGAGGTTTTTCATAAAATCAAGTTTAATGTTACTCTAGTATTATGAACATTAATTTCAAAAGTTTGACACAGCCACATTGAGTGAGGTGCACGCAAGCAAATGATCGAGCGGCAAAGCTTTGAGGAAAGGGGACGCAGACCTAGAGAAAGTTAAAAAAGAGACTGCACTGTTTTCTTACTAAAAGCAAGCCACCCAGCACTCTGGCACTACAGCAATATCATTGGTTGGTTTGCAAAGTGATGACCCTTAAGTTTCAATGAGCTGTCATTTGTCACTTTAATAAGAAATCTGAGGTCACATCCCTCAGAAAACTAGGCAAACAATGTCTTGCCATGATGTTGTATCTTGAAGCATGTTTGCAAAGATACATGTACTTTGGGAGGAATTGCCTTCAGAATAAGATGTTTTTGCAGTTTTGCCGAGGGGCTTCAACAAAGTCTTGATATATCATTCAGCTTTACTTTAGTGAAAAGCACAGTCATTCAAGTGCAGTGGTGAGAGCAGTCACCTCCCACCAATTTGGCCAGGGTTCAATTCCCAGACTCGACTCGAGTTGAGTTTGTTGATAGTTCTCATCCTTGCTCTAAGGGTTTTTTCTCCAGGTCCTCCAGTTTTTCCTCTCTCCACAAAAACTAACATTTCTAATTCCAATTCAACCTGGAATTTGAGGGCCACAGGTTTGTCAGTGTCGTGACTGTTAAAGTATCACCCTCATTAAACAAAGGCGATTTATTTTTTTCTTGATACAACTTGTTTAATTCTTGAGAAATAAAAAAACTGTATACAATGTAGGCGTCCTGCAGACATGGCACAAAAGCAAATCACTTCCAGGAACAGAAAAACTAAGCTGTTGCAAAATCGATTCTTCGCCTTTGTTTATTGAAACATGAAAAATGTTCTCCAAGCTTTTAGATGGCTTGCTCAATCGTTCATCAGGGGTTCTCCTCCTATTAAAATTTCCAGTACACAGTTTTGAAACAACACCTGCACAAATGACAGAAATCACTCTGAGATTGATCGCTGTCATTTTTAGCCTTGCTTGGCACAGCTTACTTGGGCATACAGCCACTCATTTCACATTGCTGCTTCAAATACCACAAACTTAAAACCAAATGTTGATGCAGACTATGAATTCGCGGCACACCTGGTAAGGCATCAAAAGTAGGCGGACTTGCCAATTGATCCATTATGTCAAGCGTGTGCTCAGCTTTTCTAAGAAAACAGTACAGTCCCTTATTTTCACTTTTCCTTGAGCTGTCACCCTTATTCCTTGCGGCTCGTGTGCATGTCATTCGACTCGACTTAACCAACTAAAATGAGTTCTCTTCTCTATTTTTTCAGAGCAATTGATTGCCTACATGTTAGGTAGAATTCAGTGTTCTTGCTGCAGGACAACTTTACCCAGATCAGAATGTCATACATGGTCATAAGGTGCCATCTGACCATGTATGTGCAATGGGTAATCCAGAGGAAAATTCTTTTTTGGAGAAGAACCAATGTTTTGCACTTCCAAAGAGGTTCTTTACAGGCCTAGTGTTACACAAAACAAGTCTGTTTAGTTAGTGCCTTACATATTTACTCCAATAGTAAAATCCTATGGTTGACTCTCTCTTAAGTGACCAATCTGGCAGGCAACCATCTCCCTTCAGCAACTTTCTAGCAGAAATCTCAATTGATTGATTTCTCAGTTAAAAGCTGTATTATAGACTCACAGGCAACCATCTTACATACCATACCTCTCCAGGTCCCTAGTATAGCCAATTATGAGAGAGTTAATTGTATTTTATTTTTTCCTCTTGTTCTATCACTTGGTCTCATAATATTGCTTTACACATCTTAAATTACAGAAGTAATTAATTTATAGGAAAGGAATAGCTTTCCTACAGTTTTTACATTTTTTACATTATGGTAATATATTTTAGTAATGTAATTATGATAATGTTTACATGTAGACACTCAGCAGGGTTGTAATAGTCATATTATAATATATAAATGTGACTGAGTACACTTGATGGGTCCTTAATACTAAGCTAGGGTAATCTTGTCTCTCTTTGGTTCCATTTATTGAAAATTGCAAGAATAAGTGTGTACAGATCAATGTAAGACATACATGTTTCTACAATAAGAAACAATGTCTTAATAACAGCTCTGCTATAAAGGTAAAGACTTATTCAGTTCCAAGTCTTTTCTAATTTGTTTTTGACATACAGCAATAAAGAATTGTTAATGCTCACACATTTTCCATTACCCTGCGAGCAGTGGATTCTCCTACGCCGAGCTATGCCGAACGAGAGAGAAACCACTGCGAACATCCGTTAGCTTTTCTATCGAGCATGCGCAGCCACGTGACGTCGCACGTGATGCATTTGACGTCAGTTCCTCTCGTTACGCGGGAAAAATATTTCCCGTGGCAATTTAATGGTTCCTTGCGTAGAAAACAAAAACTTAAAATTATCTTCAAGGGAAGGGCGAAAATTTTGATTACTTGGCAGATTAAACAACACTGTATTCAATGCAACGATCCTTTCTATCGAAAGTTAACGATAAGATGGGTTTAAAATCTGTTTTTGTTTGTTTGAACGGTTTGTTTACATCGAGCTGTGCTATGCGCGCGCTAATCACGCCATCATAATTTGAAAAACCTTTTGGGCTAAAAACTCGGCAAGTTTGCGTTATTTACTCATTTTTTCGACGTTTGTAACTTGGAAAAACTTTAAAAAGATGTTCTATTGAATTTGTTTTGTTTCAACGAGCAATTTATGGCGTGAAAAGTCGGCGTTTTCGAAACTTGTTTAAATTATACTCGCGGATGAGTGCATGCGTGAGAGGCTAAACAAGTTTGCAAACTTGTTTTACCGGTTCAAAGTTAATTTATTCGTCCATGGCGCTGGACGGCGGCTCGATCAAAGGAACTAACGGATGTTCGCAGTGGTTTCTCTCTCGTTCGGCGTAGCTCGGCGTAGGAGAATCCACTGCTCGCAGGGTAATTTTCCATCTGCACTGAGTAAAATCCAAGAACAATATAACAATATATATATATATATATTTACAAATTGGTGTGAGAAGGGAGATATGGACAACTAATTGCCTCATAATCTTTGGATCACCAACCTATTCTCGTTCGGAAGGCGATTCACAGCGATTTCTGAAATAAATACATAGACAGTTAAAGTGAGAACAGAAATTTTCACAACAAAGATTATGAGTGAAAAAGTGCCTCAGCCGGGAGTTGAACCCGGGTCTCCTGATGACCGGACAGATGCCTTACCACTAGGCCACTGAGACAACCACACTTACACAAACACAAACAACATATTTGTGGCTTCATAGTGGAAAGCTCTTGGGAGACATTTTTACACAAATTCTGCAATTAGGATCGCGTCACTTTACCCAGTCGTTCAGCGATTCACAGTCCACTCCCCTTGGAAATTAATTTACAAATTGGTGTGAGAAGGGAGATATGGACAACTAATTGCCTCATAATCTTTGGATCACCAACCTATTCTCGTTCGGAAGGCGATTCACAGCGATTTCTGAAATAAATACATAGACTGTTCTCACTCAAACCCGAACTCTACGGCCGTTACATCGATGACTGCATTGGTGCTACCTCTTCCAGTAAAGAAGAACTTAATCAATTCATAACTTCTGTTAATACTTTTCATCCGGCTCTAAAATACACCTGGGAAATTTCTGAAACCTCTGTCGCTTTTCTTGACATCAATATTTCGATTAACGGCAACAATTTATCCACAACTGTGCACTACAAACCTACAGATTCCCACAGTTACCTGTTACATTCATCCTCACATCCATCACACGTTAAAAACGCCATTCCGTATTCTCAATTTCTCAGACTTCGACGTCTTTGTAGTGATGACTCCGATTTTTCCAACAAATCGGAAGAAATGTGCCAGTTTTTCAAGAAACGTGGGTACCCTGACTCTGTTGTTAATACGGGCCAACAACGTGCACAACAGATCGACAGACAATCAGCACTACAAACATCACAGAAGGAAGAGAACGAGAGAATTCCATTCACCCTCACTTTCCACCCACACAATCGCACAGTCAAAAGCATCATTTTAAAAAATTTTAAATTGCTCCAAAACGACCCCGAAACTGGCAGAATTTTTTCACAACCCCCACTAATTTCATTCAAACGTGACAAAAATATAGGCAACTTTCTTGTTACGAGTACACTGAAATCTGACGATGAACCGGGAACTTTTAAATGCGCACGCACACGATGCAACACTTGTCCTTTCATTCACAATGCCAACAAAATAACGGGACCTAAACGATCTATTAAAATCACTGATCGTTTCACATGCACCTCCGTAAATGTTATCTACTGCATAACATGTACTTTTTGCAAAAAGATATACATTGGCGAAACAGGGAGGAGACTGGGCGACCGTTTTCGAGAACATCTCCGAGACGTTGAAAAAAATGACAAAGACGCATCCAAACCAGTCGCGCGTCATTTCAATCTTGCTAACCATTCTAAACAACACATGACAATCTGTGGCGTTTCCCTACACCAGGGCAACACAGAAAGCCGTAAAAACTTAGAACAAAAAATCATCTTTCGAATCGGCACTCTCAAACCCCACGGAATTAACGAACGCTTTTCATTCAACTAATTTACATTTGTTTTTCACGTCACCAAATTTCCACCAATGGCGGAGCTCCTCCTACTATATAAAACCACACACTACCCACAATCCCTTGATTCGCTCCGACGAAGGGCTAGCGCTCGAAACGTCAGCTTTCTCGAATCTTTTTACGGTGGCTAATTTACCTTATCGACTCAGTCGATAAAACCAAATTCTTGTACTTCACCCCCACCGACGCAGCACCACAGTTTCTCTAGAAACTAACCCCATTCATAACTTAAATTTTGTTTCCTTTTCACCAATGCAGAAAGTGTAGAGAATCAACAGAAAACTAGGGTTCTGAATCATCCAAGAGAGTTAATCCAGGCCAAGTTTTTATGAGCTTAGATCTTGTTAATGTGTGCATCCTCAATAGGATGACATTGTAATATACCTCATTTGCAGGCACAGTAAGGTTGTGCACATTTATTTACAAGAGCCTCCTTAATGCCCTGTTTGGAAACTGCAACTTACAATATTACATGGTACAAACACTATGCAAAGTCATTTGAATATACTTTATTATGCATGCAAGCCAGTAGTCTCGTGCAAATGGATATGGAATCCCCTCGGGGCGCTCTCATTGGTGTAACGGGTATATATTAACCGCTCCCTGCTTAATTTGGCATCTTTTGGCGGAAAACCACGCAGTGGAAAGCTCGCTTTTTGTTGTTTGCATCAACTCCGAACACAGATCACGGCCGACCAAGACATCGCGGTTCCGCTGCCAGGCAATTTGCTCAGGCCATCCAAGAGAACAACGCACCGACTCCGGCCCAGCAAGGCGCTGTTGAGGTTTGTTATTAGGTTTGTTGTTCTCTTCTTGGTGTTATTTAGCGTATTTCAATTCTTCGAGCACATTTGTTGGGGTTTCGTCCGTCGCCCTTCGCGTCTAGAAGCAAGTTTTCTCCTCAAAGCTTTTGCTTGTGTTGCTATTTTAGTTTTCTCTTGGTCGACTCGTGGTTTGTCCTCGGTTTAGGTTCAGTCTAGCACGCGGTTCCCAAAGATTTTATTAGTTTTACATGCTTTGTCTCGCGCACGTGTGTTTAGATCGTCAAAGGAATTCAGAATAACCGTGTTCATGTTCCTGTTTTACTTCACGGTGTCTCGTTTTGGTGGTTGGTTTTTTCATTCTGTGGAATCTTTTGACACATGTATACAGAGTTTTTTCCGTCAAGTCTCCTAGCGACTTTCGGGCGTTTATTCAGGTTTGGAAATGTGGCTCGTGGATTTTAGGTCCGTTTATATAGAGCATGTTCGAGTCTCTAATTGGCTTCGGGCCCTTTTCAGAGAGGTTTCGTGTAGCTCTGTGGACTTTAGGCCCGTTTATAGAGAGCTTGTTCGAGTCTCTGATTGGCTTCGGGCCCTTGTTAGAGAGGTTTTTGTGTAGCTCTGTGGACTTTAGGTCCGTTTATAGAGAGCTTGTTTAAAGTCTCTGATTGGCTTCGGGCCCTTGTCAGAGTAGTTTTTGTGTAGCTCTGTGGACTTTAGGTCCGTTTATAGAGAGCTTGTTTCGAGTCTCTGGTTGGCTTCGGGCCCTTGTCAGAGAAGTTTTTGTGTAGCTCTGTGGACTTTAGGCCCGTTTATAGAGAGCTTGTTTCGAGTTTCTGGTTGGCTTCGGGCCCTTGTCAGAGAAGTTTTTGTGTAGCTCTGTGGACTTTAGGTCCGTTTATAGAGAGCTTGTTCGAGTCTCTGATTGGCTTCGGGCCCTTGTTAGAGAGGTTTTTGTGTAGCTCTGTGGACTTTAGGTCCGTTTATAGAGAGCTTGTTTAAAGTCTCTGATTGGCTTCGGGCCCTTGTCAGAGTAGTTTTTGTGTAGCTCTGTGGACTTTAGGTCCGTTTATAGAGAGCTTGTTTAAAGTCTCTGATTGGCTTCGGGCCCTTGTCAGAGTAGTTTTTGTGTAGCTCTGTGGACTTTAGGTCCGTTTATAGAGAGCTTGTTTAAAGTCTCTGATTGGCTTCGGGCTCTTGTCAGAGAGGTTTTTGTGTAGCTCTGTGGACTTTAGGTCCGTTTATAGAGGGCTTGTTCGAGTCTCTGATTGGCTTCGGGCCCTTTTTAGAGAAGTTTTGTGTAGCTCTGCGGACTTTAGGTCCGTTTCTAGAGAGCTTGTTTCGAGTCTCTGATTGCCCTCAGGCCCTTTTTTCAAAGAAGTTTTGTGCTCTGTGTGGGCTTTAGGACCGCTTATTGAGAGCTTCTCGAGTCTCTGAAGGTTGCGGGCCCCACTCTTTTGAGGAAGTGGTGGAGCTTTTTCATCGGCTTTTGGATTGTTTACGGATAATTATTTTTGTCGTTTGGGCGGCTTCTGCCTTTGATTTTTTTTTTTTTTTAAGGATTATGTACTCCTTGAGTCCGTCTTGGGTTGTTACCCATGCTGCTTGGCCGGGGACTCGCTCTCCGACCGCCTCGGGAGGTGGTGTTGGATCGATCTGAGATCGATCTCATTTAGATCGATCTAAACGGCCAAGTGTACGGCCCCAAACACGAGAAAGACTCTTGGAGATGTCAAAACTGCGCAAAACTTCAAACCCCAAGGCAGCACCCTATAAAACAGAGGCGTTTGCTTCTATTGCAACTGCCTAGTGCACACGCAGAATTGGTGTTTCAGGATGCAGAGAGACCTGGAGAACCCACCTGCTGTGAAGCGTCCTCCATGGGATGAACGGCGCCCTTAAACACGGCGGGTCGTTTTAATTTTTGTCTTGGTCTGATAGGCTGCCTTGTTTTTTGCTTAGAGGGGTATTTCAACCCAAAGCCCAATAAAGTGTTTTTCGTTCGCAAGGGCGTTAGCGATGATTAACTGTAGTCCTTTTTTGAATTATTTTGTTTTTCCCTGTTATCCTTTTTTCGATCACAATCATTTTCGGCTGGGAACAGCAATCCGCACGGACATTCCGTTTCATCGGGTGTCACGTGTATTGTCCGTTCGCGGGCGTGTTGGAGCACTGTTTCCTGGCTGGGACTCCCTCCTTAACCCTGGGTTGTCAGTTACTCTTTTTGTTCTAATCTTTATCCTTTGTCAATCCCGTTGGTTTATTTGCTATTTTATTCCTCGAAAGCGTTTCAAACACTCCAACGCTCTCGGCGTTCCAGTATGGAAATGATTGCTCAGTTTTGCCCTCTAGTTGCTCAACGAGAGCAAGAGAGCGACAGCTCCGACGGGTTAAGTTCGGCGGGAGTCCCGGCCAGGAAACAGTTTTTTCCATTGAGGCATTTGCATGAAGTCCAGTGGAGAACCGAGTCCCTCTCTTCCTGACTCATTTCGCCTCTTTTTTGTCATCTGGCTCAGTGGGCGTTAGTGTTTTGCCCTCCAGTCTCCTGATGTTCATCTCTTTTCTGGAGCAGCCCGTAAGCTTAATAACCCTTGATGAATGCACCAAGGTCTTAACTCCTTTCATCGGATAAGGTTCCTGGAAATGATGGTTTACCTACAGAGCCTGATATACGATATTGGGGGTTTTTTAGGGGAACCTCTAGTTGAATGTTTTAATAAGTCATTTGCAAAAGGGACGATAGGAAAAACCGCTTTTTTAACAACGGACTATGCTCTCTCTCCTTTAACATGCGTGGAGTTATACGGGATGTCCTCCTTCCCCTCTATTATTTTTGTAGTTTCAGTTAAAATACTGTCCATTGCCATTAGGATGCAAGAAAATGTCAAAGGAATAAAATGAACGGTCTGAAAATTAAACTGCTCCAGTTTGCTGGCGACCCTACAGCGGTTTTATCGGTTTTGATTTCCGCAAGAGTTTCATTTCTACAACTTAAACGTTTTAAATTGCCTCTGATCTAAAACATCAATGCCATGAAACGGGAAGTTAGGTGGATCGGGCCCCTTTAGAACTGTGATGTGAACCACTCGGAGTTTAAAGCAGCAAATGTGCTAAATGTTTTAGAAATCTTTGTTACATATCACGTACAGCCATTAGTTCAGAAAAAAACGTTAAGCGAGGATTGAAAAAAAAAAAGAAAAAAAAAACCAAGAATGCAAGAAGATTGTCCATTTATGGGACAATAAACATTATAGAAGAAATTTTGCTTGCGGAAATGATATATCCTAGCTTGGTGTTAGGTACCCCTCCCAAAGTTTTGGAAGAATTCATTACCTTGGTCTTAATGCGATTTTTGTGGAACCAGACAAGGGCATTCATGGGGCCATGGTGGTCTTTAGTGATAGATTGCGAAACCACGAAAAGCTCTAACGCTAAGCTGGTTAAAGCGCATAACCAACTAGTAGTATGGCGGCTGTTTGTGTCGAGGTCTGATCTTGTTGTAAACGGCCTCCGATAGATGTCCGCTCCGCTTTAAGGTTAGTAGTTTCTCGGACAACTTCCGAGTCAGACGGTCTGTCGGGTCTTTGCTTAGGAGTTGGTACGGTCCGTTCTCGATCAGGGAAGTCCGGTTTCCGCTGTTATTGCCAACCTCTACATGGAGAGCTTCGAGGAACAAGCGATAACTACATCATCCTACAAGCCTAGGATCTGGAAACGCTACGTAGACGACACCTTCACCATTCTAGATCGCGCAATCGTCGATAGCTTCTTACAGCATCTAAACGACCAGCAGCCTTCCATCCGTTTCACCATGGAGACAGAGAATGACAACAAACTCGCTTTCCTCGACACCGCAGTTTCAAGAGAACCTGACGGCCGCCTCACCACCAGCGTATACAGGAAGCCTACACACACTGATCAATACTTAGCGTATGATTCACACCACCCGCAATCAGTAAAACGCGGTATTGTCAAGTGTCTTTACGAGCGCGCCAAACGTCTCGTAACGAAACCCTCTGTTATCTCCAAGGAGAAAAAAACATCTGTCATCTGTTCTTGTTTCTAATGGTTATCCTTTTTCTTTCTTGCAGAAACTTACCAAGACCAGAAAACCCAACACCAGTGCTGAGCCCACGACCGAGTTCAAATCTACTGCGGTTTTAGGCTTTATGTCAAAGGTCTGTCCGAACAACTTCGCCGCTGCCTACAACAACAAGGCGTACGCGCTGTTTTCAAGTCGGAGACTACACTTAGATCACACCTAGTACGGCCTAAAGACGCTGTTGACCCGACTAAACAAGATGGCGTGGTTTACAGAATTCCCTGTGAATGCGGTAAAGTTTATATCGGCGAGACTGGAAGACCTATGCAAGACAGAATAAAAGAGCATGACTGAGACATCCGATTCGCCCGTACCCAGACCTCCGCCGTTTCAGAGCACGCCAACAACACCGGACACCACCCGCTTTGGAATGAAGTGAAGTTTATTGATCGTGATCCTCATTGGTACACACGCAGGGTCAAAGAGGCGATCCACATAAGACTTAACCCTAACAACATCAACAGGGACAGTGGAATAGACATTCCAGAAGCATGGATGCCCACGATCAAGAAACACAACAACAGGAGAGCCGTACGACTAGCTTAGCTTGGAATAGCTTACCGTGTGAAATGCGTCAAATGTCCAAAAATAACTTTAAAATCAATGTCCACGACACTTTACTTCGAATACTTTCAGAAGAAAATGATTATATTGATTTACCCGACTTAATAACAAAAATTTCCTGAAAACGTGGCCTTTTTATATTTGCAATGTTCATGATTGTAAACTTAATTAAATTGAATTTATTTATATTTATTTGTTTATTTATTTAACTACTGTTTTTCTCTAGTCTTTCTTGTGTTCTGTCTGTTTATGTATTACATACGTGTAACCACTGCCCGCCTCGACTAGCTAATCTGCTAACTGCGGGCAGTGGATATTGCTTTATGTAAAATTTGTGATTATTAATAAACAGTTGAAACAGTTGAAACAGTTGAAACGACTACGGACCGCCGAGGGAACAATTCGCCGAAACAACGAGGATCAAAATGCGCCAGTCACAGCTGTTGAAAACCAACCAATCACAGCAGAACATCGTGCTTCATAAGGTGACGCGTAACCAGTCGACCCCATCGCCTGAAGAAGACTAGCAGTATGCAGTCGAAACGTCGCGATCCACATCCGAAGTGACTACATCGTGAGACAAACGAAAAAATACTTCTTTACTAGTGTGTTCACCACGATGAACAACAACCCTTTTTACTATAGTAATTAATATTAGAAAATTGATAATACTTATTTAAAAGCTTGTCTGTGATTGTTTCAACTTTTACATAAAGACAGTTAAATGCAAACTGAGCAAGATATTTGGAAATCAATAACATTCTCTTATTTTTCTCTAGGCTACTTGATACCTCAACTTATCTTGGCCCAAATTATAGCCAATTTTTAATGGTGCTTGGGGACCGTTCATTATTTATGGGAGGGGGGGGGATGGGTGAGAAAATGGGGGGACCTGAAATTTTAGCCACTGCAAAAGGGGGGGTCCTGGGGAAATTTTTTTGTTATAGAGGGGTGTCTTGAAATTTTAAACAGATGATGTCTTAAATAAAAAAGCAAAAACATAACTACAGTGTACCAATAAGAGTGGGACACCCCAGATTTCATGGCTGGGAGCCTTTGGGCTCTCTATGATTCTTCTAAGAGCACAGCCTTGCACAGTATTTTGGTGCAGTCAAGGAGCATCAGGGGATTTATAATTTTAATTTCTTTATTTGGTACTGCCATAATTGTACATGACATTACTTAAAGTTTTAACCCACCATTAAACATACAGTATTACTGGATTGTAACAGTATTAAACTGAGGGTTTTAGTGATTGACGTTAAAAGTATTAATTAGTATTTGTAACCCTACCCAAAGGAATTTTCCTTAAATCTGCTACGTGGACATTGAAGAACTGTTAGTAGTATCTTGTAGTTATCAGTTCGTCCTTTGTCATCCTTGTAAGTGAGTCAACCCACCCACGTGCACCACTCCCGGTTTCTGGGTTGCTCAGTAGCAGTGGTTTTGTATATTGCAATAAATCTTTATATAGCCCAGCTCAGTCTTGGTTGTGATAGTAATAAACAACTATTAAAGTCTTAACTCTAGTTCTTCAAAGTCTTCAAATGCACAGTGGACCAAGTGGTTGAATTGCTAAGATAAAAAAAACCGCACAAGAGTCAAAATGCCATAAGTAATAACTATTTATTAATAAATTTAATTACTGAAAATTATTCTAAACTTTTTTTCATTTTCTGTTACAACATGTTATTGTTTTATTGCTTTTATGTCTGGTTTATACATACTAGATTATGTCTGGTTTATACAGGTTTATGTCTCCTCCATATATATCCCCATTCCAATCATATCCTCATTCCCATCGTACCCCAGGCCCATCGTATCCCAAATTTACACCCATACATGCTTAAAACTAAATATGATATTAGAAGCACAGTTTTTAATATCAAGACAGCAATACATTCATCCCCAAATTTTCACCTACTTTAGATCTGAAAACCAACACGCTAGCCACTACATCATCGCACCCCCACAAAAATACGGTATGGATACATACAATACAACTTTTATTTTATAGAAATCAGATTAATAGTGGGAGGGGGGGGGTATTGAAATTCTTCCCCAATAGAACAGGGGGGACCTGAAAAAATCCAGATTCACTAAGGGGGGGACATGAAAAAAAATGGAAAATTTGTTAATTTCTCACCCATCCCCCCCCCCCCTCCCATAAATAATGAACGGTCCCTAATGGTTTCAGCCTGTCATGGTTGATGCGTTCTCAGAATTTTGAAGATGTCTGGGGTAAGTTTCTATACGTAAGAACATTAAATATGAAACAATAAATAATTTTGCACAATGGCTTTCTTAAATTCTTTTTATTGTTTTAATTATAACTTACTACAGTCAAACCTGTATTGAGCGGACCCCATATGAAGCGGTCACCCTCTATTCAGCGGACACGAGCTTGGGTCCCGAAATTTTCTTCTCTTATTTACTGTAAATCGAACTGGTATTCAGGGGACCCCTCCATTAAGCGGACGCAGACACCTAAGTTGGGCCATTTTGTTACACGAAACCTGTATTAAGCGGACATTTCAAGTGATTTTAGAATGCATTTTCTTAAAATGTGGGATTACCGTATACTTTTAATTAAGCGTGATTTCAAGTACTAAGTAATTCAACTCGATGCAGACAGATGCTACCTAGGTTTATGAATTAAAATGTGATGAAATCAGTACGCGTGGGTATAATAAACGTGGAGAGAATTAATGATTAACTATAATTGCGCAATGTATCAGAACCTGTATCAAGAGGACACCCTGTATTAAGCAGACACTAACGAGGGTCCCGAGGGTGTCCGCTTAACACAGGTTTGACTGTATATTAATTCAACAATATTCAGTAGTATCATGAATAGCAATTCTGTATTTTGCAACATGTGCAGACACAACTCCCAACAGACACAAAAAATAGCACAGATTAAAAAGATAGCATCAGGGAAATTATAAAAATGAATAATCACATCTACAGGGATGCTTAGGTTGGAGGCTTGAACTTCCATTTCTTATCAAATCTATGTAGGCTTTTCCTGGAATCAGGATCCCTCAATTAATTTTGTTTGTTTTTTCACCTGCCCGACCGACCCACTTTAAAAAGAGGGAAGGCGATGGGAAACGAAACATTTTATGGGGATGGCAAAACTCTGTTGAGTAATTTTTTATCTCCTAATGGCTTTTATGGTTTTCTTGATCTGTCAAAGTGTAACATTGGTTTGACTTGGCTTTAATAGCATGTAAGGTTTTTAATTTATTATTTTCTTTCAAAAATGCATCTGTGTCAATTCAACAAGGAGAAAACAATTTTTTTTGTCATTTATATAATCAACTGACTGGTTGTTCAAAGGTTGTCTTTATTGTTAAGTTTTAATGTTCAAATTGTATCACCAATCTAATTTTTTTAAATTTTAATTCAAGGGGAAAGTAACATTGGACTCATCCACTCTTTTTCCAAAAACTGTGGGAAGAGCCTGACCTTGTACTTGCTCAGCAAGCTACAAGGTCTTGCTAGTAGACAACACCAGCTCAACGTTACTCCCAGGAGGAAACCAGAGTACTTCTGGAACATCTGCGTATGTATCCTATGAATCTCGACTACTGTTTCCATAAGCCAGAAACTGGAATCTGGAGTGATGTTGAATTGATGTTTGCTCTTGACCATTGTCAACATGCACAACAGTTGCACACAAAATTTAATCGCTTTCATGAAACATGGTTTATAAATTATAGTGATTTTACAGTATATTTAATTGAAGGGCCAAGAGCATAACCAGCCTATGTGACTTTTTATTAATTTCTTCTTTTTTCTCACTCAGATTTGCCCATTTTTGGCATGTGAACTACAAATTAGCTGCAAAACAATATTGTTCAGAATTTTTTTCTGTTGTTTTTTTTTCCGTCGTTTTTGAGAAATTCTGTATGCAAAAAAAAATCAAAGACTCCTATTGTAACACAATATTGCGGTATACTTCTGTTTTCACACTGACAAGGTTCGATATTTTTTTATTATTAAACTTAATAATGACTAGTTCGGGAAAAAAAAGGATGCTGAGTGTGAATCGAACCCGGAGCCGTCTGAGTGCAGGTCCCGGAGCCAAACCACTAGACCACCGAGGAACACATGCTCAGTGCAGACTAAGTTTTATTATTTAAAGGTACACATGCATCAAAACGCGTATCTCAATTTGAAAATCCTTTTAGATCGATTTTAATGTTGCATTTGAAGACGACGGGGCATATCCAACCTAACATTGTTCAGAATTTTTTATGCTGTTTTTTTCCGTTGTTTTAGAGAGATAATGTATGCAAAAACAAAAATTAACTAAACTCCCTGTCTTTCCGTTGAATCCCGCTTGAGAAAATGAATCCCAAAGTTTATCCAAATTTCTCAATTTCATGCCAAGTTTTTTTCACTTCAGATGGCCAAGTTCGGGCCCGTACCGCTAAATCCCACTCAAGAAACATTCATCCCAAAGTTCATTCCCTCAAAATCACTTCAATGGAGGGCCAGAACTCTGCTTTTTTCAGGTGAAATTAGTCAAATTTGTTAGGGTTAGTGCAAATTCGACAAGAGTTTATGATACTATTCGTTGTACAATAAAATGAGGCAAATCTGAGCGAGAAAAAATAAAAAAGTCACATAGACTGGTTATGCTCTCGGCCCTTCAATTGTGAAACATTATTTTCTCACATGCAAAACCAAATACTGCCTGTCAATTGCTCGCTGATTAAAAAAATAGTAATAAAAATATTTATTGATTATGGTACTCCCAATAGGCTTGAACAGGCTTTTTTTAAGTTTCTCATTTCACAAGACATTTCCTGCTTTCTATAGAAATAAAAAGCATTCCAGTAAAGCAATTTAAAAAGCTTAGGAGTTGTTTTATTTTTAACTGTCTGCAAGATATTGATGAGAACCTTTCCAATGTTACTTTAACTCTTATCCTTTCTTATACATTTCCAGCAATGAATGCAACTCGCGATCGAGCTGTACAATTGTGTAACTATTTAATAACAAGGTTGCGGGACTCGACAAATTTACTTTTACAGGAAGATACTTGAAACTTTATCGAGGACAACACTAATTGTAATGATGGATGATGCATTGATTTCAACAAATCTTGGAGAGTTTTTGAATCAGATCCAAGGGGGGCTCCTTCAGGGTTCTGCTGCTTCAGGGATGTTTGCCCCCAAAGGATGTGTCCTCCTCACATCCAATGATGGTGAGGAGGTGAAAAGGTGTGCTATAAACTGGTACTTGCAGTTGTTTCTTTACCTAATTTTTAAGAGCCTCAAAATAAAATTTTGAGTGACAGGAATTATAATTTTTATTATATTAAATAAGTGTTACCTTACAGTGTGTATGGTATGTCAGGTGTCTGAACTGTGTCATATATAATAGGAAAAATTATTCAATGACTCCTTAAACGATATAATAAATTGAAGCTTTTTCAAATGGGCACCTTTAATTTTTTTATTGACAGCCAAAAAATGTTATAACTTGTGAGAGAAATAAAATTAGCCTTGCAGCTAATTTACTAAGTAAACAACAAAAAATACCCACAAAGGAGTGTGTGACCCATTGACATGAATGTGCGCTGTTCTTGTCTGCAGAATTGAAGGAAGAGTTCAACGGTTTACCTTTGTCAGAGATGAATCATTTGAACTCTGTGAACAGCGAGAGCAACGTCTTATAGCCCTGACAGAAGATAACAAGGTAAACACTAAAGTTTGTCATTTGATAAGACATTATTTGTAGAATTTGCATGTTGGCTTCAGATGAGGAGTCACTTACTAGGGCCTTATTCCAAAACAACAATAATATTCATCATGATTTGGAATAAGGCTGTGAGTGACTCCTGATCTATAGCCAAATTCTCCCTTATTACATGAGCGTATACAAGACGAACTGGAAGGAGAATCTAACAGTTGATCAGAAGTTACTTAGGGCTTTATTCCACTCACCCCTTCAATTATTAACTATCAGTTTTCAATCTCATATGTGAAAGGGCCTCTTCTTGGCATGGACTATGCGGTTTATGCCACTATGGATCAAATTGTCCACAGAAGTCATAGATGTAGTGCAGAGGGCTGTCAGAGCCTTTTTCTCACATCAGCAGATCCGATGGATCAGAGGCTTAAGTTACACTCTGCTAGCAAAGGCTATGGTAGGTGTTAAACTATCAGGGATAAAAATTGTGTGATTGATGCCTATTTGCATGGATTGTGTATTTTCTTTGCAAGTTTAAAAAACTGACTCAAGATCAGGTCAATTATTATGCTACCCCTTAGAGAGATTGAAAACAAAAGCGATCACAAGAAAATATAATATATATACTAGGTAAGTGTTGAGACTGTGCATGCTGATCTTAGGATTTAAGAGATTATTAATAGGACCTACAGAATTCATTTTTGGTTTAATTTGTATTTAGCTGTGTCAGCGTAATCAATAATTTGACAAAGAACCTCATCTGTTATAATTATGCTTCTTATTAAGCTGGCGAGTTTGTCTACTTTTAAACTACTCCATACATATGAGTAAAGACTTCAACCTTTGCATTGAATGGATTTTCAGTTTAACAGGATAAAAAAACTTGGAAATGTTAGAGCAGAGAGCATGTCCATAGCTTATCAATAACTAATTGTGAAAATGAAGTTTTATAACTAGATTTTTTTTTTGCAGTTTTTGGCATCTGTTGACAAGAGGAGCAACATAATGACAGACATTGAGGATTTAAAAAAGAATTCATATGCTCACTCTTGTAGAATCAGACACTATGTATAACCTATGTAAATGCTATGTCATGACACTATGCAAATGGTATGTTATAAGTATTTAAAATCTATGTTGAGTGTCATACAAAAGCCTTATTCAAATCCTATGTTGTTTATATGCATGATCTATGTTTTTTGACATGAAATGCTATGTTTTTGCTAGTCAAATGGAACCTTTTACATAGTCTATCTAAAAGCTATGTAGTGGAAAGCATATCATGTCAAAGAAATGACATAGCTTTTAAATAGTATTTGCATACGTTTGAAATATATTTTACATAGCTTTTACATAAAGCTTCGCAAAGCTGAAATGTCACCACATAGTGATTAAATAGCTTTGAAATAGAGAAAATATATGATATAAATAGCCTTTAAATAGGGTTTACATAGATTTTATATAGCATTGGAATAGCGAAAACATATGATATACATACATGTATATAGCTTTGAAATAGCGATAGCATATCTCAGTGAACATATTTTACATAGAATTTACATGCTGACTGATCCATCCAGGGCAATACAATACAAATTATAAAGGGCAATACTTCATAGGAATGGTCCAAAACAGAGGAAAATTGGTAAATCTAGCTCAAACCTCTGTGTGATTGCAATGAATAACTGTTTTCACCATCCCACCAATCCTCCCCAACCAGGGATCTTGACATCCCATGTGGGATCCCACAACATATCCCAACATCGACATAGAAAATGCTGCACATGGAGCTACTTTCACTATACATTTATTAGTATTTTCTATTATACATTATATATAAAATTTTGGTCACATTTCAACAGGAAAATTGCCTAAAAATATTGTCATGAAGAAAAACTGTCAGAAGTAGTCCAATTACATGTATACAATATATACTTGCAAAAATACTCATATAGCTTGTATTAAATTGTTTGTTCGATCCTGCACTTAGCTGAACTGGACATTTGAACGGAGGTTTGATAACTTCAGAGTGCCCATGCAAGCTGTTTGAAAGCTGTTATTGTCTTCATCCATGTGGTTTAGCTACAACAAAACAAAACATTTTGGTTTAAGTTGTAGTTCTTTGTCTGGATTTATTCACTCCCCATTAATCCAGCACATGTATATAAAGCTTCTAAATCAAGATCATACATGTATTATGAAAACAGAAGACAAATTTCAATATAACTAAACATGCACAATTATTAAACATAAGCTTACATTTGTATACAGGATATAGGAACATACATTATTAGGAGGTTTGTAGAGATCAATCATATTGTTATAATTATGTTCGGTTACATGTTGTTTTGGTCTATCTTGGTGAAATTGTTATTTGTGTTAAAATATAAAAAATTGGGAAGGGCTGTGTGGAAAAACAGTTCTAAAAACCTAAAGCTTAGAAGTGCATTCATGTTCATTTCAAACCCTTTCAAACAGCAGCTGCAAACAGTCGAGATCTAAGCAGTCTAAACCAAAGCTTGCATTATGTAAGCTGACTGTGTTTATGTTTGAAGCAATATAACTTCAGAAAAGATTCATTCTTTCACTTACCTAGCTTTAGAGAAAAGATTATCCACATCTTGTGGGCATTACTTTCCTTCCACAAATAGCCTGCGAGCAAGCTCTCGGGCTCGTTCCCTCCCCCACCCCCTCCCCCCCAAAAAAACTCCAAACCCGAACCCGAGGAAGGAACCCGAGAGCTTGCTCGCAGGCTATTCCACAAAGAACTAAAATCTGCAAAGGACCGCAAACGATAATGCTGTAAACGATACGATACGTATCGTTTACAGCATTATCGTTTGCGGTCCTTTGCAGATTTTAGTTCTATTTTCATATTTTTTTGGGACCGTAGGTCATTTATTGATCCGATATGCTGGTTCTCTTTCAGCATGGTTTTGTCCATGCGTTTGAATGTTTACATTGGCTTGCCATGTACATTCAGTTTTTGCGAGACACCATTGTGACATCTTGGGACGGCTTGTTCCCCGCAACACGTGATGTGGCACGCGTGATGCGGGTGACAAGTTGGTTCCAAGGTACGGAACTTGATATTGTGTACGGGTCATTGTGCAATCTATTTACGACTGCTTTCTTGTGGTTGTTCTTAGTTTGTTACAAGCTACACCGCGCTGACGAGCCCCAATACAAGGGCGAAACAGCTGTCCGCGGTTGCTACCCTGCTTTATCGGTTTCTGTCGCATTGGTGTCTCGCAAAATCTACCTTTTTACGTAGTCAGATCAGCCTTGCAGTTTGTCGTTTATTTTTATTCCACAAAGTGCTGATGTGCCTAACTGCTGACTGCTGGCTCACTCTCCCCAGGTTCACTCGGCCAACTCACGATTCAAAATTGCGGTTCAAAAGCAATATGGCGGGATGGCGGATGTTGAAGCCATTCTCTTTCAAATCTTTCACATCCCGTTAAAAATAAGAACTAGGAATTGCTTAAACAAGTCCAAGGGTAAATTGAAGAGATATTCTTCTTGTAAAGGTTTGGATTAAATGGATTTTACTGTCCCACTGCCTGACTTTTTTCATGGGTGATGAGCATGAAGAAATAATCACTAAGTCATTAGTTTAAGGATATAATTCATAGAAGAAAATTAGCTTTATATTGTCTGCAGAAGCATGATTACTGTCTATAAACCACCAAGAAAATAAATAAAATTATGTAAAAGCTAACCTTTTGGTAACCTAAGTTTTACTTGTGAGATTTAACTTCAATGTGCTATATAAAAGCTATGTTGGATTGTCACATAGTAAATACATAGGATGAATTTATTGCACAAATCCATTACATAGGAATTAAATAGCATTATGTAAAAGCTATGTAACCATTTACTTGTGATATTTAACTTCAATGTGCTATTTAAAAGCTATGTTGGATTGTCACATAGTAAATACATAGGAAGCATTAATTTTCTTGCACATATTTTCCATTACATAGGAAATAAATAGCATTATGTAAAAGCTATGTTACCTTTTACTCATGAAACTGGACATCAATATGCTATTTAAAAGCTGTCACTTTGTCACATAGTATATACATAGAATGTTTGTCAGAGGTTAAGAAAGAACTGTCCATTACATAGAAAATAAATAGCTATGTTATAGCTATGTTACGATTTAACATAGTTTTGACATACGTATGTAAAGACTATATGATTTTCAAATAGTTTTTGCATAGTTTCAAAATATGTTTCACATACCCTGGACTATGTAATAAAGCATGTAATATAGTAAATACATAGGTAGTCTTGAACTATGCATAGCTAAAACATAGTCCAACATAGTAAAAAAGTAGCAGCAACATAGGTTTTACATAATTATGTCCTGTTCTACAAGGGCAGTCTGTCACTCTTCTACCAGTGATGATCCGTTTTCAAAAAGCTGTGTATAAAAAAATCAAAGACCAAGTAGGAAAGGTAGGAAAGGCGATTAACATTTAGGTTGAAACGACCTTCACATGTTACATTGGTCCAGTTTGTAAACAGAAAATAAAAACAAACAAAGGAGCATGCAGGAGCACACACTCAGGTTACTTTTTCAACTAGCCCATTGAAGGACATTACTTTGTATTAATTTGTCAGTTCTGATCAGTTTTTTACCTTTTATAAATGCTGTACTAATTAAAATAAACTTAAGAAACAAATTCGAGAGGGCAGTACAAGGCCACATTCTCCAGAGCAAATCCTTTTTGGGGCTTTTATTTGGAGGTGCTAATAAGTTCATATTAACCCTTTAACTAACAGAGAGTGATTAACATGTAACTTCTCCTTATAATAAATTATTTAGTACATTGTTCAGTAGACAGCAATTTCAGGGACCCAGGGGCAGCTAATCGGGATGGAATATTCATGAACGAAAATAAATTATTGCAGGCAAAGTTTACAAGAAAAGTGGAAGAGCCCCTGGACTGCACTAACTCTCACCAAACCAGTTCCAAAATTGTTTTCTGGCAAATCAGAAGCTGTCAGAACTCAAATTTTTCTGGTTCGATAAGAGTAAGTGCCCAGGGGCTCTCCTGTTCTTCTTGTAACCTTTGCCTGTAAAATAGACAAACTTATCGCCCATGGGGTGTTGTGTTGATATAACCCCAAATTCGCTTAATTAATGTATAAGGAAATGTATAGCAGGACAAAGCACAAAGATACATATAGCCAATAGTGTGATGGTTAGCTTTGTGTTAGAGTGAACTAGGGTTAGTTAGGGTTACCTAGACAGAATACTGGGTACACATTTAATCTAGATTGAATACTGATTCAACCTCAGAATGGATTTTACCTGCAACACATACACATCAAATATATAAATATTAACTTTATGTGTCAATTTCATTCTATCTAACAGGTTCACACATGGATAAATCCATTCTGTTCAGTAAAGCTTTCTGATGGAACCACTGATAAATCAATTGCCTTCTCAAAAGTTGGAATCAACTTACTCTGAATTCTGAAGTTTCAATCAGTGTAAGAATTTAGATGTCAGTGGAGCCTTAACTAAGCTTAAAGGGATCATGTTATGACCATAAGTCCATTTTGTTTAATCTTCTATGAAATGTGCTGCAGATGAATCTTCACTATCTTTAAGGAGATGACAACCACATTCGTCTCAACTTTTAAAACTCATTATGGACACAAAAGTATACAGTCATAATTATACTAAATAAATGCAATTGAAAATGTCTAACATATACATACAAAATTATTATTGAACTGGAGAGCTTCAAAGAACAACTGTTTTTTTAATTATTATTTTTTGTTATTATTAATAATCAATAAGATAGAAATGAGTTTAAGGCATTTTTCTGCAATCCAGCAACTTAATTTATCACTATTTACATCAATATGAAGCCACAATTTTTGCTTTCCAAGTAAAACCAATAATCATTTGTTATAATTTACATTAGCATTTCATCAATACTAAAAGAAGGAATGACCTACAACCACCTACAACCATCTACAACCACCTACAACCGTCTACAACCACCTACAACCACCACCTAAAACCATCTACAACCACCTAAAACCACCTACAACCACCTACAACCACCTTTAACCACCTACAAGGAATGACCTAAAAGCATCTATAACCACCTAAAACCATCTGCAACCACCTAAAACTTCAGAAATATAAAAAAATCCACGCAGAATACTGTTTTTATCATTTCAGTGTCAATTTGATCGATTTCATGCAGCCTGCGTGCTCACCGGAAATGTTGCGTGACTCTCTCCACGGGTGTCCCATTTCATGGAAAGAGCGTCTATCGTACTTGTTTCTTTTTTGCACTTTCATAATCATGCACAGGCAAGGCCAGGTCTATGAATGGAATTCTTACTGCAATATTCGCTGAGATACAGTTATTAATTTCTTAGCGGCCACCTATTAAGCGGCCACCCCCTGTTAAGCGGCCAGTTATCTAAGTCCCGAATTTATTGTCAGTATAATACTGTAAATAAAACCCCTATTAAGCGACCGCGGCCACCTTTTGGCGGTCCTGCATGAGGACCACCAGGACCACCTGCATATCACAGCCATGCTCCGTCATGCGTGACCAGTATTTTTAAAAATTGAATAGAGTTTTCAAGATTACGCGTCGGTTTTGAAAATTCATTCCGAGATTCGGAATTCCCGTGAGAACTTTACCGCATACATATCCGAACAATATTAGTTTTTTTATGCGTGCAGCGAAGTTATTTTCCGTTAATTCATAACTTTCAAAGTGTTTTCCACAGAGATCTGCAAGGTTTCATTCAAATCTCGGACGTTACAAAGAAATATTCAAATGTTCATTTCATTCTCAAAATTACTGGTCACGCGTGACGGAGCATGGCTGTAGCTGACATCGTTTTGAATAACCTGATGACAGATGAGAGTCCGAAATAGAAGGTGACGAATCTTTGCGTGATTTTGTTGTCAAGTATTGTCACTTAAATGCCTGAATCCCTTTTCTAGACGCTCTTGCCAAGTATTAAGTTTGTTTGCATGAACGAAACACCCGTGGAAAGAGAAAGCAACATTTCCGGTGAGCGTCGCAGGCTACCTGACAATGAAATGATAAAAACAGTATTCTGCGTGGATTTTTTATATTTCTGAAGATGGTTGTAGGTGGTTTTAGGTGGTTGTAGATGGTTTTAGGTCATTCCTTATAGGTGGTTGTAGGTGGTTGTAGATGGTTGTAGGTGGTTGTAGGTCATTCCTTCTTTTAGTATTTACGATTAGCATTTTCTTTATTACTTGCAATTGTAGCCAGACGTGTTTGCCCATTGGCAAGTAAATAACTGTAACACTGAAAATTTACCTATAATTCAACAGGAAATCGAATGTGTAGTCCCAGAAAAAATCCATACCCACCCCATGGAAGGTCATTGGAAATTCCTAGGGGGAGGGGGGTCTTAAAAGCCTACATTTTAGAAGCAAAGTATGAAGCTAAACTGGAGTTTCCTGGGGGATGGGGGGTGCTAAACAAAAAACCTTCTGTGGGGGGAGTATGGATATTTTCTGGAACTGCACAATGCTTTTTGAAAAAGATGAATGTTGTGAATGGACTATCACAGCCCATCACATTTGCAGCTGATGACGCTAGCACCCTGTTGCCAGTACTGCACTCAAAGAAGGCAGGGGATGCATCGGTAACAAGTCGCAGGGCACATAACGTGCCATTAAGCAGCCTTGATCCATCTTTCATGGAATGGCTTCACTATGGTAAGAGCTACTGATGGGAGTGTAGCTATATTAAATATTAATTTGACATAACACCAATTCAACTGAGGTGTCTGAAGTTAGAGTCTAATTTTATATAATTATATAATAACACAAATTTAAGACATTTAAGTGACTCAGTTACCACTGGAACTATCAATCTTGTATGTTAAAGGAAAGGGCTCAATTCGCTCTGTCATCTGAGTCATGTATTTTTTAAATTTGAACTTAAATAATTAATTTAAGCACTTGTCTATGAAACTTTTCATTGGAGAGTTATTAAATGAGTTTAATAGGATGGCCCTTTTTCTACTTTTAAGCTTCATCATGTCTATGGACCTCAGGTCCATAGACATGAAGCATAAAAGGGCATGTGTCTAGTAACAATCTATTAATATTGTATATACTATCTAAAGTATATAATTATTCTGTGCTTTCAATATTACATCACTTGGCCTGACAGAAGACAAACCAGAGGAAGAGTTCAGTGCTGGTGATGAGGGACACCAAAGCGAAGAGATACCCTCAGCTGAGCTGTATGAAGAAGTTTCTCTCCTTGAAGAAACCATTCTTGCCAGGGTGTACGGTAAGTTTCAAGCTATCCTCATCATAATAGTCAATGCACATTAACTGCTGCAAACGTCTTTTTAAATAGATAGTATTACTTTTTTATTCAATCTTCAAATTCTTTATGGTTTGACAGAATTCAATCAAGACCCTCAAAACAGTGACCACGCAGCAGGCCGAGCAGGGAACCTCTCCAGAATGAGGAAACATCGGGGTATAATGCCAAGGTCTTAATGCTACATATATGATTTTGCATTTGCGTGAATCATTCATGACCATTCACATCTCCATGGAACTATACCTCAGTACCCTTAACTCCGGCTGGAAATATTACCACAGATCCTTTTCAACATGTTTCCAATAAATAATCCATGTGACACAACCCTAACCCTAACCCCCACCCAAAGAAGGTTGTAAGGACTTAAAGGCAAAAATTGTTAACTTGCAGAGGGACAGGGTCGGTGGTTGTATCATTCCTTTGGATATTATTTTTCTGGAACAACACATATTCACCATCATGTGCTGCAAATGAGGGTCATATAATTAATGAAAAATTATTTTTAATAATCATCCCTTACTTTCTTATCTTGCTCTCTTCAACAGAATCTCTCACCAGCTTCAAAAGAGGTCTTTGTGACCTTCACAACCCGTAGGAAAAGAGCATTTGAAATGGTAAATCTTTATTTTTTCTGTAGTACTGGTGTTTACGGTAATTTTCATGCCAAATAATTGCATGGAATTGGATACTTTAAAAAATACAAAATGAGTAGTCTCATTTTCCTCAGGGATAGTACAGCAAGCAAAACACACAATTCCCAATAAAAATGGAATGCCACCCACAAAGGTGAAATATTTTTGCGCCAGCTAGAATGTTACATGACTGTAGACTATTGGATGAATGTTGAAATTAATGCCATAATTATTTAAATTAGCTGTAGTATTGTAAGGTTGTGAAGTGGATAGTGATCAAGTACTCCATTTCTTTCTGCTAGGGTGTCAAAGCAGCATTGGGAAAAGTTGAGACAAAAACAGTTGGGACACTCACTTCACCATCTAGGGTATGTAAACTTGACAGTGTGTCTGAGACGCAGTCTGTGGTATTCTTCTCAATAATTTAACAGTCCTTTAATTTAATATTTATACTATAGGAGGGGACTGAATCCACCTCTGGATATACATGTCAGGGTTCTCATTAAGTGCCGGCAACTGGCTAAAAGCCGGCTACTTTGAATTTTGAGCCGCCTACTTTTCAGTGAAAAGCCGCGAGCTGTAAACAAATCAGAATGAACAGTGAAAGTTGTGCAAAGCAATGTAAATAAAAATGTAAGCTTACAAAAAACTAATGAACAGACAGGTTTCAGTTGAGCGTTTTATAAAAAATGTTGTGCCAAAAATGCATGAAATCGTAATTCTGAGCCTCAAGATTTTCAAATTTTTCCCAGACCCCCTAGAAATTTGTTCCTTCATCACTCAATTGCCAAGCCACCTACTATTGTATCTCAACCATCTACACTAAAACTTAGTGAAACCCTGCATGTATAGAATCTGATCAACATCTACTCCCAGAACAAGTGTGGTAAGACTGGAATAGTTAAAAAAATATATATTGTGGGAAGTTGTTTTTAAATCCTAACATGTACCTCAGGCTTTGTTTTGATGATGGCTAACTATTTTCTTATTTCATCATTAAACAGGAGGATCGAGACACCATGCCAGCCACCAAATAAGGTACATTATTTTTAAAAAGGTAATGTTTAATAGTTACCGTCAAAGACTTCAAGAAATGTGTGACTTAATCTATCCCTGGTTAAAGAAACCTTACTATTTTGGTTTATGTTGTAAACCTAGGTTGTTGTGTCAAGTAGGAAACAGCTATTCCCAGAGGGAGCAACTGGGGTGCTGCTGAGACCATCCAGGAAATCAGGTATGTAGTCAACACCAAAGCCAGAATCAGACATGTGATTGCCTAATGTTTTAATGATCAATTGAAGGTGAACCCCTTCAGTGAGTTAATTGCAAGTATAAAAATAATTGGAAATCTTTCTTCTGGATTTCCATAATCCAAGACATATTGAATTGGGGTTAATATAAGTTTTGCCTTGAGCAATGTACATGGAACAAGTCAGCCATGAAATAATCAGTGACCACTTATTATAAGCGACCACCTTGTTAACAACCTTTTAGTTTCTCAGTCAACTACTGTTTTAAAGCAGCCACTTCTTATTATTTCTTTAGCCTGCAGATTCAGTTAGCACTGATTCAAAGTTCTGCCAGATAATATAGCAGCTTACATGCAAAGAAAAGATGGCTCTGTAGGTGAAAGTTTCCAGACTAAAATAATAAATAATAAAGTATACAGATACTAGGCTTTAATCTCAGATGTATGAGAAAAATTAAAATAGAATGTATTATGCCCCTATACCCTGACCCAAAGTCTAATTGTTGCTCACTTGAGGTCTACTGTAATTATAGAATTTGTCACAGTCATCAAATCTCTATCTCATTTCCTTTTTTTCTGCTTATGTTCAACAGCAACCACTGACAACAATTGCAACAATAAATGCAAGAAATTTTCCTATATGGCAAGAAAAGACAAAAGACTAGTAGACAAGAATGGGTTGCGTGTGACTCCTGCAACAAGTGGTATCACATGTATGTATAATGCTCACTTATTCAATTTTGAACATTAACGCGCTTTTGTCACACAACGCCATGTTTTTCACAGAAGAACAAAAACCTTTGTTTTCCCATGCCTGACCTCTTTCTGAAACTGCTTAGAGCAAGGTTACGGTTACTAATAAATCTATTGGGTTTTTTCACAGCGGCCCATTGACAACTCTGAGGCTACATTCTTTACCAATATTTTCAGGTACCATGACAAATTAAGGTAATAAAATGCCTTTACCGACTCTTAATTTGAGCCTATGTAGTGGCATTCGTGGCCTATGGTCAGTTTAATAAAACTTTTACATGTGTAGCTACATGTATTGTTTCTGAAGCTGAAAACAATAGATACACTTAATTGTAAATTAAAGTAGTTTTATTAAACTGACCATAGGCCACGAATGCCACTATATACATAGGCTCAAATTAAGAGTCGGCCGGCCGGTAAAGTAATTCTATTCCCTTAATCTGTCATGGCATCTGTAGCTACACTGATAAAAGTTTTATTAAACTGACCCCTGAGCTAGGTCATAAATGTTCCATTGATACTGCACAATAAAATTGTTACTTTGTTTTAAATTTATTTCAAGACAGGCGAAGGGTGTTTATTTGCAATTTGTGTGGGTCAAGACATTATTGCAATGGATCATAGTATATCAATAGGCACACATACTAATCAGTGTTTTGAAATTTGATCACCCCTCCTTAATATCACCTTATTATAAATGACTGTACGTACACACATACTTTATTCAGTAAAGCAGGTCATTGTCATCTCAATATTTTTTAACTTGCAGTGAGTGCAGTGGATTGGATGCAGCCCCAGGAAAGGAAGATGCATGGCACTGCAATATGTGTTCAAAGAAATAGTTCCAGTCCAATGAAACTTTCTCAACCCATAACTTATTTTTAGTATAAATCTACTAGAAATGTACTTTTCTGATTGGCTACGCTACTCACTATCTAGTCTGTGATAGTGAGTTGACAAAATGGTGGTCACTTCTTTGCTTTTTCCAAGTGTCTGTGAAGAGGATTTGGATAATTTTTGGTTTATTTTTTGAACGCCTAGTAGATTTATACTAAAACAATTGAAGGGCTCCATACAAGAATGTCCTGAGTGCATTTTTGGTAACTTTCACTAAAATTGTATGTTTTAGTCCTTTAAAAGCACAGTTTTGTCAAAGTAATGATTTATTATTGTTAAGGTAACTGTACTTAAAACAGCTCCAAAACGGGGAAGAAAATACACATCTTTGAGAAGATGTTTCGGGTCCCTGTGACACCCTATGCTTGGCTCTTTTCAAAGATAGAAGATTTGTTGACCTGGTTTAAATCCTTTCAGTCATATTTACATGTCCAGTCATAATTTTGGCAAGTGAGTCCCTTTTGAGGCCAAAAATCCAAGATTTCAGTGAAAATTTTCCAAAATGCACTTAGGGAGCCCTTCAATTAGATTATTCGATCTCATAATCTAATTGTTAAGTAGATTATTTAAGCATCAGAAAAAGGTTCAGAACTTTGACAAAGCCAAAAGAATTCTGTTTTCCCATTTATTCTTACATTTCTGCAAGATTTGGCTTGTTGAAACCAATAAAAAGTATAGACCAATATCACGCTAGCATGGCACAAAAATATATTTAGTTTATTGAGGAAAAGCCCAGCATCAAATTCAGCATATCGATATTAGTAAAACTACAAAGTTTTGTAAAGATTGCTAGCAAACTGACGAAGATATGGAATTTTGAAACTGGGCATTTTTACAAAGAAATGTATGGTGGACTGGCATAGATTGCCCGTCCAGCCTCATTTTCGTGTTTTTCCCATGCATTTCTTTGTAAAAATTAGGCCACAGTACTAAGTTTCAAATGTTCATAACTCCGTCAGTGTACGAACAATATTTATGAAACTTTACAGTTTTATACTAATATTGATGTGCTGAATTTGATACTGGCCTCTTTTCCCCATTAAACTAGATATATTTTCATGCCATGCTAGATGATATTGGTGTCATTTCCATTTACTAAATCACTGAAATATATGTTAAAAGAAATAGTTCCAGTTAAATGAAACTTACTCAACCCCTAATTTTTGGTAGATTATGTAAGGATCAGAACTTTGAAAAAGCCAAAAGAATTCTACTGTTTTCCCATTTATTCTTACATTTCTGTTGTTGAAACCAAGAAAAAGTATTACCCAACATCATTTACTTAATCAAAATTTAGTATGTACTGTAGATTAGGAAAGGAAATGCAAATTGGGCGGGTTTTTCTATTTACGACAGTTTTTACTAAGTTTCTTAAATACGAAAAATTGTAACTTACAGCAGATCATTTTAGAGAGGTTGAAAAACTGCTACAAGTAACTTTTTAAAAATGAAAGTGAATAAACTGTTTTCCTTGCTGCACTAATAAATAAATTATTTACAATTTTGTGCCAGTGACTGACTTAAAACAATTTTGAGAGTGAAACATTTTTCTTGGCCACAAGTCGGTATACTCTGACAATACTTAGGGCGTGTTTGATTGGCCTTATTCTGGAATAAGAATACACAAAACAATCACATTAAATCCACTTAATCAGGAATTTACAGCCACTAGAATACAAAATATATTTTGAATTTCACTTATCGATAGGACTTGTCAGAAATTACATTTCAAATTTGCTTTAAAAAGTGATATCTCAGGACTGTTCCCTTTATTCTCATTCCCGAATAGGGTCAATCGAACACACTCTTAAAGAAAGCTGAAATGATGTAAAATTACAGGTTATTAAACAAATTGGTAGATATCCTTTAAAAGGGGAATCTTTACAGCAGGAATCTGTAATGGACAATCGATATAACATCAGGGGAAACTTTAAAGAAAAAGGTATCTTCCAATTTCACGCTCAATGCTGAATACATTTCTATTTGAATAGGCCAAACCTAATCTCGTTCCCAGATATCCGGTGTAAGACAGAGTGAGATCTTGGTACGGGATTAGGCTGAACCAGGAGGTGAACAGGTTTGACTTTTGAGTGGGCGTGGGGGTGTGGAAGATTTGGTTGGAAGATTTATCCTTGTAAAGAATAACAAGGCAGGTTTTTTATGTCCAAAAGTGGTGCATTATAATTTTTTGAGATTTTCCATTGCAGGATTTTTTCTCACTCCAATCAGGAGTGGAACTAATCCCATACCCAGATCTCAATCTCTCTTTTGCCTGACCATGGGAAGCTGGGTACAAGATTAGAGTGGAACAGCCCTTGCATGCAAAATGCATGGGTTCCTGAACCCAAGAAAAGACATCTTACCCTGTGTTCAACCTCCCCCAATGAAAGATTGATAACTTAATAAATACTTGGAACACAAAACGTGTCCACAAATTCCTGACACTTTTAAATACATCTACTAGAGTACCCCCACCCCATAATTTATTGTTTTGTTTTATTGAAGGTTGACTGATGCCTGCTAACAGAATCTTTGAAAGTCTCTTACCTTTTACAGTCTTCACCACATCCTGATCCAAAGATGAGGAATAGGAACCTGGTTTGCTCGTTAGCTGCGCTCGTGACCCATGCGCGAGACTTGTGGCGAGTGTTTCCACGCTAAAAAATGTCTCAATAAGCAATAGGAATAACTTCCTGGGATCTTTTCCACATTGACTGTGGATTGAGTGCAGTCGTGCAGATGAAATGTGCACTCCAGACCCCGGAACAAGTTCTTGCTTTCCAGCACCTGAAAGCCTGAAGGTGTTTCTATCGTCAGGGTTGTCTGCCTGAAAAAAAAGAAGTTCATACAGTTGTGACATTCCGTAAGTACTGCACTCCACCAAAATAAAGACCTTCGAATCCTAGATTAGATATTGACAAACGGCCTGTAACATTGGTTAAAATATAACAAGAATAAACAACTAAGTCAGTGTTTGAAAGGTAAATTGTAGAACATACCAAGTTGGACGACGTTCCCGTTTCTTTGCTTTCCTCGCTGGACGAACTTTCAAATGAAACATCGCTGACATCGCTCTAAAGGTGCGAAATAAAATATTACAATTAAAAAAACAATAAATTAATGTATTTTGTCGCTACAACAAGTTGTTACTCGCAATTAGCCTGCCGATGCTCCATTAGTAGCAAGCAATCGCGCGAGCGCGCAATGTTAAGAAAACGTTGGCCACCATATTATAAATCAAGCCGCTATCACCGTGAAATCACAGGCTGATCAAGCACAATCCATTCATGCAATCTAGTGGCGCTGTGTACCCGAAAGGTCTCTGATTTTGCACTCAGTTGATAAACTATTTGTCTTGATTTTTTTTCCGTCGGTTATTTTCCCGATTCTGGAATCGTAGGCCTCAATATCTAAATGTCCAGAAGTTTGGCGGCTTTAAGTGCAAGGATAAAGGATACGATTTTTGACACAACTGTGAATTTTGTATCCTTTAACAACGCTTTTCTGTTTTTGATCGTATATTCATGTGAACTGGCAAACTTTAGAGAACATATGAATAAAATTTATGTTGTCTCTGTTGGCAAAAAATAGCCACTTCAGTGATGTGCATATAATTGCTAAAAGGCATCGGTATTTAGTTAAACGATTCCCAAATCGAGTAGTTATTTGTTTAAAAGCCGAGAAATAAATATTGCAGAATAAAACAACAAAACAACAACATCAGTAAGTGACCTTGAGTTCACCGACTATTGTTTATATCGCTAAAATACATCGGCATTTAGGTAAACAATTTACAAATTTAGGTCAGAGCATTCAATGCACTCTATAGCTAGAAGGGGGGTGGAGGGGGGGGGGGGGGGGGTCTAACGTTTGGCTTTATTCCACAGCAATCCCGCACCTTCGCTACAGGTTTCAGGCTTCGGCTTTTCGGCTTCGGCTTCTTCTACGCGTTAAGATATTGAGCCGTCAATTCCAGAAGCAAAATCGATACAAAAAAAATATAATAACGCAGTAACTATATGCCGCGTAGCCGGGCACGGTCTTCAATAGACTAATTAAATACTCATTAATTCGCTAAGCATGACATAGGAATATATGCGGTGAACAAAGCCAAGAAGCCCATTTCTCCACGAATAATTCATATTAGGATGTGGCACCGCTGATTATTTTAGAAGTTGTTAAAAATAAATGTAACCTAGCACTGTTGTTCATAATGTTCTTGTTTAAACTAAAGTTGTTCTCTTTTTAAATATGGGTGTCTCTAGTGTTAGAGAATGACTACCAGATTTGGAAAAACATAATTCAGATTGTATGATGAATAAACAGAGACAAGCATTAAATTTCTAATGCTCTTTTTTTTTACAGTATATTATTTAATCCCTTACGGGTATTTTTAAGGTTTGAAAATAAAGCCTAGGCTTTTGGGGGTTTAATTTTGGTTCGGGGGATTTTAGTGGGTTTTGCTAGAAGCCCTTTAGGCTAGTAATTGTTTTGGGTATTGATTTTTGCCCCCATTCGCACTTTCCCGTCACTTTAAATCTTGAGTACCATCTGGGGGTTATGACGTAAACGTGATTTATTGCGGCCTGACACGACTTCTTGCGGCAAAGTTCAATTTTAATTCGGTGACAATTACCTACACAGTCTTTAAAAAAAATGCCCATGTCGTTTATTTACCTGCTGTTCAACGTCATCAGGATTCCTCTTGAAGGCATTCAAAATATCCTCCAGAAACTTGATGTTTTGAAAATTAGTAGGAACTAAACAAAAATAGACACATTTGCATAAGAGGAAGTTAAGAAACATTCCAGAATAAGAAAAAATAAAATAATAGCCCATTTCTGAGTTGCCGCTAGCCTCTTCCTCAAGTGCAAAACTATTCAATCATATGGATACAAGTTTTATTTGCATGCGAAACAAACCTTATATTCATATGAATGGTTTTGCACTTAGCCTCGATTTGAAAAAGAGTCTAAAGGCAACTCGGAATTCAAAGCCAACGGGATGGTCGCGTGGTGTATGATTGAAAGATCAAAGGCCGTCACAAATTCCTTCACTACAGAAAATGCATTCATGAAACGTACGTTATTTATTCAAGCATTTAATGTTATGTGACGGTTCTTGGAAATAGCTGAACCAGAATGTGCGAGGTTATAATGCAGTAGCAGAAGTTTTAAAAAGCAAATAGGCAAGCATTGGAATCAACTTACATGGCAATTGCCTCTTCTTAAGGGCAACAATTTCTGCCTGTAGGTCCTCCACCAGCCCAGAGCAATGTTTACTTGGGACTGTTCGCTCCTCAAAACTAGAACTTATAATGGAATCTTCTTCAAATGAATCATCCAAGTTGTGTAAGGAGTGCCTTATCAATGAACCTGTTTCAGCAAGGGTGGTACCCGTATTTGTGGACATAGTTGCACTCTCTGTATTCACAATCACATCAGCAGGGTCACTTTGGATACAAATTGGAGAAGGCGCCTTGTATGCGGGCAACGGTGACGACTGAAAATTTGGAATTCCAAGAGGGATACCGGCATTTTTCTCGTTGAAGAAAATGGCGGCTTGTGCTTTTCCTGCCTCGATTTCCGCATTCTTTTTGCTTTTCATTTCCTGCCTCTTGCTTGCTTTTTGCTGCTTTTCTTTGTCAGGTGTTGACGTACCATTTGCTGCCTTTTTAGCACTTGTTTTGTTTCGTTGTTTTTTACGCTTTTGTTGTTGTTGTTGTTGTGGTTGTTGTTGCTGCTGCTGCTGTTGTTGTTGTAGTTGTGGCTGCTGCTGCTGCTGTTTCCGCTGCTGTTGCTGTTGCTGTTGCTGCTGTTGTTGTTGCTGTCGTTGTTTTTTACTCTTTTGTTGTTGTTGCTGCTGCTGCTGTTGTTGTTGTAGTTGTGGCTGCTGCTGCTGTTTCTGCTGCTGTTGCTGTTGTTGCTGTTGCTGCTGTTGTTGTTGCTGCTGCTGTTGCTGCCGTTGTTGTTGTTGTTGCTGCTGTTGTTGTTGTTGCTGTTGTTGCTGTCATTGTTGTTGCTGTTCTTGTTCCTGTTGTTGCTGCTTCTGTTGTTGTTGTTGTTGTTGTATCTCCTGTTGTTCGTCGCTGTTGTTGGGAGTGATGTTGTTGTTGTTGTTGGGGGTGATGTTGTTGTTGTTGTTATTGGGGATTATGGTGGAGTTGTTATTTTCGGTGTTGTTATAGCGAATGGTGGTGTGTTGCTGTTGCACCCGACCTCCATCTTCGGCCACCTTCTTTTTCTTCACTTCACTACATTCAATGAAATCCATTTCATCGTTCTCTTGGGCAGCTCTCGATTTTTTTCGACTTCGTGTTTTAGAGGCGACGACGCTTTCCATTTTCTCAGCCATTTGAATGCAATTAAGTTCAAGTGCCTCCTCGTTATCTGAAAGGTAATACCTCCGTTGATAAAAGCTGGATTAATTTGTCAATCCCGTAGCCCAAACTTGCTGTAAACGAAAAGGTCAAACCAAGATCGAGTTTTATACGAACCCTTTGAAAGAGAATTTTTTTATTCCTCGTTTTCTGTTATATTTTTACGAGTGACTAAATACGGGAATTGCACCGACCAGTGGTTTGAGTGAAAACATGGGTTTGGTCTGTGGGTGTTCATTCTCGCGGGCTCAAAAACCTGATTTCATTTAAGACTTTGACTGTGGTGCAATCCCCGTATTTAGCCGCTTGAAATTTTCTATGTGCTATTTCCACTTAGCATTCTTATAAAGTTTCTTAGTACATGCATGGTTAATTTGTGGGTTACACGCGTTGTTAATACTGACACCTAACTCTTTGTAACAGCTTGTTCTGAGACGAAAGTGATCGTTAGATTGAATGGGAAAATATATAAGTGAAGTGAATAGAAAATGAAAGAAACTGTTTTAGATACCACATTATGACTTTTTGAAATCAAAAGTGCGGAAGACCTAGAGCTATTTAGATAAGCGAACAACATACAGAATAATTAAAGGACAGAGAATCCAAACGTTTGTCACGACGGCGCCAGCACTGCGCGCGAACTAAAGTGAAACATAATAGATGCATGGTAATTATTTCAAGTTTGCGCGCCTAAACATAATTTATTCACCACCTAAAAATTGATAAAAAAATGGCCTATTTTCGTAAGCTCGTCATTTTTAGCAAGTTTGTCAATTGTTTATAGCTACAATTGTTACTGCCTAAATGTTCGTTTAGTCTGACAATTTTTCTTAAAATGAACGCATACAACCATGCAACCTAGGACTAAGTTAATAATGACTAGCATAAATTGTAAGCCTCTGATTATTGTAGTCTGCGTCATGTATATAGCTTTAACCGTAGCTATAGACAGTTATATTTATTTATTGTATGAAAATTTTAATAATAAAACTGTAGGGAAAGTTCCATATGCACTCACCTCCAGTCTTGACTATTTTTGCAGGGTACGAGGTAATTGTACCGGGTTTTTTCCCCTTTCTCCCTTCTAATGTTTGAAAGTGAGTTCAAACATTTCAAATTTCCCAGTGTCAATTAATTCCGTTTTTTTATTGGATGTTCGACTGAGGTGGATATCAGGTATCAGCACTGAAGAAGGAGCCACCCAGTGGCCTTGTAAAACACAGCTGCTATTGTTTTTATAGGTGTGGGCGTTGTGTGGGTCATGTATGTATTGTTCAGTGAGTCAATAAAACAGCTCGTTCTAAGAGCTGCGTAGGCAGGCGTGAAGGAAGTGAAATAGTTTTAACACATTAACACAACATGTACAGCAGTTAATCACGCTATCAGCGATTCGAATGCAGGGTATACATATACCAGTGACGTGTCTGCTACCTGTAAACATCGTTTTCTCCGTTTAATTTGCTATGGCTAACCGTTTGCCCGATTTTGGTAATGAAGAAATCATCAACGCGAATGCACCTATTGAAATACCGGGGTTGTTTTCCCAATTTGAGGGCATAACCTCAGACATCAACGCACGCTTTGAATCAGACGGTCAGTTTTCTCACGAGTCAGTGGCTGATGAACTTGTGGACACTTCAATCTGTGAAATTGATTTCAGCCTTCAAGAAGGAACCGAATCATGTTCCCTGGATGTTTGTGGCTACATCCAACTGTTAGAGAAGCCTGAATATGTCGACCCAGAGCGGATAAGAGAAGAAATTGAGACAGAAGTTCCAGAGTTTGAAACTGATGAAAGTCTCGAACAAGATCCCGTGTCATGGCCCAACGAGCTGTTCTGTAATCATACTGACGACTACGGAGAAATGTTTTCAACAGCAACTGAAAACTTGTTTTCTGAAACAGAAAGTGAAAGTGTGGAAGAAAATAGCGATGAGCACAAACCACTTTACCCCAATGCTCCTCTGACAGTTGCAGAAAGTCTTCTGCTGATCATCACCTTTGCCATGAGATATGCCCTTTCTGGAAGTGCTCTGAACGATTTGCTTATTTTGATAAGTGTTCACTGCATCAGCCACAATTTATGTCGCAAATCCCTTCAACAGTTTCACAACTTTTTTCAATCAATCAAGAATCCTCTGGTGTACCATCGGTACTGCTCTTATTGTTTCTTGCTCGTTGATGACAAAGCTACCGTGACTTGCCCAAACCCCTTGTGCTCACGAGATCTTACCAAAAGTAACTCTTGCTCTTTCTTTATTGAAATACCCATCGCGTCACAGATTCGCAATTTGTTTGCTAAAAGTGGTTTATATGACAGTTTGGGGCATCGCTTTAGAAGAACCAAAACTAATAACAACCACTTTGAAGACATTTACGACGGCTCAGAATACAAAAAGCACTGCAATCCTGGGATTTTGGATTTTAAGCATAATTTGTCTTTATTGTGGAACACCGATGGTGTCCCAGTTTTTAAGTCTTCAAAATTTTCTATATGGCCATTGTACTTTGTTATAAACGAACTTCCCTTTACCGAACGCACGAAAAGGGAAAACATGCTTTTTGCTGGGCTCTGGTTTGGAGACACGAAACCATTCATGCTAACATTTTTACAACCATTTCATTCTTCTCTGAGGAAAATGGAAACCGATGGCATAACAGTCAACGTGAAAGTTGGGGAGGATTCCACTCAACTTTTAAGCAAAGTAATCTTACTTGCTGGAACGTGTGATTTGCCAGCCAAATGTCTTGTTTGTAATTGTGTGCAGTACAATGGTTATTACGGATGTTTCAAATGCAAGCAAATGGGTCAAAGTGTTAAAGTTTCTGCTCGGGACATGTCCATGCATTTCCTTTCATTCAACCTGATCCATACGGCCCGAAAAGAACTCATTCACAAACTCTGCAAGATGCTGAAAGGGCAGTTGAAACGGGTGACACTGTCGATGGTATTAAAGGGCCATCGTGGTTTGCAGGGCTATTAAGTTATGATATAATCAAAGGCACCTCGATCGATTACATGCATGGATTGTGTCTAGGAGTCATGAAGACTTTGCTAGGTCTTTGGTTCGCTCCAGAAAATTCAAAGAAGCCATTTAATGTCAGCGACAAAGTCTCCCAAGTAGACAAAAGACTGCTTCAAGTACATCCTCCTCTCGAAATAGGAAGAACGCCAAGATCGATCGAGCACCACCGAAAGTACTGGAAGGCCTCTGAACTGAGGTCTTTCCTACTTTATTATGGCATTGCAGTTCTGTTTGAAATATTAGATCCAACCTATTTTCATCACTTTACTGTTCTTAGCCAAGCATCATTTATTCTTTTACAAGACTCTATATCAGAACTGCAACTACAGCAATGTGAAAGACTTCTAGAGTACTTTTGTTTAATGTTTCCGTATTTGTATGAACTCCGCTACCAAACTATCAATTTCCACAACCTTTTGCATTTACCTCAAGCAGTAAGGGAGCTGGGACCCCTTTGGACCCATTCTTGTTTTCATTTTGAAGACAAAAATGGCTACATTTTAAAATTGATCCATGGCACACAAAATGTTTCCTCTCAAATTGTCACCGCTGTCTCATTTGTGCAAAATTTGCCCCAAATGGTGGAGTCCCTAGATAAACGTAACGTAAGTGCTTCACACTTCTATCAAAGTCTCATTGGATCACAGCACAACAGCCTACAAACACAAGTAACGCATAATGCATATGCACTTGGAGCCCGTGTTTCACGGGAGCTAACAGAAGAGGAATTTAGCGCCTTAGCAGACGAATTAGGGTACATTCCGGACTCGAACACTGTTCTTGCATATACACGGATGAAAAAAGAAAAAGAGATCTTTCATTCACGTTCGTATAGGAAGGTAGTTGTTAGGAATAGCTACACTATCTTGTATCGATCTAGTACAAACAACATAAACTTTGGACAAATACTTTATTTTTTCAGTATAAGCCAAGTTGTCCTGGGACAGGAAACTGCATGTTTAGTTGCATGTGTCATGCTTTTAATTATGTTATGATTCAAGAGCTTTCTCGCAGACAGGATCTCACTTTAGTGACAGATGACTCTTGTTCCGTGGAATTGTCTCATGTATTTCCCGTCAAAAAAGGAAATGTAAAAGTAGTTCCACTTTCTCATGTTGTAACGAAATGCATTTTCCTCAGCTATAAGGAGCCAGGACTTGAGGAGGCAGCTTTTGTGGCAATGTTCCCTAACAAACTAGAAAAATGTTAAATGTTAACAACAACAATGAAGAATGGACAGTCTCGTTAATTATTAACCTTTTCACTGCCAAGAGTATCCAAAAACATGGTTTTGTAGAATAACGTACAACAAACAGCACAAGGAGCCAAGGACTTTGATTTGAATGGTTTAACACGTTGCGAAAGTGATGCTTGACTCAGGCAGTGAAAGGGTTAATGGTGTGCAGTTTTCTGTTTTACTGATATTTTACTGACCTTTTCTGTCGGTTATGTCCATAGGGATATGAATCAAAATATAAAACGGAACAACAAAGAACGTAAGACAACTCATTTTTGCGTTCGACGATGGGAGGACGCAGTCCTAATTTTGGGGTTCCTGTGGTCACCTATCACGTGATTTCGCCGGTGTGAAGAATCGAAATTTTTTGGGAGGAAGGGCTGGCGATGTGCAAAATCTGCGCCATTTTGAATAATTGCGTTCGACGATGGGAGATCAGAACGCAGCCCTAATCTTGGGGTTCCTGTGGTCATCTATCACGTGATTTCGCCGGCCTGCAGAATCGAGATTTTTTGGGTAGACGGGCGGCCGATGCGCAAAATCTGCGCCATTTTGAAATATATTTACACGTACTTAAGATGACACTTGCTAGTTTTTCGTCTCGGCCGCCGGGAACTGGTATTTACACGTGCAGTTAAATTACTTGAGACGACACTTGTTTATTTTTCTTAATGTATTTGTTTTTCATGATGTGTCCCTCAATTCTCAATTAAGATTATGATTTAATCCCAAAGTCCCTGGATCCTTAGTCCCAATGTTCACCGATCCCGAAAACGCGTTCACTCTAGTCATACACATGGCCAAAAAGATGACACTTGCTAGTTTTTCGTCTCGGCCGCCGGGAACTGGTATTTAACGTGCAGTTAAATTACTTGAGACGACACTTGTTTATTTTTCTTAATGTATTTGTTTTTCATGATGTGTCCCTCAATTCTCAATTAAGATTATGATTTAATCCCAAAGTCCCTGGATCCTTAGTCCCAATGTTCACCGATCCCGAAAACGCGTTCACTCTAGTCATACACATGGCCAACAAGTAACCTTATCTTAACTTTGCATATTTAAAAGCCTTTCGGAATCCTACTTGTCAAACTAAATCACTTGATAAGATCAATGAATGAAAATATTGAAATGAACCGATTTCCGACAAACATCAATACTTCTTTCAGCTGTTGTAACAAACATGTCGAACGCACTCTGTTAATCTGTGATTTCTGCCAGTACTAATACACGTTGCAACTATTTCGCATTTTCTTTAGGATAAGCCGTGCCAAAAAAATCCGCGAACGGCAAATATAAGCAAACAATAATTACATATTTCATCGACTTCAGGACAGTCACGAACAAAAGACAATTAATATACTGATTTATGCTGGGACGATGGAAAACCTACAAAAAGTCGATATACCTGGATTGCAGAGTAGATCGTAAATTTTTTGAAACCACACGGGTGGCGTTTTTGAAATCATTTCAATGTAAATACTGAGAAGAAGTTTCTCATCGCGTGGACGTGGACGTGGGCAGTCAAGCATTTACCTGTGTTACTATGCTCACGATGACAATAAATTTGATGACATGTATTAACCCTACTGTCAATCATACAGTAAACCGAAAAGGACTTGCGTATTGTTTTATTCATCAAAACAATGCATATCCACGTGAGTTGATCATTCGTATCGTTCTTGATCAAGCCATCGCCATACTATCTTATATTTTATACATCATGTTGGCGGTGAAACATCGCATGTCACGCCAGAATTACCGAAAAGATAAGATTCCTTTCTCAAATTTGAATTGATAACAACGGGATTGACCAAATAAACCACTCCTCATCCGCTTGTCCCCGGCCGTTGTTAACATGCGAAAATTCGGGTGGCGCGCGATATCATTTTGAAATGTCTCAGCATCGCTTTAGGGTAAAAAGGTAAGTAAAAATATGAAAAATTAAGCTTAAGCGACGCGTCTTGTTTACATCTTTATTTTAATAGTACATTAACATGATGACGAGGATGAAAGTCAAGAAAATTAATTGATTTCCTGCCAGATGCCAATTTCGCTAAAACTAAAATCTGTCATTTTTACTGACTGCTAAGTTAAGTATGCTCTCATATTATATTCATAAAACAGTTACAATGTTCAATCTTATTCTTATCTTTAAAGTACAGAATAGAAAAGAATAAAAGATCAAAGGAAAAATTGGATACGTTTCGGCTGTTTCTCTTGATTTATATATAAAATGTGGTTGTCCGGCCCGCACTCAGCCGGGTCTGTCATCGACATTTGAACTGTGATCCTTTATTTATTTTAATCAACATTTTACACATTGTTCACGCGTTCCGGCATCTGCAAGCAGGGATCGGAAGACCGACCCGGCCCGTCTTTTGGAATCTAAACTGGTTGCAGATTGCTTGCAGACTTTGCAGATGATTTGCAGATCTGTTTTTGATCTGTTTTTCGTCTGCAGTGAAAAATCGTTGCAGACGATCACAGCACTTCGTCTGCACAGACTGAAAACAGATCATGCAGACGAAATCTGCACTGAGTCTGTTTTTACCAAAACAGATCTGTTACAGATCTGCTGCAGATCTGCTCGTTTCGTACGGGTGTGATTCATATTGTACAAGAATAAAAAGTAGCACCATGAAGCAAGTAAAATACACAGTCGAACCCCTATTAAGCAGCCATGCACCCACAGGGAACTATCACAAGTGGCCGCTTAATAGGGGTTCGTCATAAAATAGCATAATGCGTGGTATGAACGTCACTTTATTTGAATACAACACAGCTAGAGGATTGTTGAACATAATACAGCCTGTGTTCGGACTGTAAATTCAAGTTCGTAATTTCAGTCTAATGGACAGTTATCGACGTTCAAATTTGACACGCTCTAAACTTTATTCACATGCTGATTACCATGTTGTTTACACAAATCAAAATATAGTACATTACTCGACAACAAAATCACGCCAAGATTCGTCACCTTCTATTTCGGACTCTCATCTGTCATCAAATTATTCAAACCGATGCCAGCTACGTGTAATAAATTTTTTGGTGCTCACTTAAGGTGGCTCGATGGTGTTTTTTCTGTGCCGACCACTTTTTTTCAATCTTGTATTTGGATATCTTAGTCATTATTTACCTAAATACTCATGGCACACACTTATACTAGGGAAAGATTGAAGTTTCCATTTCAGTTGTATTTTTTGCGATTGAAGCGTCCTTGGCAACGATACGTTGCTAGGCGTAGTTTTCCTTGTGAGGCCGTCATCGGCCTGTATGAGAAATTTTGGTAACTCGCTCTTGGGGACTGAAAGAGTACCACAATGCACACATTTTAGCCAAGTTTGGTTAACTTCTGTGAGAGGATTTTTGAATGGCGCGAGTTTACTTATTTTAGGGTTAAATTTGGTAAAATATCAAAGTTTGTTGTATTTCACCCCAAACTGAGAGATCGAGGACCTAATGCCGATTTCAACTTTACTCATTCATAAGAACAACTATTGTACCTTTATTTGTTTGGCTCTTTTGGCGGATTGACGGTTTTCGATTTTTCCCTGTGCCGAGTTATAATAATCGAAATTTACGATGTTTTTGCAACAAACGAGCAGAGAATCTTCTGACCTCGCTTATTTTAAAAATCTGAGATAGCACGGGCGGAACCAAAACGCTTGATTAACTTCCGAAGACCTGCCGATTATGGTAATTCATCAGTCCTGGCAATGTGTTCATGAGATAACAGGTGAGCTGTTGAACATCAACGTTAAACACGTAATTGACCTAAAAATAGCAAGAGCATGCCGCTAACAAGTCGGGTACGAAAAAAAAGGAAAGAAATGATGAAAATGAACAGCTCAAACCCATGCAAAGTTGAAACTAGTAAGGTATGTTTGTATGATACTTTTATAGAATTGGAAATGGCATAATTTATCATTATGTTGCCGGACTCACTTTTAACCATGGAAAGAAGAAATGGATTTTCTCCTCATGTTTTTTTTCCATACTATTTTGAAATAAGAACTTTTGATATGTTTTCATGTTATGAATTTTTAATAACCGAGAAATGAAGCATCGTACCATTGGGAATGCAAGCAGCTATTAACAGATAAATTTTAGTTGTTGAACTTTTGTTCCGTTTTTTTTTTTTAAGGACGAGTGTGTAAATGATTCAAATGGTATTGAAGTGGTTTCTTCGAACTCAGAAAGTCAATCAGCGGTGCAGGTAGCGAAAAAAACCCAGCCTATTTTTTTTAAAAAAAGTATTCCTCAATTACTAAGTGTTGTTTGTTTATTTTTTCCGTTTTTTTTTTTTTAAGGACGAGTGTGTAAATAATTCAAATGGCATTGAAGTGGTTTCTTCGAACTCAGAAAGTCGATTTAATTGGAAGCTTAAAGCGCAAAGAGAGAGCAGCTGCAAAAAAATGAGAGTAAAACAGTGGAATGGAGCGACATTGCAGAACGGTATAAGTGCATCAGAAGTTGTAGAAAGCCGAGCAGCTGGACCCGTTTTGCGCTCTAGTCAATCCTTCCATAAGGTTGACAATGTCGATCAAGATTTTGTGATGAACCTTAAGATCCTAGCAGCTGCCCTCTCAAAATGCCAACACTGCAAAAATGGTCCTTTGGACTTATCTAATATATGCGAAAGCATTGAATTAAGAGGGATGTGTCCTGTGCTAAAAGTGAGATGTCGACTCTGCAAAGAAATAAATATATTGCGACCGTCGGAGACACACCGATTTGGAAGTAGAGGCCCTCCTAGCTTCAACATTAATACCAAGGCCGGACTTGGGGCATTGCATGCTGGTCTCGGACACACTCATAACCAAGGACTGATGTCAACCCTCGCCTTGCCATCACTTTCAAGTTCATGCTTCAAGTCATCTGAGAGAAAATGTGGCCAAGCGCTAGAAAGAATTGTCAGGGAGAGCTGTGCAGCCAACACCCAAAAAGAGAAGAGTTTGTCACGTGACAACGAAGACAATGACGTGGTGGATGTTGGCGTCTCATAATTATGATATGGGATGGAGAAAACGAGGGAAACGCTACGACTCGTCATCTGGCGTTGGGACGGCAGTGGGGGTCAAAATGGGCAAAGTGCTGAGCTACTCGACTCGTAACACAATGCCATGTTTGCGAAGTAGCACAGAGAGCAGGTGAAGAGGCCGCCCCGCATGACTGCAGGAAAAACCACGAAGGGTCATCTAAAAGTATGGAGAGTAGCGTCGCAGTTGAGCTTTTTTAAGATGCTGTCAAAGATGGAATACGCCATTCGACATACATTGGGGATGACGACAGCACAACCGAGAGCCACCTGAAAACTCTTGTAACTTACGACATAGAGAAGTGGAGTGACGTCAACCACTCAAGCAGAACCTTAGGATCACGGTTATATGCTTGTAAAGGAAAAGTCAAAGGCCTCAACCCAGTTGTGATTGCGTATATTAGGAAGTGTTTTACTTACTGCATAAAGCAAAACCAGAATGACCCCACTTCCCTATTGAAGCAACTGAAGTCCATTGTGCCTCACGCCTTTGGGGAGCACCAAGCATGCGGCGATTGGTGCCAGTACAACGCGGACCCGCAAAGTTACAGCCACAGCGACTTACCAGGTGGAAAGGATCTTACTGGAGAAAACTTACGCGCCAGCATAGAAGATGCTTTGAGTCCTTTTTTGACTGAAGAAGCAGCCAAAAAGCTAGCCCCAGCTGGATCAAGCCAAAGGAATGAATGTTTAAACGGCATAATTTCAAGCAAAGCTCCCAAAGCGCGACACTATGGCGATTCGGAAAGTGCAGATTTCCGAACTGCAGCCGGAATCGCACAGTTCAACGAAGGTTATGGATACATAACAGCTGTGACAAATGACCTTGGCATTTGTTCGAGCGCCATAACAACTAAGTATTCCGAGGTAATGGAAAATAAAAAGATCAGAGATTCCAAACGAAAAGCTCAACGAGTCTTTAAGAAAAATAGAAGAAACAGGAAGAAACGGCGAACGCAGAAAACACAATCGCTTGAGGCGCACGAAGGTGTGTCTTACGAGTCAGGGGTAGGGATACACATGCGGATGGAGGTTACAAATGGCACCATCAACGACCTGAAGACCTCTCTAACACGCGAAGAATTCCACCAGTTTTCCGACCATGTGAATGAAAGTAGTATTCAGACCAGCGCGACAGTTAGTTCCAGTGCCACGCCCCATAATGTAATGTTTTTCGATTTAGAGACCACTGGGTTGGAATGAAAGTCTGACATTCTGCAGATTGCTTGCATTCAGCCTGATGGCGGGACAACTTTCGAGCGTTTTCTTCTTCCGGACACCAGGAGAATTGCGGATTCAGCGACTCAAGTGCACGGCATAAGCGTACAATACAGGAACGGAAGCAGAGTAATTTGCAAGAATGGTAAAGATCTGGTAGCTGTTAGCCAATGTCAAGGTCTTACAGAATTTGTTGGCTTTATGGAGACCTTTTTGCGGGAAAATGCTGGCGGAGTACTGCTGATTGCTCATAATGGGGACCGGTTCGACTTCCAAATTCTGGTGAACGCGCTATTGAGGTACAATCTGTGGGGCTCATTTTCCCGCCTAGGAGTTGTATTCATGGATTCTTTGACAATCATTGCCCAGGAAATAAAGCGCCCAGGAAGTCGCCTCAATGGTCTTAAATCGAAGTCTATCTCATCACTTAATGAGGCTTTATTTAAAGAGTCATTTAATGCCCACGACGCCAAAGACGACGTACAAGCGCTGGCGCGTATATTTACTGAATTCAAGTTGGATCCAAAAGGGGAAGCGTCTATCAGCCAGGCTATCAGCTGCATCAAGTTCAAGCAGAATATGGATATGATACCGGCAGCAAAGGCTAGAAAGTCCACCCTCCAAAACCTCCCTGTTTCCGACGGAATGAAAGAGAAGATGTCAAAAGCGGGCCTGGATCTCGAGACCATACAGACCATCTACAGTAACGGAGGGTCAAGAGGAATTCTGTGCATACTAGCACTACCAACCAGTTTCGAGGAACTGCAAAATGCAAAATCAAAGCCAAGAGTCAGCAAACACCTCAAGTTTCTCACTCAAATTTTACGTTTTTTTTCTTCTAAGGAGTAGGCGCGATATCGAAAAATTAACTTTATTGTCGTTATGTTAAAGAAAAAAACACTCACTTTTGTAAATAGCCTTGTGCACCGTCTCGTCTAAAATTGTATACGAGAAAAATTGAAATCGGCAGTTGTAGTTGCTGCCTGAAGGCTAGCTTGACAACAGATCGCCAATTGAGCAGTCGTATGGTATTATGGAATTTGAATTCGCTGTTAGAGTAAATGTATTGAGCAAATGCTTTTTGTAGCAAGTCCTATTTTAGTGGACTAAAAATGACCACGCTCGAGTGGAAAAAGATCTCCGTTTATTCGAAAATATCCGACTATGTGGTGTAGACAAGCCCTTTGAGAGTCAACTCTTTCATGCCGCAAACAGAAAACAGAAATTTTTACTCACTGTCAAGGCAGCAATTATTTCCCTTATTAAAAGACGTGAAAAATGCTACAATAAGCGTGTCTAACAGAAGATTTTATTACCATAATCGGCAGGTCTTCGGAAGTTAATCAAGCGTTTTGGTTCCGCCCGTGCTAGACTGGAATTCGCGTGCAGGTGTCATTTCAGAACAATGAAATATGCAGAATAGATCATGAATTGTAAACATCTTGGAGAACAAGAAATCTCTGAAAATACTAGCGCGCATGTTACCAACTTGACGTTCAGCGTACAAGTCTCACAGCATTTCAACCAACACGAAATTTGGAGACTAAGTAAAAGAAGGTCCAAATTTATAGTTCGCTTATTCTTGGGAAATTCTATCTCAGATTTTTAAAATAAGCGAGGTCAGTCAAGATTCTCTGCTCGTTTGTTGCAAAAACATCGTAAATTTCGATTATTATAACTCGGCACAGGGAAAAATCGAAAACCGTCAATCCGCCAAAAGAGCCAAACAAATAAGGTACAATAGTTGTTCTTATGAATGAGTAAATTTGAAATCGGCATTAGGTCCTCGATCTCTCAGTTTGGGGTGAAATACAACAAACTTTGATATTTTACCAAATTTAACCCTAAAATAAGTAAACTCGCGCCATTCAAAAATCCTCTCACAGAAGTTAACCAAACTTGGCTAAAATGTGTGCATTGTGGTACTCTTTCAGTCCCCAAGAGCGAGTTACCAAAATTTCTCATACAGGCCGACGGCGCCCTCACAAGTAAAACTACGCCTAGCAACGTATCGTTGCCAAGGACGCTTCGATCGCAAAAAATACAACAGAAATGGAAACTTCAATCTTTCCTTAGTAAGTGTGTGCCATGAGTATTTAGGTAAATAATGACTAAGATATCCAAATACAAGATTGAAAAAAAGTGGTCGGCACAGAAAAAAACACCATCGAGCCACCTTAATAGGGGTAAAAACAATAGGAAAACCCTCATCGGGACCACCAAAAGGTGGCTGCGGTTGCTTAATAGGTGTGGTCGCTTAACAGGGGTTTTATTTACAGTATTATACGGACAATAAATTTGGGACTTTGATAACCGGTTGCTTAACAGGGGGTGGCCGCTTAATAGGGGTTCGACTGTACATGTAAGTGAAAGTAACAAACTCTACATGTACATTAGGCAATAAGACGAAAAAAAAAAATAATAATCAGAAAGGAAATATATATACCACAGGGTGCACGTCTCATACCCAAATACCCTTCTTATCCAGTAAAAAAAAATTCTCTGGCTCCTAACAATCACCAAATTCTAAGTCATGTGTAAAGAAAATGATAAAAACATCCTGGGAAAATCCAAATCAACATGAAACTTGTAATGAAACCTTGAAATGACATAATACCTTTGACAAATTTGTAACCTTGTCAATCTTGCACTCCCTGCAGATGGACTGGAGTTCTTGGTCATTATAATTTTCCAAGGAAGCCATATCTAGAGGCTTGCTCTTAATTAAGTGGTGCAAGAGCATCGGGTCCCCTAATGAATATATAAACAAATAAAGGTAAATACGCTGTACTGTTGCGAAGACTGTGATGTCTGTCTGTACTATTCATGAAAAAAAATTTCAGTAATTTATTATTGCATTACATTGACATTTAACTGTGCAATTTTGCACCTTCAAGCTGCAGTACTACACTGTAGTCCTACAGTATACGCTGTAACTACATGTACAACTATCCCCAGCATGTTGAGGAACCACATCAGGCAGAATCAGTCTGTTAAAACAGTTCCCACTCATTATAAAATTCTTCTAAGTGTACTTGAAGGGGAAGGGGGAGGGGGGGGGGGGGGGTTTAGAAACATAATAATGGCTGCCAAAATGATAGCATACAGTGCAGGCAGTTATTGGGACAACAATGAAATTTAAGAAAAAAGGACAAACTCTGTGCTCTATGTGTTTCCATTATCTATGCATTTTTGTTGACCTACTGACCAAGACTCACACAGACCTGGAAGTATTATTTCATTATCTAATAAACAGGGCATCTGACAGGATGTGGTGATGCGGATCCGCATAATTCTCTGATTTCCGCATCCTCCGCATCTTCGGAACATTTTCCGCATAAAACTGAAACATTTGCCCTATATTCACGATAAAGCAGCTGCTTATCCTCCTCACAAACATAAAAGCCGAAGAGATTGTTTTTTTGAAGCAGTATGGTGGCCCATTAGGGCCATAGAGTTTTTTATATCTTTCCTAGTTTTTTTTCGTTTTTATTTCCATTTTGTCACCTTTTATATTTTTTATTTTATATTTATTTTCTAATTGTAATTATTTCACCAAAAAAATAATAAAAATAAAAATAAAGAAAAATTAAAAAAAAACGAAAAAAAAATTAAAAAAATTAAAAAAAAAGCTTAAAAAAATTTAAAAAATAAAATTAAAAAAATTTTAAATTTAAAAAAAAATTAAAAAAAAAAATTGCACGTGGCCCATGAGGGCCATAGGCCCATAGAGGCCATAGCCCACCAGGCATTTCAACATTAGGTATCCCACAATGCACTTCAGGATGGTGTTTATGCCATGTGCCGGAACTGTCGCTGATAAACCGCTGATTTTACGAAGTGCTTTGTGGGATACCTAATGTTGAAATGCCTGGTGGGCTATGGCCTCTATGGGCCTATGGCCCTCATGGGCCACGTGCAAATTTTTTTTCAATTTTTTTTTTCAATTTTTTAAATTTTTTTTTAATTTTTAATTTTTTTAATTTAATTGTTTTTTAATTGTTTTTTTAATTTTTTTAATTTTTAATTTTTATTTTTACTTTATTTTTATTTTTATTATTTTTTTGGTGAAATAATTACAATTAGAAAATAAATATAAAATAAAAAATATAAAAGGTGACAAAATGGAAATAAAAACGAAAAAAAAAACTAGGAAAAATATAAAAAACTCTATGGCCCTAATGGGCCACCATACACGTGTCTGTTGGCAATGAGCCTGGATAATAGTTTTGTGGTTAGGCTGGTTACTAAGGCTAACCAAGATGGCCGCTTGTTTACAGACTCTTTTCTTTGGCTTCTTTTGTTCGTTTTCGGTGTTCCTTCATTGCTAAAAGCTTCAAAATGTTGACAAAGATAGCAAGCACTTTTTTATTCTGCATTTTTAGCAGTTACGGTTTTATAAAATATGATCGAAAATCGAGGTGGATAATTACGGGGTTGTTCATTTCAGCCCAATTACAACAAAACAACAAATTCAACAACAACACGTTATAATTATTACATAAGCTTAAGCTTAGCCAAAGCTTAAAAAAAATTTAGTATGCAGATTTAATAAGTTCATTGTTACATTTATCTTGCTTTTATTTTAAAGGATTTGAGTGTATAATGGAAGGAGGAAATGGAAGTCCAAAAAGCGACGGGAAAAAAAGTAAGCATATTTTAGAACTTTAATATTAGTGCGCGAAGTGCAACAATATTTTTCTCACTCACCAGGGTTTTCATTAAGAATTACAGTAGCAAGAGAGTAGTTTAAAGTAACAGGAGAATCTTGCGACAGAGCGAAGCTCTTTCGAGGAGCGAGCAACGCTCGCTCCACCCTAGGGGGGTCTGGGGGCATGCCCCCCCAGGAAATTTTGGATTTTTTAACCCTCTGAGATGCCATTTCCTGTTATCTGACGGCAAATTTCATTTCTCTCTAGCTGGCGAACAAAAAGCAATGTATACCTTAAAATGGTGCTAAACAGATGTTTTGTTCTTTGAATTTTACAAGCAAGTAAAGTTAAATCAAGAGCTCTAACCCTTTTACTCCAAGAGTCTTCTCAAATGAGTCAATTGGCCCTAACTTATCTATCTTACTAAATATCAAATAATATACCAAAGTGTGAACATTGCAAATAAAAGGTAGCAAGCTGAAATTCAATATTTTCCTTGGATGCTATCAGTAGTAAAAGGGTTAACTCTATTCATCAACTCCACTGTCTCCACCGTCATCACTCTCAAGGCTTTTAGCAAAAGCTTCCAGAGAATCTAGCTCTTCCTCAACCATGTCACTCAGGCAAAGAACAAGAAGTGCTTCTTTATACTCCTCTCGGATGTTCTGCAACTCAGTGGTCGATGTTGCATCTGTCTGTGTCCCCATATCTTGTACGACGGTGGTGGGAGTGGCAGCTTCTGTTTCACTGTTCGGTTCTCGCTGCATGCTTGGTTTGTGGTATGGGAGCTTTCTCCTCTTCTTTGCAGTTTTCCACATATCCACAGCTTTGCTGACAAGGGAATCACAGGCTTCTGTATGTGGGACAGGGCCATTGATGGTGATATGAAGGAGAGATGCAAGTAAGGCTTCTCATTAAAAATGTCGGATTTGTTTTGTTGATTCGTACATTTGTATTTTTTTGCAAATCAAGCAATACATACCCTCACCTTCAACAAACACGAGCCATCTCAAACCTGTCTTTTCACAAAATACGTTTGCTTCGAAGAGCCACTCGTGTAGCACGAGACGTGAGAAAACTCTTCCCGCCTCTGTCGGCGACATGCACAGCAGAAGGAAAACATTTGTGCTCTTATCACAAAACCTTGCGTGTCCGGTTTCATAATCAATTTCTTGAATGCAACAGTTTACAAGCAACGAATAATTCATCTTTGTTCCCCATACAGCTACAAGTTTAGGAGTTCCTTTTTACAAATCATAGTTAAAATAGAAAATTGTCGAAATTTACATTTGCTTAGCAGTAATTTGATACTCATTAAATATACGGTAATCATCGCCAGATTTTTTGGGATAGCAGCTAGTTTACCGAAAAATCGTTTTTTCACAAATGTAGTTCACTATTTGTGCTTAAATTTGGCCAAGTTCTCATTTCGTGACATTGCCGATTTTATTTGTTCGCCATGTACTGTTTTCAAGACTTTTCACTAAGTCTAGTAAATAAAAAGAACAGCTCGAGCAAACAGGAAACTCTCCACGCTTAAGCAAGCCGTTGACAATTTTTTCTATTTATTTTAGGTGTTCTAATAAGCTTTTTTGGCTGGCACAAGTACTGGCTGGTTATTTATATTCTTTCGTTATTTATTTAGGTATGGCTTCAGTAGCTAAATTCACGTGGGCATGATGTTAAAATTACGCATTACTTTGCAATGTCCGTGACATGCTCATTTATACATATATTTCAACAATTTTCAACAACGTGCAAATGTGAACGAAAAATTATTTGTTTAACATGTTCTGTTTTCATCTTAAAAAGGACACTATTTTCCCGGAATATAATTTCCTAAAAAAATTGCTACAGTCCATCGAAATTTAGCCGGAGAAATCAGCGTAGTAGCCGGAGAATTCTCCGATCTCCGATGCCTAATGAACACCCTGAGTCATTGAATTCAAACATTTCAAACAATGCTTGACAGAACTTTTGTTATTGTTTGGTAGTTTGGTGTCATCAGTAAGGCCGTGATTGACATTCTATTTGAAGAATCCATTGAAAAACATGATGTATAGGATATTTGCACATCAGTGTGAAGATATGAATTTTATTTTTGAGTGGTACAGCAATTTTACAAATGAGTGCAGTGAGAATAAATTAATGACACTGCTGCAGTGGGAGAAAGGGACATAATATAGGAAAACAATAAAAATAATGTGTTAGACATCATCAGCTTATATTATATTACTGACCTTTTTGGTACATCCACCTTCAATAATGAGAACTGTATTCACACGTTTCACCAGGTTGAGTTCATGCCATCTCTCGTTCATAAGGATCGAGTACAAAAAACTGTACTTTACTTGAAGCTCAAGCTTGGTTTCTGCGATGGAGTTCTCCTTGCCAGACACTGCGTTCATAAGCTCGACACGAAAAGGGAGGTTCGTCTTCAACTCAAGCCAAACTTTGTTGAAATCAAAGTCTTTCATGCTATCATAATCATTTCCCTATAAAACGGAACCTTGTGAACGCTTGCACAGCTTTGCACACGATGTTTTCAATTCCTCTCTAATGGTTTTCTTCAACTCTTCGACAACACCTGGACAATGATCTTTCAAGATAGCCGCCAATACCGTTGCATCCTAAAGGCTGACAGCTTGTACAATCATTTTCTGCTGCCTTTCAGTCAATAACGACTGACCTTCAAATAATGATGTACAGTCATTGTCTCCGGTTGATTTAGGCCTTAGAACAGTTGCAGCGCCAGCTTGCCGAGTTGGAAATGAAGATTGCTCTACAGAACGTGATGTTCGAGTCGACGGCTGATCCACAGAGGTGATTGTGCAATCATGTCCTTTTGATTCAGACATTGCCACCACGCTCACGCCGGTAGCATCTTGCAGTGTCGAGAAAGACGAATGTCCTGCAGACCTCGAAGTATTTCGCCTCGGCTGATCCGCAGAAGGGGTTGAGCAGCTGTCTTCTGCTGATCTAGGCATTAAAACTGACACAGCTTGTGGAGTTGAGAAGGAAAGCTGCTTTCTTGTTGGCGTGATTGGCTTTGACGGCTCCTCCACGTGCATAGAACTTTCGGATGACATATTCGATGATAAACGCTTCGACGGTTGAAGCGAAGAAGGTGAAAGCTGAACGCATCGCTTTACAGCATATTCTGAGCTTTGATCGGACGGCGTATTCTCTATGGATTGGCCTCTCTGAATAAACTGTTCCATCTTGTTTACGAATGAAACACAACCCCTACATATAACACCTTTGACCTCATATCTTCCTCCGAAATTTTTATACCACAGGTTTTACAGACTTTGGCACACAGATCTTTTGTTGAACCAGCTTTGCTAAATATTCGAAGCATATAACGACTCTCATGAGAATCGCCACAGAGTCTGCAAACTGGATTTCGAGGAGAAATCTTCGTCGGAGTGGACATACTTTCCGCCATTTTGATTGCGGCATAATGCATAAATTATCTTTATTGGCTCAGTTTTTGCATTAATTATTTAAAACAATCAACCAATCAATATGAAGAATCCAGCGGCCGATCCCAGGGCCTTTTCCTGCTCCGCCCCCAAGCCAGGGTAAAGGTCCTGGGAACGAGGTTGCTCAAGGGGGCGGCCACTCAAAAAGCCCACTCGCGCGGCTTTGTTCCTGCCTCCCATGTATTGTGGGATACTTCATCGCCAATTACCTTGCAACCAACTCATCCACGGAAGTTTTTTCGTTAAAACGGTAAGTTATGAACATTGACTTTAGTTTTATTAAGACTTCATCCGCGCGTGCTACAATGTTGCGACATGGCGACATTTGTGACCCTCCACGGGAAAACAGTGAATAAGGTGAACGCACGCACACGGCACGCTCGCACGTTAAAACAAAAGAAGCGTGCCTCAACACGATAGCTGCGTGTAAGTCACTTTCCTCATTAGCGTCAAACCCATTGTTTTCCGTTGCACGCTAAAAACAAAGGACCGTGTTAAGATCTTTGCGTGCAATTTTGCACGTATTAACACGATGACCGTGTCAACTTCGATTGCACTCGGTTCAAGAAGTGAGATGGAGTTTTAGCCTGGTTTCCATAATGTGCCATGTCAGTGCATCTGGCCCTAGTATTTCTTACTCCCGTAAAGCACTCAGCTGATAACAGTAATTTGGAAAAAAAGGGCAAAAGTGTTTGACTTAAACAGCTCTTCTGAGGCTAAGAATATTGTATCTACCGGTATCTGTCGTAAACACTGCGAAATTCGAATTTCAGTCCAAGTTCGAAGTTAGAATTCGAGTTTGTATGCGGGATGCGTACCGCAAAGGAAACAGATCGTTTCGTTTGTTCAAAATAAAGCTATTTTACAGGCGATTTTTCCTTGTAAACTTAAACTTTATTGAATGCTGTTATTATTTGGAATTTGTTAGAACGAATACTGTGATTGTACTATTGCATTTAGCCATGGCATTTAGCGAATTTCGACAGACGCCATTTTGTTTACTGTGGCGCGTGTCACGTGCAAATTTCTTAAGCTCGTGTTTTATTTAGCCTGGTTACTAAGGTTAACCAAGACGGCCGCTTGTAGACATTACAAACTCTATTTTTTTGGCTTCTTTCGTTTGTCTTCGGTGTTCCTTCATTGCAAAAAGCTTCGAAATGTCCGACAAACATAGCCAGCACTTTTTAACACACGTATTTTGACAATTTGAGGTTCAATTTTACAGTTTATGACCACAACGCTCACGTTCGTACGTTACGTGCTAGATGCGTATTCAAGAACAACAACAAGTTTTATTTCAAGTATTCTTCGATCGGGGACGCTCTTGCACCTCTGTTAGAGAAACAAAACTCACTTTTTTAAGTTATTCATTAATCTACAAAACCATAAATGCAGTAATAATAAGAGCAAAACAACTATTCTCCGACCCGGTGATGTAGTCTGGTAAGTAACATGAAAAATAAATCTACCGTGTCACGACTAGCGTGTTAAGAAACAAAGAAATAACCGTGTCAATCTACCGTGTTAAAATACAAAGCTCTACAGTGTTGAACCGTGTTAGCAAAATGCAGACAAAGGCCACAAGCACGTTACTTGAAATCAATTGTTTTAGTTTGCATATCGCACGATAAGCGTGTTGTGTCGGAAGCGTGCGATCGTGACAGTACCGTGCCGTGTGCGTGCGTTCACCTTATTCACTGTTTTCCTGTGGAGGGTCACATTTGGAACATTTAAACAGCTGACGCGCGTTTTACAGTTAACGGCTATTCACCGAGGAAGGGACAGAAGTCCCGAAACGTCTGAACATTTTCGTTTTAAAAAGCGCTTATATAACTTTTTTAAACATATTCATTTGCTACAATTGGCGCTACACAGTTCCCATATCTATTATAGTTATTTATTAGCTTGTCATGTCAGGTGTAGATTTAAGTATTTCGGGACGTATTCATCAGGGTAGCGAAATTTTCAGCGAGGAATCCATTAGGAATTCAACACGGACAAAGTGTGTAATCCACCGTAGGAAAAAAGATGGCGGCTGTTCATTTTACCACAATACCTTGCGGACCTAACACAGCACATAGGGCACAAAGAAAGCCAAACTTTTGCAATATTTGTTCCAGTACTAAGGACAATGTGTAGACTAGGTTTGAAGATTTTATAACTTTTCTTTACATTTTAATGAACGTTTTTAAGGTTTTTGTGCGCTAAGAATTATGGGTAAATGTACCAGTCGCCATCTTTTTTCCTACGGTGGATTCACTATGAATTCAGTAATTATTCCTCACATGCGCAGTTTAGAGCTAATACTACCGCGGGAAACTTGGAACTAACTAGTATCTTAGCAACCAAATGCGGACTTCCAGTTTCAACCTGTTTTGAATCGGCGAAAACGAAACGTGCAAACGATAATGGATTTCGAAAACTTTGAACGTGGCTGTAAAGCAGAAGCGATCGATGATTATGGAGTTTGGTGTGTCTGCACCATTGTTTTTTCAACCAGAGAGGCAGTGATGGTTTCATTTGATGGCTGGAGTTCTGAGTGGAATCGAAGGATCGAGGATGAGCGCAAGATTCGCAAAGAAACGATCGCAGTAAAAGATGGCGTCAAAAGAAAACGCTCAACCCTTTCGAGCAAAAATATTGAATGAAGCTTATTTATAGTTCTTGCTCCAGTGATAAATAAATTATATCTCTTGAGTAAACGCCATGGTTTATCTGTAGTTACCCGTCATAAAATGCTACAATGCAACTTCAGCCTTCCAGAAATTTATTCAAATAATAAACACAAACATTGTTTGACTGAAAAGACAATACGCATCACTGATCGCTTGATCGATCATGGCTGGGCCCGGCTCTGGATACCAAAATGAAATAAAACCAGTTGATTCACACCACTCGCATGGAATTGTCTTAATGTTAAAGCGAATATATTTCGCTTTGAAATGGGAAACTTTTGTGCAAGAACGGCTCGCTCTCTACTTGTAAACAAAGAGCTCAAATTACGGCCATTGCTTAAAATTTGCATAAAAACCTACGCAAACGAGATCTGATCAGATTTCTCTGAATTGCGAAGATTAGAACATCCATCTTTTGACCTCCGAATGAAAATAATCGTATTAAAAATATTGCAGTGGCTATTCGTACGGCACCTGTACGCGGACTTCCATTTGATATTCGTACGGGAGTAAAATGTCTAAGTGTCACGAAATGAGTCGCTCGCGTGAGTATAGAGGCTCGGCAAATTAGTCTGAGCCAAATCAACATCGCTTACGAGAAGCGCTTCGTAAAGCTAAACGGACATTTAATATTGTGGACCAACAAAAGTGAAGAATAACATCGAAAATTGTCGAAAGTTTTGGACTCCCGTACAAATAGAAAATCGAAGTCCGCGTACAGGTGCCGTACGAATAGCCACTGCGTAAAAATATATGTGAGCTTCAGATTATCGAAACCTCGAGGAGAAACCGGTTTTCACTTTACGTCCAGCATTTGAGACTCCCAATGGGACGTGACGTAAAAAACGTCAACCGTTACTAGGAAACAAGGCTCATACATATGCACGAACCCCACTCAAGTGGGGTTCGCATAATTACACACTTTGTCCGTGTTGAAGTCGTCATGACGGGGAAGAAGATGTTCTTTCATAAGTCTTGCAGTGGTGTTGTGATTACCGGTCGTTTGGCTACAAAGTCGTTTCGAAACAAGTCATTTTGCAGTGGATTAAAGAACGAGAAATATTTGATATACTCACTAAAGTATTAGTTTACAAATTAGCCCATTTTCTGTCCACACTTATATTTCTTCCTTCGCCCCCACTTTAACAAGTTCGCCTCTACCTGAAAACGAGTTCGCCCCCACTTTAACAAGTTCGCCTCCATTTTGAGTTAGGTTAAGTCCAATTGTAGGAACGTGTTATCTATCTATCTATTTCAATGACAAAAAGATGTTTTAAAAATGGGCTAAAAACGTTTCAGTTCAAATCAGTGCAAATCGTCCAGCTGTAATGCCAGCACTTACTTTCGCATTATAACTCCTAGTTTATCCAGATTTTCGCTTTTCCGTATGTGAATTTTTCGCTTGTCTGACTGTTGATTGTTTTACTGCATACGTTTTGTGACGAGCGCGAGCTGTTACAGCCATACTCCGTCACGCGTTACCAGTATTTTTGAAAATTTGAATGGAGTTTTCAAGTTTACGCGTCGGTTTTGCAAATTCATTCAAAATCTCGGACGTTACAAAGAAATATTCAAATGTTCATTTCAGTCTTGTGGAATACTGGTCACGCGTAACGGAGCATGACTGTAATTACGAACTTCTTACTATTGGTACTTTTTTTAACTGTGTTGGTCATTGCTTTTATTAACCCGTGAATATGCGCATGTGTAATGAGCGAGTTATAGGGAACGGCGACAGATATGCAAATGAGCACTCACTCGCTCCTTCCATCAGCTGTAAACTTTGTGCGTAATGCTTTGTTACGAATGCGTTTTATAGCAAGAATAGCGTGAATCCAGCGATAACAACTAAATTGGTGTAAACGAATATAAACAACAATAAGCTTAGAGATGTTTCACATTTGGAGTCTTTAATGCAACGTTAAAATCGATCTAAAATGAACTTTCAACCGAGACACACGTTTCATTTATCCCGTTTCAAGTCAGTGGTCATGGTGGTCGAGTGGTGTAAAGCGCGGATTTACAGCCGAAAGGCCCAGGTTTGAATCCCGCTCGGGCCGTTCTTTTTTTTTCTTTCTTCTTCGGACTGAACATTATGAAAGTAACGTACTGTATTTTTCTTTTTGCATTTGTCAAAAATCCTTACTGTGCTTTTCAATAACATGCGGAATCTGAAATTCAAATCACCACCAACGGTTGCGTTTTTCCCTGCCATCAATCATATTTTCGGCAGTTTCCGATTACTTCCGAGCGACGACTCCCACTCATCGCAAAAAAGTATTTAAAACATAAATCTGTTTTGTAAATCCTTTGGACATTAAATTATCTCATTCCTGATTCCTTGCTTAGAAGAACGTAAGAATTTACTAGCATCCGTGAGATTTACAAAAAGAAAAAAACAGCAACCGTGATGATGCTGCAGATTATCTGTTGGAAGCCAAATCAAACGCTATTTACAAAACAACGGAGGTTTATCCTAGCTTCACTGAGACACACTACTCAACTACAGAACTAACTAAGGAGCTAAACATTATTGCAAGAATTCATGATTTCACTGCAGTGGAATTGTAGACTATGGTGAGGGTGGCAAAGGGGTTTTACGTGACGCGTGATTGCCCCAAAATTAACCGCGTGATGCGTGATTGTGTCCAAATTAACGGCTTGATGCGTGATCAGATAGCGCAGCGTGATGCGTGATTTGCTATTTCAGAAGCACATGACATGTGATTTACCTTCTATTTTTCCGTGATTCGTGAATGCTTTTGACATTCTTTGAAAAACTAGAAAGCTTACGTTCAAAGGACTCAACGTTAATTGTCTAATTGAAGGTCTGTCCGGTCTTTTCTTGACCTTTGATCTTCGTGGTGGGTCCAGAGAATCCGTTCCAGGCACGGGGAGGATAGAATCGAAAAATCAGAAAATGCAGTCAGAAAACTCGAAGCTCACAGGGTAGAAGAGACTTGTCCTAAGACGTTACGCTACAATGCCAAAGCGCACTTATCAGACCCGACGAAGAATTCAAGAAGGAAATCGGAACCATAAGAAAGCAGGCAACATGTCAGGCAGAACAGAAATTACTAGGAACGCTATCGTAACATTGATTTAAATCAAAGAAGAACTTGCGAGTAGGTGCTCTCAGAAGTAATAGTCTCTGACAGAAAGTCAGCTCTCAAAGACAAAACAAAAGTTTGCAAAGAAATATTACCCAATACAACCACAACCCATGTGTGTACCTAACTTAAAACAGATCCTCATGGACAAATGGCATTTAATAGAATCGCTACCTTTACTAAGACAAATCTATAAAGAGCCTCCCCTTATTTCATACAAGAGGGGTACATGTAGATCTTTTATAAGATATACTAGTCAGGGCTAAACTGTAAAAGTCAAACCAGCAAAAAAAACCGAGTGAACAAAGGTCAAAACAACCACACCACACACTAGTAGGATTTGTGCTAGGCCCGTCAACACCCTTTATATCATTTTAAGATTCATGAATTAACATGCAATCCTTCCAAAAAAAAATTGAATACAATATTAATGCATTCAATAGGTAGGCCTTCTCGATCTCTGACTCTACGTTGTTTTGTTACCATTTTATTGCTGGATTACTCCTTATTTACGTAACACGTGATTGGTTAAAAATTTTCTCCATGATGCGTGATTTCACTTAAAAATTTGGCGTGATGCGTGATCGGTATCTCCCCTTTGCCCCCCTATGGCATTTCGAGACTCGACTCTAATACATCGGTTTAATGCCGTGATGGGAAACACTTTCTCACAACTGACAAGTCTGGCACACCGCAGACCACGGCCTGAGAAATTTAACGACCCTAGCACTTTCAAAGTGATGACAAACTTTGGCCGATAAGTATTTATCTTGCAAAATAAATGAGCCGAAGAAACCGCAATGTATGCCAATAGAGCGAGCACCGAACAACAGCATAAAGAAATCAGAAAATAATACAATTTGAGAGATAATCCGCCGAGATCAAAAGGTCAATACCATCGGCGAAGAGAAAAAATTCATAACTGTGATCCAAAGGCGCAAATCTCTCTGAAATCTTACTAGGAAAGTTTTATGCTTCAGGCTTTTTAAATACTTTCATTTGCGACGAGTGGGAGTCGTGTTTAGCTTGTCTATTATTATACTACTTTCTTTGTTTTGAGTACACTTCTCCAGTTAGGAATTCAATCCAGTCACGCAATTCAGTAATTATAAAATAATTCTGAAAATTGTCTAAATTGTCTCATAAGTACACAAACGAGCACAATATCTCTCCATGAAAAAAATCGAAATAAGAAAAAAATCATGTAAACAAAGGATAGATGTTCAGTAAAGAAGACAAAAATATCATACCAACGACACTGTACTGATCGTCGCTTTCCACTGTCACGATTTTCCAAATAGTTTGAGCACGTAGTACACAAATATTTTGCTCGCTTTCAGAAGCCGGGCAATTTCCTGCGGCGAGAGATGATGACTGGCGTGTAGAAAAACGAATTTCCAACGCAGTGATGTTTTGTATTTACGAACCATGTTTCACTTTCAAACTTACGAACAAACCATGTTAAAAATATAACTTTCAATTAACTTTCAAACGATACGAAAACCGAAAACGCTCAAAAGTAATCGGAAACCGCCGAAAATATGATTGACGGCAGGGAAAAATGCAACCGTTGGTGGTGATTTGAATTTCAGTTTCCGCATGTTATTGAAAAGCGCAGTAAGGCGGCTCGAAAGGGTTTCTTACAGCTTAGGTACATGTCAGAACAATTAAACATTAAGATTTTATGGTTTTAGTCTCAGAAACAAATTATAGATAAGCTTATGACAGGGTTGTTAAAGTTTCCTTCAAGACCATTTATGACGTCATATCTGTTGTCATGGTAACTGTAACCCTCCAAAGACATATCCCTCAAATGTCAGTATAATTTTTAAATATACCTTTAAAACTAACACGGTGACCTATGTTTTTTATAAGCGTTTTTAAAAGTTTGCAATATTCTTCACTTCCTGTGTAAATTTGAAAAAAATCTGTATTGTGGAAATTGAGATAAATCGAACAAGGCCTTTAAAAGATTTAAAAAAATTCCACTGTACAGTTTTTTTCTAAAATGTCTCAAATGTTAGATAAAGTTGAATGCTACTTGCATGCAAAATTTCAACATAGGTCACCAAGCAAATTTTTGAGATAAAGAGGAATATTTTATGCACGATTTATTTCCGGTTTGTGCGATTTTACGCAGTATTTTCATTTCCGGTGAGCTGCGCGCTATGTTTTGATAGGAAAATCAGCTGACGCGTGCATCATTGCATGACGAGTACACGTCGTGCGCGCACGCAGCTGAAAACCCTTTCGAGCCAACTTAAGTTTAATTTTAAAAAATACTGCAATATTGCGTTACGCGTTAGCATTTCTTATTCACGGGTTGGCTCTTAGGAGCCTTTGATTAGATTTGGTGGCTCCTAAAAGAGCCATTTTGTTGTGGTACCAAGAGTGCAATGCAGGGTGGTTCTGAAAGAACCGTTTATTGGTTTCGATCCAGAGGTCCGTTCAAGTGAGAGCAAGCTCTCAGCAGCTGCCTCGGCGGCGTCTTCTCGTTTTCGAAATCTTTCCACAGGTCGAAGATTCTGGCCTGAAGTTCACGGTACTGCCGTCTTTGGATTCTTCTTAGTTTCCGCTCCGAGACTAGACGGATCTGTAGGGCTGTTAGTTCTGCTTCGCGATGAGGAAGATTGATGAGAAGGTACAAGGGTAGGTGTGTCCGTCCGGAGGCGTGGCGGTTCAGCCCATGGTGCCAGCCTTCCACGTCGTTATTCGTGCGTACGGCCTGGTTGTACACGGACCAGTCGGCAGGTGACCATGTTTCTTTTATCCAGGTACACTCTAACTTGGAGGACTGTTCAATTGGAGATGGAGGATCATATATGGTTGACATATCTGGCAAGTTGGTAGTGGTATGCTGCGGAGACTCTAAAAAGGTGCTGTGGAACGTTGGCGGCGGGAGGCGGGTTGGTTCAGTACAATTGTCGCAGGTCCAATCGATTCCTTCTCCTGTTTGCATGGCAGCTCGGTATTGTTCGCGAGAAATACCGGTGTTGCAGGTCCTATGACACCACAGCTGGCACCCATCGCACTGGCTGCCCTCCTGTCGAGGCCAGACATACTCATAACATGCAAGGCAGTTATCCGTTACAATTGACGTTGATAGCTTGACTCCGTATCTGCTAAACTGCTTTTATACCCACCAGAGGATCGAAATCACAGATCTGTTAACTTGACGCTTTTTTATTGGTTAATTCGTTACAATAGAGCCCACGCGAAAAACAAATTTATTCTATTGATATTATATTGTAATTATTCACTATAATTAGAGTTGTCCACAAGTTGAACACAATGACACAGTGTGTCTGTTCATTTACAAATAAACGTAATTTAACTTGTAGTAACAGAATGAAGTATACTATACTAAAGCGCGTAAAAATGATAATTCCCTTTCAATAAAGACCACCTTCAATCTTGAATATACGTTTTACGTATTAGAGCTACATGCCTGTACCAGATGAGTATTAAAGAATATTATTATCATTGTTCACAAGTCAAACACAATGACGTCACAAGTTCACTCACAAATTCACTCATGTTAACAAATAAATCGCACCGATTCAGTTTGATTAACTTCGGTAATCGAACTCGCCATGCTTAATCGAACTTTGAAGTTTGATTAAGCATTAACGAGTTTGAGTTTAACGAACTTCGAAGTCTGTTTTATTTTCTGTTTGGCCAGTATTGACTACTATGTGCTACGGCCGTGCGGTCATTGTGGCGTGCGGTCATTGTACACGTCACTAAGTGGGGGTAGGTCCAGTAATACGGGCAACAAAATCGTGCAACTTCTCGCGCAACATTGTTGCGTTGCAAGTTGAAAGGCGTTGTTGTCCGTATTACCACCTGCGTGAGCAACTTGTCACGCAACAAAATTAATTGTCGCAAGTTGCGGAAACCTGTGCTTATGATTGGTCAGTTATCTCGTACTCAGATGTAAACAAAGATGGCGGCCGCTCGCTTCCTTTGTCTGAAGCGATCGTTTGCTGTTCTCTGTTTGAGCCTTTTGTTGGAAGAAGAAGAACGGGAAAGGCCAAGAAAACGGGCGACAAGTACAATGTTGCGTGACAAGTTGCGCGCGTAGGTGGTAATACGCGAAACATCAGGCTGCAACCTGCAACGCAACATTGTTGCGCAACAAGTTGCACGATTTTGTTGCCCGTATATTACTTCACCTTAGTTTCATAAACGTGAGGGATTGGGCCACGGATTGATTAGCTTCATAAACATGGCGGATTGGGCCACGGTTTGAAGGTGAGAACGTAACTTCATGGCAGTTGAACAGATAAGGTATTTCATATATATACATGAAACAGTTGGTAGCGAACTTGTTATATCGATGCAGAGGCGAACTTGTTAAAGTGGGGGCAAACTAGTGTGAGGCGAACTTGCAATGCTGTGAAACCACCAGTTACCCCGTAAATTGATAAATCATCTGAAAGAACTTCTTTCTGAGATTGGTCATAAAACTAGCAATGGCTGTGATGTTAAACCGTTATCTCCTCTGTGCAGTGAGGACAAGCTCCTGATGTAAAGGAAGAACCAATGGAAACAGAGGGTGAGGAGATTAAAGATAACAACAACTCATCTGAACAAAGAAGTGTTAATAATAAGAGTGATGATGTGCTGTCAGGATCAAGTTGTCCTGTAACCATGGAGATAGATGGTTCAGATAGTATACCAAGTATTGAGTTATCTGCAGGTCCATCGTCATCTGATGTTATTGCTCATGATAATGCTCAAGCATCTTCTTCAAAGTCAAGTGGAGAAGGTAAGTTATTATTGCAATGATATTTTTACAAACCTTCTAACTCCCATGCAAGAGTGCCCAATATCAAATTTCAAGAAAAATCCCAAATTTCATTTTTTAAAACATTAAAAAAGAAATGGTAGCATGCAAAAGTACAACTGGAGAGGTTTCATTTGAATGGTCACACTAGGATTTCATTCATTCATTCATTTTATTTTGCCATTAACCACATTGAAAATGATAATAATAATAATAATAATAATAATAATAATAATAATAATAATAATAATAATAATACAATGCACTAGAAATTTATAACTTAAAAGACGATAGACTACAAAATGATTAAGGTGGTAGTGACAAGGAAGCCTATATAGAAGCCGGGGGCTTATGAACTATAGGCTTCCTGACAATATAGAATACAGTAAACACCCGCGTATAAGAACCTAGAATTTTTGGGTTCACCCATGTAAAAAGTCAGGCGGGATCAAGGCGGGATCCCACCATTCCCACCCGGGATCCCAGGTGGGATTGGCGGGATTCCGCCTTTGCTGGCAGGATCCCGCCATTCCCACCTGGGAATCAAAGATAATCCCACCCAGGATCTCGCCCAAAATGCGGGATTTACACATCCCACCCGGGATCTTAGGCGGGATTCATACATCCCCCTGGGATCTTAGGCGGAATTCATACATCCCACCCAGGATCATGTAGTAGAGTGCAAGGCACCATGTACATGTCTCATATATAATTGTATAAGAACTTTAAAAAAACTTTGCTTGAAAATATCATTGGTATATTAAGTCTGTGCATCTTATAGAATTTATTGGGTTGCTCATAAGAGACTTCCCAATTTATTGGAATCAAAGCTTATTTGGGTACACTTTTCAAGTTTAACATTCACTGTCTCCAATGAAAGCTTAAATAAAATATATCTTTTGGCTACCTGCTTATCTCAAGCCATAAAATGTTTAGAGAAATAATTATGACAACTCAAGTTTCTTACTTTTCTGATTCAGGTTTTACCAGTGTTTGTATAATGTTCCATTCACTGAGCTTTCATAATTATTGGGATAAACATTTCTTTGTCATTTATTATCAATAGCCTATAATTTCAGAAATCCAGTAAACCTTTAATGTTAAGTTCAAACATAAACAGAAGAATATATATTAGCCAGATTAGCTTAAGTTCTTACATACATGCATGTGTACATGCAGTCAACAATCTTGTATGCATGGTCCTGATCCTGTTACAATCATTTAGTTACTTCCATTTCACAGTAAAAATCCATTTAATCCAAACCTTTAGAAGAAGAATTAATCTCTTCAATATACCCTTGGACTTGTTTAAGCAATTCCTAGTTCTTATTTTTAACGGGATGTCAAAGATTTGAAAGAGAATGGCTTCCACAGCCGCCATCTTGCTTTTGAAACATGAGAAATGGCCGAGTAAACCTGGGGAGAGTGAGCCAGCGGTCAGCAGTTTTAGCCTATAGAGCAGGCACTGTAGCACTCAAAAAATCGTTTTTTGGTGAAAATTCAAATTCTGGAAGAAAAGTGATGTCAAAAAGAAGCTAAAGAACACAAAAATAAGGATAACCTTCATTCCAAAGCTAGGTAAGTGAAAGAATGAATCTTTGCTGAAGTTCTGTTGCTTCAAACAAACACAGGCAGCTTAGATCTTAGACTGCTCAGTTCGATCTTGAAAGGGTTTGAAATCAACATGCATGCATTTCTTAGCTTCAGTATTGTGTTTTGAGAACTTTTTTTACACACACTCCTTCCCAATTTTATATTAACACAAATAACAGTTTGACCAAGATAGACCAAACTGTCCATAATTATAACAATTTGATAGATCTCTCCAAGCTTCCTATCCTTAACTCAGTGTAAGGTAGTAGTACCTATTGTCGGACACTACCTAATCTCGGACACACGAGAAAAGAGTCACCACAATGTCTATATAAAGGCAGAAACCGAAGAACATGGGAATACAAGTAATAGAGCGTATGCACTCACGTGGCAAGCAGCTATGCAAATTTATTGGAACAAAAGAAAGTGTTAACATAAGAAAAGCGTTCAAATCCCACAGGATTGTTTTGGTACACCAACATGGCCGCCGTTCTATTGTTTTGGTACACCAATATGGCCGCCGTGACGTCATGTGCATACGCTCTATAAACGCAGAACTAAGACTCTACCGAACGAGGTTTGTTTATTTCTTGAAAAAGAAAAACAATGATAAAAGACTTGTTCCTCACCTGCACAAAAATATGGCGTGTAAAATAAGCATCGAAAATTTCGTGCGCGCACAGAAAAACTTCAAAAAATAGTGGAAAACAAGCTCCGATTTACTTCATTCTTCGTAACAAACAACTCTGGCCACCATTTTGTATCCCATGATTCATAGCGGCCTCTTGGCCAACGCTCATGCTCAAACCTTCATACAATCCTCTCGGAGTTTCAGCGACCTATTGTCGGACGCACGCGACAGAACCATGGAAAAGACAATTAAAAAAGATTTTAAAGAGCCTTACCTGTGTTTTGAAGACTTCGTTTCTTGTTTACAACCGACTGAGATCAGTCACGAAGCCGTGGAGTCAAGTTGAGATCGCCAGGTTTGTTTTGCAGTGCGAGCGCGTGGTTTACGTGTGATGATTCAATTTTACAAACATTTCAGAGGCGTCCGACAATAGGTTTGCATGTCCGACATTTGGTTTTTTAGTGAATAAACTGGCAAGCTCCCTTTTTGCGAGGAAAAGTTTTTGAAAACCCGAGATTAGCGATGGATTGATGTCTAAACACTTGACGTTTTATACAGGACAACAAAATCACAAATATTTTTGCTCAATGATCAGCGGGAAGCGATAGGCGCAAAAGTGTCCGACAATAGGTACTAATACCTTATATAATGCTTAATATTTTTTAGCTACATTGGAATTTGTGACCTCACACGGGAAAACGTACACTAACGCTTAGCCGTTAAACGGCTAAAAGCGTTAGGTGTCCGTTAGATATCCGTTATAAAATTTCCTGAAAACCGTTAAACGCTTTCACCAAACCGTTAGGCGTTAGTATTTAACCGTTAGCACGAATAGCGTATCCGTTAGGCGTTAGTATTCAACCGTTAGAACAGATTTCGCATCCGTTAGGCGTTAGTTTCTAACCGTTAGAGCGGATAGCGTGTCCGTTAGGCGTTAGTATTGAACCGTTAGAACGAATACTGTAACCGTTAGCAAAGAATTAACATCCGTTAGCTAAAGTTTGGCATCCGTTAGGACTAGCCTGAACGTTAGAATTATCCCAGCACCCGTTCAAGAGGTGCTGGAAATGACTGTTCTAGAGTTGACAGTGCCGAGTTTTCGTTTGCTTTTTAATTACCTTCACTTACTATTTCCATGGTATAAATCTAACATCCCAGCAATACTTGTTGAAAAGGAAGCGACGTTTCGTCCAATAATCCTAATTATAAACAGTCTACGAAGAGTCGCTTTCACTGATACGTTCATTATCGAACGGCAAAGTAATTCTTTCCAACGGCGTGAATGTCGAGCGGCTGAACGACAGACAGATTGGCGGTAATTCGTAGACTTCGCCAGCAGTCCGCGAGAAGACAAAGTAAATAGTAATAGTCACGCTCGTTTTACCAATTATTTGAATCAAGCAAGGTTTTGACTTCAAGGCCAGGGAATGATAAACGTGATTTCTTTCATGAGACTGCAAAACATTAATTCTTTTTTCGCTGCTCGCTTGCGGATTGTAAACAACAAGCGGCCCGGAGTCCCAAGTGCAGTAGTCACGCAAAAATTCATGTGTAAAATTCTTTCTGCACTTCATGTTTACTTATTGTTAAAATAAATCTTGAATGGAACTAAAAATTATAATCGAAATTAAAGACGGTAGGGAAAGTTTGGTAGCAGAAAAAAAATAAACCCTTTGAAGTTTGTTGTAGTTGTCGGTAAATTTTAAGCCTGGTTCCCACTAGTGAAATAAGCATAAGCGTAAGCGCAAGCATAAGCATAAGATAACGCTAGTGGGAACCGGCGTGAAATAAGCATAAGCGTAAGCGCAAGAAAAAGGAACATTTTCCTTTTTCTTACGACTGCGCTTATGCTTAATTCGCTTGTGTTGTGCTGATTTCACAAGTGGGAACCGGCGTGAAATAAGCATAAGCATAAGCACAAGAAATCAACCAATCAGAATGACAAAGTTCCAGATCTCCTTGGCCTCACGGTTGAGGCTCACGGTCAACAAAATGGCGGCAAGCGATCTCAAGCGCATGCGTACGTCGCCAGTGTTATGCTTATTTCACAAGTGGGAACATTCTTGTGCTTATGCTTGCGCTTACACTTATGCTTATTTCACTAGTGGGAACCAGGCTTTAGTGCTTGTTGGTCCCTTGGGAAAAGTGGTAAAAGCGCACCAAATTTGCATATGTCAAAACGGTAATTTGAAACCTTAAAACACGCTGGCACAAACAGATTATGCGCTTCTAAAAATTCTCCGTTTTCTTTGTGGTTTCGCTCGCCAAATTAAGATTAAGCTTTTCCAAACTCTCAGCCTTCATTTCCAAGTATTAATTCCACCGCGCTTAAACATCACAGGAAGTTTGGAGTGTCTTCGGGCCGGGAATAAACATAAGCCGCGTTTGATTTCGCAAGGGTTCCATCGATCTCCATCTAAGGGGCCGATTACATGGCGAATTTCAGCCCGGGCTGAGATTTCAGCCCGGTCAACCGGGCTGAAATTTCGTTGTGATTACATGACAAATTTCAGCCCGGGCTGAGATTTCAGCCCGGGCGCCAAGTTTGAAATTGGGCGGGAAAATTGATAACGAGAATCAAAATGGCGTCACTGCACATGCCGAAATTCACTTTTCAGCCCGGGCTGAAATTCTGATGCGATTACATGGCGAATTTCAGCCCGTTTGGCCGGGCTGAAAATTCCAGCCCGGTTTCTGAAACCGGGCTGGAATTTTCAGCCCGGGCTGAAAGTCAGCCCGGGCTGAAACTTTGTTCATGTAATCGCTAACTTCATTTTAAGAGGATTTATTTCGGAAGCCGGGCTGAAATCTCAGCCCGGTCAACCGGGCTGAAATCTCAGCCCGGGCTGAAATTCGCCATGTAATCGGCCCCTAAGTGAGAAAAAACATTCGTCGCTTGATTCTTGCTCGTTTTAAGAGCGGGATTGTTGTCTGGCTTGAATCTCGCTTGTGTCTGGCCAAACAGATGCTTGATAACATCTCTGGGAGATAAAAACGAGCTGTTTTATTATGGAAGATTATCCAGCGCAATTATTTCCTGAGTCGGCAGAATGTTTCCAAAGCTATAGCGCTCTGAATATTTACTGTCGGTACAGTCTGATAAATAATTATTCTCGGAAGCCGTTCCTTTTCGAAACAGATTTTTACTATCAAGCTATCCGTTAGACAAATTTGCCGAAGCGTTGTTAAACGCTTCAAGCTATCCGTTAGACGAATTTGCCATACCGTTAAATGCTTCAAGCTATCTGTTAGATGAATTTGTCATACCGTTAAACGCTTTAAGCTATCCGTTAGACGAATCAACAGAAGCGTTTAACGGTTCAAGCTATCCGTTAGATGAATTTGCCATACCGTTAAATGCTTCAAGCTATCCGTTAGACGAATCAACAGAAGCGTTTAACGCTTCAAGCTATCCGTTAGAATGTTTTCGTCGACCGTTAGAACGCTTTGAAGGCCGTTAGCTACCCGTGCGTTAGCCGTTAGTTTTTAACCGTTTAACGGATAAGCGTTAGTGTACGTTTTCCCGTGTGAGGTCACATTTGTCTCCTGTTTTCAAACATGTATGACCTTGATTTAGAAGCTTTATATGTGCTGGATTATAAGGGGGAAAATGAATACAGACAAAGAACTACAACTTAAACCAAATGTTTTGTTTGTTGTAGCTATATTTGACATGGATGGCTATGAGAGCTTTCACAAAGCTTGCATGGGTGCACTCTGAAGTTAGCAAACCTCCGCTCAGATGTCCAGTTCAGCTATAAAAGTGTGGATTGAACAAACAGTTAAATAAAAGCATACAGCTGTTTATGATTATATTTTTTTGCAAGTATCAATTGTATAATTGGACTACTTCTGACAGTTGGTTTTCTTTATGGCAATTATAGAGTGTATAACTATTAAGACAGCAAAAAATATTTCAAAGCAAATTTCCTGTCAATGATACCAAAATTTTATATGGAATGTATAATAGAAAATACTAATAAATGCATGGTGAAAGAAGCTTCATGTGTAGAATTTTTTATATTGATGTTGGGAAATATTGTAGAATCCCACATGGCCGGGATGTCAAGATCCCTGGTTCCTGACCAGAATTCAGGTGGGATCCCGGGTGGCCTGGGATGCAGGATCCCGACCGGGATTATGGAGTGGGATCCCACCCAGAATCAATATCCCAACCGGCATCCCACCAATCCCGGGTGGGATCCCTCCTGAGACGTTCCATAATCCCGGTCGGGATCCCACCCGGGATCCCACCTGGGATTAAGGTGGGATCCCGGGTGGGATTGGTGGGATCCCGCCTCTTAGTAGGTTCTTATTTGTAGGAGTTGTCATAGTGATACCATTCAGAGAACTAGTGTAGTACTAGTATGTCATAATGGTTGAACATTTGTATTTTAAACAGCAAAAATGCCAAGCCTTATTTTTTAAACAATAATAAATTCAGTATCATAGGCTACTATATTTACAGTCTCTTGTATTTTGACTCGCCCTACGGGCTCGCCAAAATACAGTGAGACTCGTAAAAATATCCCACGATACTACACACTAAACCGTCCAATAAGATATATGTATTTTGGCTACAAAATAAGAGTGTTTTTTTGTATAAGAACCTCTTGTTCTTTGCCAGCCTAAATAGGTTCTTATATATTTGGGTATTAAAATGCCCAATTTCAGCCTGTAGGTTCTTAAATCACTAGGTTCTTATACGCAGGTGTTTACTGTACATCATACAAATTACGAGGACAGCCTGAAATATAAAATGTATTATTTTATAAAGAAAAGAAAAGGAAAGAAGAAGTATGTAGCTCAACAAAGTGTATTTTTGACTAAGAAAGAAGGAATTTTTTAAGTCTTTTGCCAAACAAACGGATGCTTTCACTGTTTTGAATTTCATGACTTAACGAGTTGAAAAACTAGTCCTTGAAACCGAATTGAGAAGTTTCGAATATTAGTTCGACAGGGAGGTATGTAAAAAAGGTTGCAATTTCTAGTATAATGAGAATGTAACTGGCTTGCAAGAGTAAACATATCATGAAAATAATTAGGAAGTACGGTAAACCTCTTTTAAATAAACACATAAATTTACCTATGTATCTGATATAAATAAATGTCAGAATTTCAAAATTTCCTGTTCTTTGAAAAGAACATCAGTGTGAGAATCAAAACTTTAGATATTATTCTTATTGTCCTCTTTTGCAGAATATAAATAACGTGATTTAAGTTACTCTGATATGTCGATCCCCACACTGAAACACAATATATTAAGTAAGGGTAAATTAGGCTATAGTACAAACAGTGTAAGGAAGTTTTGGGAAGGCAAAAACTTGACTTAAAAATAATGCCTATAGATTTTGATATTTTTCTAGAGACGCTAAGAATGTGCAGCTTCCATGACAAATGCTCATCAAGGATATATAACACCTAAAAATACTGTTTCTTTCACACATTGAATCATATTATTGTCAATTTGAATAGATAGATCAAGTGTTTGCCTCCTTTGGCGTGGTCTAAAAACCATAAAATTCAATTTTTTAAAGTTAATTGACAGCTTATTAGCTTGACACCACTGTGTTAATTTACACATTTCAGAATTTAGAGTTATAATCTTTGTGAGAAAAAAGTATGTTTGTGTCATCAGCAAAAAGAACAAAGTCCACCACTTTTGACACATTGAACAGATCATTTATATAGAGCAGAAAGAGGAGGGGGCCTAGTATAGAGCCCTGAGGTACCCCACACTTTATTTGGCAAGACTCCGACCAAATCCACAGATTGAAATGTTAGAACTATACGCTACTACATGTCTCCATAATTCACTCTGGGACTGAAATTATAAGTGCCTTCTGTTGATATACATGTACCCTTAAAGTAAAATATTGAAAATGTTGTAAACAAGTAACTCAATGGTAAACTCTGACATCAAGCACATGTTCTTAACCTAAGCAAACTTGGTGGCCCCTAAAAACAATACCTGGGGTGGCCCTTGAAAACAATCAGGGACCCACAACACTGTGTGGGGTCCCTGGTCAGTAATATTACATCATTTCCCATCTAACAATGTTCAATGAGTCTTTCTGGCTTTCTGATGTGCCGTCCAGATCTGGTGGTCATGGGTGAATCTTGTGCATGCTCTGTGGTGGTCACTGGGACTTCTTGTCTGTGCGCCGGCTCCTCAGTTTCAGGCAAATGTGAACTCATGGGAGAGTCACGAAGCTGGGAAGTCATAGCATTACGCAGCTGTGGACGCATGGGTTGATCATTTGAAACTGCGATAATCTGTCTTAGATTTCTTCTGTAGATAGGCCCTTGTTTGTCTTCCAGGAGATATGACCTTGGCATAACTTCTGCTTTGCGCCACTCTTGCTCCCTGTTTGGATGAATTCTCACCTTGTCCCCTACCCCAAGTGGAGGCAAATCTCTACTCTGTTTGTCATAGTTTCTTTTAGAAATGTTCTGACGACATTGAAGGGTTTTCACAACGTGATCAGGGTCTACTGCTTGCGGTAACAAGATAGTCCAGGCATTTTATCGCCAAAAATAGGTCAACCTGTTACTAATTGCAACAGAAGGTTTTTTAACGCCTTTTGGTCCAGGAACATGTCCTCTATAACATAGCAAAAGTCTCTGAAAATCTGAGTGGGGGAAGATGACTAAAAACGAGTTTTATTAGAACCCCATATAATGCAGCATGGAAACGAAGCTGCATGTACTGTCTGCTGTATCGCGTGAGTTTTTACCACGTGCAGCATGTGCTAGCAGAAAGAGAAAGAGTTTATCGTGTTTTCTTTCTCAAGGCAAGTCCATTTACATAAAAGGGTACAGATTACATCAAATAATTGCTCACTTAAAATTCTTTAATCAGCAAAAAACACAAAGCTTACAGAAAGCGTCTGCGCTGTTAGCTATCTGGCTGAGGCATTTAGTAAAGAATTTTGTCTTCCGCGAAAAAAGTTAAAAGTTGAAAAATAAATTTTTATGCTAAAAGAAACAGTACGGTTATGTGCTAAGGTTATCGGTAATTCAAGAAAAATTCATTGCGACCTGAGTAGTGAATCCCAAAATGATCGAATTTCATCTCAGTGAAAACAACAGATATTGTACTCGTCGCTTCGCGCTTCGTGTGTTATCTTTTTCTCATAACTTAGAAATCACTAAATTAAAACCTTTTCTGAAATTAAAATTTATCATGCGAACAATAAATGCGCTTTGAACACAAAACAATTTGTTTGCAATTCATTCTCACTGAAGACATAAGTTCGGCAAGAATAAAACTAAACTTTTAAAAAAGTTCAAGAAAGCCAATTTAAGTCACATTTATGAAATCAACCTAGACGTTCTCGAGTACCATATAGCTGTATATAGAAATTGCATTACGTATTTGAGATTTGTTTTGGGCAGAAACAAATCTATCGTTGTCTTAATGTCTTTTACACTATCCAATTTGCCTATAATTTCAGAAAAAAGATTTTGAATCATAGATGAAACAGTAAACTGTGTTATTTAAAAAAATATCTTGCCGTGGTGAGGGTGACGTCGTAACTCTAAGAGAAATAATAACGGTTATTAACGGTAAGCCGAGCGTTGTAACTTTTTGAACCACTGCTGCTACAATTTTACAAGAGTTCCACGAGCAGCGGGATGACGTGGATATCGAAGAACAAAAATGAACGTCATCAAAACAGCAGCTAAGCCAATAGAAAAAGGACGTCAAATCAATTGCGACATCAAGTGACAACTACCCCGTGATAGCCATCGATGCCGAATCACATGTCTTCTATCTTCCCGCTACACTTTCAGCATTTCTGGAAGTTCTTGTCTCAGAAATAAATAACTCGTTGAAGGTAGCGTCAGTCGGGCAGGCCATTGTTTAAGCTGCGCGGCCACGAGTCATTGTCGCACCTTTACAGATCGGGTTGCAGTTCAGTTGCACCACAAGTGTGCCTCACGCTTCCTTATTGGCACCTTGCATCACCACGGATTTTGTTCATCATAACCAATAAGTGCAAATGTTCAACCAGAATGCTGTGCTTGGCCAGGGAACTAATATACCTTATTTTAATGGCGAGTTTGTCCAGTACGCGGCCTACAACGTCGACCACAACACTAGGACACTGGACGTCAATAACACCTTCCATAGTATGGGCATGATTGCCGTCGTTTACACCTGGCAGCAAACACAATCGTGATGTCCCGCGACGCGAAGTTACTCCAGAAGAAATTTCGACAACTGGAAGGGTAGAACTATATCCATGTGGGCCCAGACAGGTGAACGTGGAGATCAAATATAAAGACCCTTGTTCTTGTACGAGCGGAAGACCCAACTGCTAACCTCGGTGTCCTGTAGAAGGTATCTCTACTGTTTGGCACCCCGCGCCCATCTTGGAGTAGCATGATACAATCTGTTCACCAAGGAAGGCACCCCGCAGGGCAAGTCTTCTGTTATGTTTCTTCCTATGATCGATATGAATCCGAGCGATGTCACATCTATCTCTTCCGCCATGAACTTTGTTTCTGAGCATGCTAAGCAACACGGAATTACGAATCCAATCATCACGTTTGATCAGCCCCTATGGTTAAAGGCCTTTAATATAATACAGACGGAACCAGCTAACAGCGTTTTGCGCAATGTGGTCGTGCGTCTTTGTGCTTTTCACGCGGAGATCAGCATTCTCGGAAGTATCGGCCTTCTGATGGCGGGGTTCGGTTTACGAGAAGTCTTAGAACTGATATATGCGTCTAATGACCAGAAAGGCTATTGCACTGGCAGTGCGTGCACACCTCATTGTGGACGCTGCTAAGAGTGTGCTATATACGGACGCTTTGGAAGTACCTGTACCGCTTCTACAGCAGCCAGGTAATAACCATTTATTTTGTCGATAAAGCATATCTTGCTTTGACCTTTTTATATCGTAGTTTCCAAGGAAAACACCACAATTTGCGATGTGAACGGGGAAGTTGCAGCAAACAGAGAGACTGAGATTGAGTATAGAGGTATTGACTTCTGTAAAATTAATACGATACACTTTTACATGTCACCCAAAGCAGACAACAATTACATCAGATTCTTCTTCATTTTAGCTGATGAGATTTCCGAGTCAGATATCCATTCCCCCATTGCACAGAGCACTCATAACAGTAAATATTTGAAGTCAATAGTTTTATCCCCAACATTGGTGGTTTAATAGAGAAAATGCAATAAGACATTTTAATCTAATATTGCAGGCCGCCAACTTCGCTTCGAGATTCGCTAGTCCTCTTGTGCGATTACCAACGTCATAGCAGTGTTACTCTATGGATGCGAAACCTGGAGAATGACAAAGAGAGATGAAATAAAACTGGACACATTTCTACACAAGTGTCTACGGAGGTTGTTAAAGATATACTGGCCAATGAAGGTGTCAAATGAGGAAGTCAGGCGACGAGCCAGAACCGTTGCCATCAGCGAACAGATCAGGAGACGGAGGTGGCGCTGGATAGGGCATGTGTTACGTATGAACAACCAACAGAATCCACGCATTGCCCTAACCTGGACACCAGAGGGAAAGAGGAACAGAGGGCGGCCGAAGGAGACATGGAGAAGAACTGTAGAAAGAGAGAGGAAGAAGATGGGTTTTATCACCTGGAACGAAGCTGTTATCGCTGCAAGAGACAGAGCAGGTTGGAGGAGACAAGTCAATGGCCCTATTCTCCCAGAGGAGACTTAGGAATTAAGTCAAGTAAGTCTTGTGCGATTACAGTGTATGCTTCCGAAGATCGCTATAATCTCTATTTTAGACCAGCGCCAAAGGCAAACGCGAGAGGTGTACGAGTTTGGCATATGAAGAAAGTCAAAGATCAGCTGGTTTGCGGAAACCCCCTGTTTCTTCACGCCGTAACCGGATGTGACACCACTTCGCGCCTGCATGGAGTTGGCAAGGCACCGACGCTGAAGAAATTTGAGAATGTACCATACTTCAGAGAGCAAGGTAACATGTTCAGCTGTCATTCGGCTGTATCTGACGGGCACTCGTGTCACTTTTCGGTGGTTAGCCAGGGGTTGGTCTTGACGCTCTTAGGTATCAGCGATACTTCGAGAAACGTGCAACGAAGACATCTCATATATGGCCACAGAATCTCCCTCCAAGTGCAGCAGCGGCCCGATTTCACAGTCTGCGCGTCTATCTACAAGTAAAGTAGTGGCAGAGAGAGGATGCAGAAATGTTGCTAGAGGACTGGGGATGGAAAGTCACTGGTGATCAATTATTTCCTGTTGTGACGGACTTGCCGCCTGCCCCAGACTCGCTTCTTCAGTTAATCCGATGCAACTGTTTGTCTGACTGTAACACTATGAGGTGCATGTGTCGCAAGAATGGTATGCAGTGTTCTCCAGCCTGCGGCCAGTGCAAAGGGTCTGCGTGCACTAATTATCCTAATGCTCTGGACTACGAAAGTGAAGATTCGGAAGACTAACTTGCATAGCATGTGTATATTAGAATACAACTAGAAATAGCTGAGAGCCAGTGAAGTGCTGCGATGTTACTTATCAAATAGTGTCAATACTTATAATGATTGTCAATAGGCTTTATGATGATTACTGTTTTTTTTTTGTATATTTTTCCCAAAAATGTAGCTGAATTGTTTGAATAATAAGCACGAATTTGTTTTAAATATAAATATAGTACTAAATAGTACAGAATTTGTCGTTTTCCATTGCTTAGACTAATATTCGATAAACGAAACGAAACGAAAGTGAAGATTCGGAAGACTAACTTGCATAGCATGTGTATATTAGAATACAATAGGACATTTGCACGATGGCGTCATTTGACTACAACTACCAGAATTCATTTCGTTTTTCCTTTCTTATTTAAATTTTGTAATCCCAGTGCGGTTTAAATAACAATAGCCCTAATTTGCACTACAAAACAAAAAACTGAAGGATTCTGGTAGTTGTAGTCATATGACGTCATCGTGCAAATGGCCTATTATGACTCTCTAGCGAGAAGATAGGTGTTACTATTAATTATTAATAAACTATGTCTCGGCCAATGTAAACTTTTGAATAACTCAACATTTTACTAAGTTACTAATTTTATGGGAACTTTTTTCCAGATTAGGGCCTGGAATCATTGTATTAAGAGTATGTTTTTAGTTTTGAAGGAAAATGGCTCGATTTATACCAATAAAAAGCGCTTAACAGCGAATTTCGATTTATAGCCTCGTTTCTATGTTGCAGCAGAGAGCGAGTTTGACGTTGATCGTATTTGGAGGTGTTCCCATGCTTGGATCTTAAGAGACTTTTAGTATATTCATAAAGAGGTTATTTCTAACTGGTTTATGATGAGAAAGCTTCTGTTGCAATTAGTAGCGGGTCCGATTACAAAATGACTGGCCTAAGAGGCGTCGATGGGTCGGTATCATTGTGCGTGTACGACGACTCATCAGCAACTGCGCAGGCGACACACCTATATCTTGGAAAGGTGTATTGTGATACTTCAGCAATCCCTAAAATGGGTCTTTGTGGTCTGCTGCAGCCTTCTTCAAAATACGTTTTGCAGTCTGCACCGCCCTGTTGGCTGCACCATTTGATTGTGGGTACTGTGGTGAGCTTGTGGTATGGCGAAATCCCCACTCATTGGCAAATTCCTTGAACTCATGGGTACTGTTGAATAGATTTCTGGTATTGCTGTACTGCGACCCATTGTCACTAACTAACCACCTCATTGGGAATTCCAAACCGTGCAAATATCTTCTTAAGGTTGTTGATAACACAGGTGGCTGTTTTCTGGTGAAGTAGCTCTATTTTAAAGTACTTTGAATATAAATCAGTGACCAGTAGGTATGTGTACATGTGACCTGCATATTCAAACAAGTCAGTCCCAACTATTTCCCATGGTAATCCTAGAATGTCATGCAGATGCAATGACTCTTTCTTTTGTTGGTTGGTTTCTTTTGTTGTTGGTTGAACTTCAAACCTACTTCTCTGCTTTTGTCAAGCACTGCTCTCAACTTCTGATCAATGTCTGCTTGATCTTTACCATGTATCAAAAAATTATCTACGATAATTTCCACAGGATCAAAACCCCTTCAAATAGTCTGTCCATTTCCTTTTGAAAGATTTCAGGTGCCGCTGCAATACCAAAAGGGAGTCTCATGAATCTGTAACGCCCCCAAGGTGCGTTGAATGTTAGGAGTTTGGAACTCTCGTCATCCACTTGGAGTTGCCAGTATCCACTACAGGCATCAAGGGATGTGAAGGTCTGAGCACCTGAAAGGCGATTTGCCACCTCCTCTACGGTAACCATTGGATAATGGGGTCGTTTCAATGCCTTATTCAATGCCTGTCTTTCTCTTTTGCTTTCCTCTTGTCAATAACGACCATATAGATGAGACCCATGGTGTGTGTTCCTTCTCTTTCATGATAATACCATCTTCCATCTCTTTGAGCTTTTCTCGTGCTGGTTCAAGCAGAGTAACGGGTAGTTTTCTTGGAGGGTGTACTACTGGAGGGACTGAAAGGTCAATCTCCAAATGCACTTTGTTGGGCAATTTACCAGGCTTGTTACTGAAACAGTCTAGACTTGATATTCACACAGCACCAGGTCAGTCTCGAAAATACGTTAATTTATCTCCATAACATTCTGATGTTTCTGGACTAGCTAGCCTTGCATGGTGATGATGTATCTATCAGTTGAAGATTCATAAATTTGAGCACTTCCAGATCCAGACAGGCATCACAGTACAGCCAAGTAGTGGTGTGAAATTTCCTTCCACAACAAAGTACACCAGATTCAGTTTTCGGTTCTTATTGTACTGAGTCAGAAGAGATACACAGCCCACTGGATGTATGGGTTTCGTTGCAAGCCATCCTTTAATTCAGTGGTTGCTGGATCTTTTGTAAATGCTTCTTTGTAACTTCTTTGTACAAATGGTAAGGGATGACTGTAGCTTCTGCTCCTGTGTCTGCTTTGATTTGAACATCTCTTCCTGCAATTTTAATAATAATCAAGCTCTTGTTTGTCTTTCTGTTAGGACTTCTGTTGTCGGAAACACTTCCCAGTTCCACAGACCCAAAATATGTATGTACATCCTGACTCTCTTGTTGATGGCCTTCATCAATTTGATTTTCTTGTTCTGCACTGTCAACTTCTGAGCCTTTCTTGGCATTCTCTTTGCAAACCTGTGCAAACTGTCCTTCTTTCTTACACTTGATGCACTTTTTTCCAAAGGCAGGACATCTACTAGGCTCATGGGTAAAATTATTGGGTGTTTGTAGCCACAGAACTTACAAGAACATGCAGTTATCCTTTCCTGTCTGTTACACCTCTTCACAAACTGAATTCTTGATGTAGGTTCGGTACCAGTGTTTGTTGGCAAATTAAACTTGAACTAATGCAATTCAGCTGCCTCAAATGTTCTACAATAATCATGAGCACTCTGCAGGGTGAGATCTGGCTTTTTAAGCAATTCTCTCAATTCATCAGATATTAATTACTCCACCAACAATACGATCTCTAATTAATGAATCTCGTAAGTCTCCATGCAAATTCACATGTTAGAGATAACCTCTTTAGTTTGCTTACAAAGTTATCGATCCTCTCTCCCTCTTTCTGGTTTCGCTGATTAAACACTAGCTGTTCATAGATAACATTTCTAGCTCCTTCACATAGTTCCTTAAACTTCTTACAGACATCTTTGTAGCACTCTTTGTTTTCTCCCTCACTGAAAACAAAAATATTAATGACTATACTCCTTGATAGCTTCTGGCCCAGCACAATGAAGTAACATGTTTACCTTTAGTTTGTCCCCCTTTTCATCCTTGCCTTTCGCTACAAGATAAATTTCAAACTGCATGAGAAACTTCCTCCAATTTTCCGATGCTTGTGCATCCAGTACTAAAGGACCAGGAGCGTGTGACTCTCTCTCGGCCATTTCGACTTAACTTGTGAACTCTTCCATGCCTGCTTGCAATTCTTTCAGAGTACTGTTTAGTCACACCTGACACCATGTTGTCAACAAGTAACTCAACGATAAACTTGGATTCTAAATGTTTCGTCAGCAAAACTAAACCAAAAAACTACTCTGACATCAAGCACATGTTAAACAAACATGGCGGCCCCTAAAACCAATACCCGGGGTGGCCCTTGAAAACAATCGGGGACCTACAACACTGTGTGGGGTCCCTGGTCAGTAATATTACAACAGAAAATAAGAAAAATATCTCAAATTTTACCTTAATTTTAAGAATATTGAGAAACAAACTGCATCAAATGAATTTACAGTAGAGCCAAGATAACTTAAGCTCTTGTTAACCAAAAAAATCAACACCCGACAACTCAAACAGTCTTGTCAGACAGTCAATTTGAGTAATTGGCATTCCACTCTATATGTATTTCTGTTTCTACTGTAATCAAATTTATTTTATGTGAGTTAATACAGTCATGAATATGACATTTGGTTGTGTTTAATTGGTACTCTATTTCACAATAATATTGTTATGATAGCATGTTTGATGAGCTATAATTTTATTACTACATACATGTGCTTGCAATCCTGTTTTAATTATTTTATCCTTGCCTGTATTATAATTTTATAGAATCACCATTGCCACCCAAGAAAAAATCTCCTACTGCAGAGAGTAAGGTATCTATATATTACTTCATCACATATTTTGTTTAGTAACCAACAAACATTAATTCATTCATCATTAAGAAATACATATTTGTTCTAATTATTAATTACCATCTGTTAATTTTGGTATGAGTGGTGGTCTACCAGAAGTCAATAATTTAAAGTTGTAGAGATTTATAACAAAAAAATCCAGTCTTCTTGAAAGTTTCAAGGACTTGCAAAATTTGGGTTCTGCTAAAATTGCTTTCAAAATTTTGAAATGGTTTTATTATTTTGCATGTATGTTCATGCAGATTCTTGGGAAAGGTTGCTCAAATGCTCAAATTCTAGTAGTTTTTTTCCAAAGGGCGCTTGTTGCTCACAAGACAAGCTGCACTATCCAGTGATGTATGTATTGTGCTCGCAGATTTCTGATGTTTGCAATACTCGCAAAGACCATTAATTAGATACCCGTTTAAACAATGTTACTGACATTACTGACATCAATATTTTGTTTTTCAGAATAATTCTAAATCTGGAAAAGAGGACAAAAGGCATCCTGGTATTAAAGAGATGTTTGCGAAAGGGTTAGTCTGGTCTGTTTTCTTAAAATTGAAATGATGCCAAAACTAATATTTCACATGAACTGCAGATTATTTTCCATGATGAACCTACATGCATGTATGGAATGCAAATGACAATCTCCTCATGAGTTGTCATTTTCTCTGTGTTTCTGTATCTGTTATTTACTTCTCTTCAGTTCTTTACCAAAACGGCCCAGATCATAAATATCAAAAATCCAGATTTAGATTTGGACTGATGAATCCATTTTTTATGGTTTAATAATCAGTGTTTGGACTGATGAGGTGAGAAGTACATGAATCCCACCTAATATCCCAGGTGAGAGGTATGTGGATCCTGGATTGGAAGTCCATGTGTGTGTGTAACCCACCTAAGATTTAGGGTGAGCAATACGACTGTGCATCATGTCTAAGATCCTGGGCGAAAAGTATGTAAACCCACCTAAAATCCCAACTACATGTAAAAAGTACATTGTATAATAAATCCTACCTAAGATTTCGTGTGAGATGCATGTAAATCCCACGTTTGTTTGGGTGCATAAAAGCTGAGTGACAATTCTAATAAATGTTGTTTTCAGCTCTTTGAAACGAATAAAGACAGAAGATGGTGGTCCAAGTGTGAGCAGCAGTGATGGTGAATCATCATCACACAACAGTGAAAATACTGATATCTGCAGAGTAAGTTGTACTGCCCTGTCTTTCACACAAACACCAACTATATACTTTATTTTCAAATCAAGGTTGTTGCCTAAAAGAAATTCCAAGGTGGAGCCTACAAAGCCCAAAGCTCAGTAGTTTATTGTTGGAATGACAATAGCAGACCATTGCTAGGAAACAACAAAGGATATGTCTTAACTTAGGAGGGCTTCATCGCCACCCCAGGCTACCAGGCTCCTATTACACAATGTAGGCGACAGCCTTGGAAGTTATATCCTGATGAAACACAAATACAGAAGAAGCAAATAATTATGATATTTTTTTATTTCAAACTTGATGAATAATGATTTTGACAAAGAAATAAATTGCTTACATATCTACACTTTCTTTGGCTTTACTCTGAGTTCACTTCATGTTTGAAACTTTACTCTGAGTTCACTTCATGTTTCATTGCTGTCAAAGGTTACTTATGATATTAGAAGGTAGCATACTTTTATCACAGGATGGTAAACGTCAAAAGATATCAGATAATGATGATGGAAATAATGAAGAAGAGAAGACAGAGGATAAAGAAAATGAGAGGTAAAATAAAACTACTCCTGTCCCTTAATGCCTGTTAATATCTACCTTTTAATATCACTGTTCTCTAATATCAACAATGTTTTATTCTTCCAATGAACCTACATACCAACTGGACAGCTTTAGAAGCAGCTTTCTCACCTTGTTCATAGAGCTTTTTGCTTTATTTTTAAATTTGAGAGAGCGAGAAAATCTTTTCCTGCCCTCTCAAAGATGAGAAATTAAACAAAAAGAAAAAAGCCCTGGGAATGAGGTTGGCAGATTTCTCCCATTGTCTGGCCCACCTTTTCACTGTCCCTATCCCCCAATGTCCCACCCTTCCACTGTCCCTATCCCCCATGTCCCACCTTTCCACTGTCCCTATCCCCCAATGTCCCACCCTTGCAATGTCCATATCCCCAATGTCCCACCCTTCCACTGTCCCTATCCCCCAATGTCCCACCCTTCCACTGTCCCTATCCCCCATTGTTATATAGCTGGAGTTTTTGTCAATACAACGCGCGCATTGATTGGTTGATTCATCGTCACATGACATCTAACAAACAAACTGTTTCCCACCAATTGTGCTGAGCGGGCAACATTTGCGAAAGCGGGCAACAATTTTGACGTCAGAGGGTAACATTGCACTGTTTCCCTCGGGTCATTAAGTGTTTAATGTCCCACCCTTCCACTGTCCCTATCCCCCAATGTCCCACCTTTCCACTGTCCCTATCCCCCAATGTCCCACACTTCCAATGGCCTTATCTCCAATGTCCCACCTTTCCACTGTCCCTATCCCCCAATGTCCCACACTTCCAATGGCCTTATCTCCAATGTCCCACCTTTCCACTGTCCCTATCCCCCAATGTCCCACACTTCCAATGGCCTTATCTGCAATGTCCCACCTTTCCACTGTCCCTATCCCCCAATGTCCCACCCTTCCACTGTCCCTATCCCCCAATGTCCCACCCTTCCACTGTCCCTATCCCCCAATGTCCCACCCTTCCACTGTCCCTATCCCCCAATGTCCCACCTTTCCACTGTCCCTATCCCCCAATGTCCCACACTTCCAATGGCCTTATCTCCAATGTCCCACCTTTCCACTGTCCCTATCCCCCAATGTCCCACACTTCCAATGGCCTTATCTCCATTGTCCCACCCTTCCACTGTCCCTATCACCTAATGCACTATCCTTCCACTGTCCCAATCCCCTACTGTCCCACCTTTTCACTGTCCCCATCCCCCAATGTCCCACCCTTCCACTGTCCCTATCCTTTAGTGTCCCGCCCTTCCACTGTCCCTATCCCCTACTGTCCCACCCTTCCACTGTCCCTATCCCCTACTGTCCCACCCTTCCACTGTCCCTATCCCCCAATGTCCCACCTTTCCGCTGTCCCTATCCTGTCCCTATCCACCAATGTCCCAACCCACCAATGTTTCTATCCTCCAAATTCCCACCCTTTTACTGTCCCTATCCTCCAATGCCCTCCAATCACTTTTTTATGTTTAATTCAATGTTTAATGTTTTAAAGATAAATTTGTTTTGAACAGACAAAGTTGTTTTTTTTGCTCCTCAGGTATAGCTTAAGAGAATCGTCTGAGACAGCCAAGGCTGAGGGAAAAAAGGTAGTGTAGTACACAAACAGAAGTTATTTAACTGGATTCCTCTTTTGCTTTATGTTTAATATCAAGTGAATACAAAACAAGGCTTGGTGAAAATGCTTATTACAATGTGGTCATTTCTTTATTGCATAGTGTTCTCAATTGAAATTGACCTGGGGGTTCTGGAAGCATGTTCCTCCTGGGAATTTTGAAAAATTGAACCCTGTTAGCTGTGTGTCCCGCTATTCTAAGCAGCAATATGACCATTTCAAAATAGCTATTTAGATCATCAATTTTTCTTTCAATTGGGGGGAAGAGACAATCTTAGTCAACATGCTATAAAGTATAACACTGAGTCAGTAAATATACTTGTTGAACCGAGAGAAACACCAAGAACATACAAGCTGTTCAAGCTTTTTAAAGCAGGTGTAAATGCGTTTTAACACTGGTCTCATGTAATTTTAACAGAGAGATCTTCTGTAATTTGTGGTTTAATATGTTTGCATTAATTTGTAAAAATCTCCTTTGTTAGATTTCAAATTTCTGATTGCAGGTGAGTTCGGCATATTCGGAACTATTATTGTGCCAAATTTCGTGAAATTCTAACGAGTGGTTCCGTAGAAATCAGCACATTTCTGAAGAAAGTCGCTTAAATATCCAGTTACAATTTTTTGGTTAACTGTGCATGCATTGCATTTGACTGGGTTTTCAATCCAAAGATAAAAACGACTAAAAAGGCAATGTATTTCTTCAATGGTTCTATAAATGATCTATTGATTCAACAAACATTTTTACGAACAACAAATTGTTTGATTTTAAAACGAAAACAACACTTTTGCAATCCATGTTTGAACGGCTCATAAAAATTTTTTGAACGGGTAGCCAATTAAAACGTTTGAACGGCTCATGAAATTATTTTTGAATGGGTAGCCAAAACATTTGTATATTACGGCTCAGTAAAATTTTCGAACTAGTAGCCTAAAGGTTCGAACGGCTTGGTTTATATCATTCTAGTCAGTCAAAAACAGCAAGGGCCGAAAATGAAGTCGTTGTTACTTTTTTTCGATGCTGAATGCATGGCCAAAGAAAGTAATTTTGAAACACAGAGAGCATTCGCTGCCGGGTTTACTTTGAAAGCGAAACTCAAAACACGCAAAGGTCAAAGTAGTAACTTTATTGTTTATCTTTGCCGTGTTGTTTATTCCCGCTGTATTACAAAATGCAACTTGTTTTGATTCTGACAGCTAATTCTACGCTAATTTTCACTTTAGGTAACATTTTAAAACGGATTCTTCGTGAACAGTATAATTACGAATAAGTATTTGCCACATTTGCACAAATACAAGGAACATCCAGCCCGGTTTCCATATGATCGCTGCGATCGCTGCAATCGCTGAAAAAAACTTAAGCGATCGTAGCGATCATATGGAAAACACTCTCTGGCGATCACAGTGATCACAGCGACAATGATCACTGCGATCACTGTAATTCTATCTCAGTGATCGTGGCGATCATAGCGATCATATGGAAACCACTCTTCAGCGATCGCAGCGACAGCAAAAATACCAGGATGCATTGCGTACGCTCACTCATTTCAAGATGGCTGCCAACACAAATGCCGAGAAAGGGTGCGATTTGGCCCTTTTCATTGAAGAAGTGCAAAGATACGACTGTCTTTATAACAAATTTTCAAAGGAATATAAAGAGAGGAACAATAAAATCAACTGCTGCAAAGCAATTGGAGAGAAATTTGACTTAAGTCCTGATGAGGCAGAGAAGAAATTCAAAAACACGAGGACAGCCTATGGGAGATTCGTGCAGAAAAAAGAAATCCGTACCATCTGGTTCCGGAAGAGAAGCGGTGCCAGTTCCCAGAGAATTATTACATTTAGATTGTCAGACCCAGGTCCCCTTGATTTTCATTCACCTTTTCAGTGATCATAGCGATCGCAGTGATCATATGGAAACCATCAATTACTGCGATCGCTGAACTATTTTTTTCAGCGATCGCAGCGACCGCAATGATGGTAGTGATCGTACCGATCATATAGAAACCGAGCTTGTCAAACAAAACAGTTTTGACAGTTATGTAACGCAATACCATCCAATCCGATTCAATCCGTGCCAAATGGAAACAGAGAGCTGAATTGTTTACATACATGCATGAGAACCTTTGTGGATTCATTGGCCGATAACAAAATGAGAGAATCGAAGGCAAAAAGAGAGTAGCTAGTGTGCAAGCCTGCAAGACGAAGCAATGTTTTGTGAGCCTCAAGCCTCTTCTTGTGAGCCACTTTTATTTTTGCCATATGTGACCTCTCCCTATCCATTCGAGCCGTTCAAGCTGTTCCCTTGCCGTGTATCAGCCGTAATTTGGAAGCGCATGGTCTGTATTCAGGTTTCAAATTACCATTTTGACATATTTTATGCAAAATTGGTGCACTTAGCTAGTAGGTACACTGAAACGTAAAAGGGCTTAAGAGGAAGAATCTGTAACAATCACCTTAGCCTTACGGAAAATGGAAAATCGAATTTCCTCAAACTCCCTGATATGGAAGGCCTGTTTAAACTTATCATAAAAATATAGGTTTCAGTTTGCTGCGTTTAATATATTTGTCAAACCGCGGCTTAACCTCACATGCGCCCTCACCTGCGGTCATTTTGCGGTCGTTTACTGCCCCTCAAAAAACTATTTTGTTTGTTGATTTGAACAAGACAAGAGAAAGATATTCAAATGTAGAGATTGTATACTGAATTCTTTGTGATGTGAACTGATTTCCATTACTTTACATTAAGCACTGAATATTTGAGAGATTTTTGGAATCTTTATGAATGAAACACATTATTTGAAAGCGAAATTTTACTAAAATTCAGGTTATGTTTTCGCACTCTGTTACGTTGCTTTGATCCCGGAGGTCACTACTCAGTAAAAGAACAATGCTTCCTCTCTACAAATATGCAATAAAAATCTTCGGCAACTAAAACCACGAATTTTGCGAAGCCAGAATTCCGAGGGTGGTTTTATGAATTTGCGCCATTTTGAATTGAGTTTGAGTCCACGCAAATCTCGCTCTTACAAGTCTTTAGTAAAATTTATCCCTCTCGCCTGTTTACATTTGAATTGAAAAACCTTTCCAAACATTCTGGCTGTTAAATCCTGTGGTTTTGATGGCCACAGTTGCTTTTAAACGATGTAAACCGTTTAAAATACAACAATGCCAGCGGACATTTCAAACTCTTGGAGACATAATTTGACAGTTCTGCCTTCTAAACGTCTTGAAATCAAACTGTAATCAGAGTCACACGCTTCGCTGATTCTTGTAAGAATGGAAACTGTATTGGTTGACAATTTTTGGCTTGATACTTGACCGTTGGAAGGGTTTGATTTTCATCCAGCTTCGAGTTGCTTAGGATAGACCAATATCACGCTAGCATGGCACAAAAAATATATTGAGTTTATTGGGGAAAAGAGCCTAGCATCAAATTCAGCATATCGATATTAGTAAAATTACAAAGTTTTGTAAAGATTGTTAGCAAACTAACGAAGTTATGAAATTTTGAAACTGAGCGTTTTTACAAAGAAATGTATGGTGGACGGGCATAGTTTGCCCGTCCAGCCTCGTTTTCGTGTTTTTCCCATACATTTCTTTGTGAAAATTAGGCCAGAGTACTAAGTTTCAAAAGTTTATATCTCCGTCAGTGTACGAGCAATCTATACGAAACTTTACAGTTTTACTAATGTTGATGTGCTGAATTTGATACTGGCCTCTTTTCCCCATTAAATTAAATATATTTTCATGCCATGCTAGAGTGATATTGGTCTATTGCATGACAAAACACAGTGAACCCGAAAAAGGAGAGATCCTGGGAACAATAATGACGTAAGGCCCTAATGTCGTTTTGCGCTAAAGCCCCGGCTACACGTTCTAACATTGTTAGACCAACAAATGTTACATAACAATGTTAGAACGTGTAGCCGGGGCTTAAGCCGTGAACCTGGGAAAGAAGCACACATGGCAAAAGAACAAAGAAAGATCTTAAGATTAATTAATTATGTTAAAACTATGCTAAATAATGACCACCTTTATTATTGTGTCATATACCTGTGACTGCAAAAACTAAGGTGAAACGATGAGACTAAATATGGAGCGAATTTATGTACTACAATCATGATATTATTTTTACACTCCAACAACACAGGGCTGTAGCAAAGGGAGGTGCAACCCCCCTTCCAGCCATGCCGAGGGTCTCTGTTCAGAAAACAAAAAGGTGTTATTCCACAGAACCACAGAGCAGGATAAAGGTCTAGACCCACATAATAGCATGACATTGAGTGCGTAATGTTATTGCAGTTCTCAAGCCAGTTATTAGCATGTTTCGGAAATTCTTCGCAAAGCAATCGAGCGTTCTGTTCGATGCAAATGAGTTTTTTTTGCTAATGTTGTGCACGTGCATATAAAACTAGAAAACAATACCCGTGAATAATGAGGACGATCACTTGTAAACACAAAATCTAAGGGAAAAAATTGGTACATTTGAGGCCTTATTTAATTGTCTTGCATGTTTTCAATGTCCTTGAAACTTGCAGGCCATATAAAGTGACGATCAATCTCGAGATTGTCAAATTTTAAAAAAGATTTATCGAGCGGTTTCCAAATTATTATCACATTTGTAGGTGTAGACCAAATTACATACAAAAATGGCAAAAAGAGCGGCTGAACGCATGTTAACCAAATCCTTCTTTCTTGCAATCGGCCAAAGCAATACCCTTCCCTTTTTATTTCGTTAATGCGCATGCGCATTAAGCGAGATTTCGGAGTCAGTCACGAAAAAAGGGACAAAAGTTGTTAACAAAATTTTGTGGACTTTTGTCCGGGGGGGTTTCTTCCTTCTTCTTTATAGAAGCTATATTAGGGCATTGAAGATATGGTTGGTTAAACCGGTTAGGATTTCAAGAAGGGCGTCACATACTACACCTAAAATTTTTGGGGAGCACCCCCGGACCTATTGTTAATTTCCCTAGGGTATTTGGATGTCAGAACTTGTCATGAACTTGTCATATCTCACATTACGTTACCGCAAAGGCATTAAGTTCTTCTTAGGTTTCGATATCTCACGTTACCTATCAGCTTCAATCATTTGTCGTAAAGCCAAAAATAGGTCAAATGCGTTTTTTGGCAAACGCAGTTTGAGAATTTCACGGTGTATTTTTACGAATGGCGACGTTTTAAGAAAGTTAAATGGGACGGGAAAGTTTGTGTTTTAATATGAGCGATATGGCAGAGCAAAATTTGCGTTTGTTCTAGTACGCGGGTGGCGGCTTAGAATTTTAAACATGAATGCTTATCAGCATAAGTGGAAAAGCGTTATTTCCTGAATTATTCTAGAGCTCTCACGCAAGTATGAACCTACCTGCCATGATCTATCAAGAAACGAAACATAATTCGCTGTTCTGAATCAAATGAGTTCAAATTTTATATTCAAGTTCCGATGAATTTCATTGCATTCTCAAATGCTTGTTCATTTGGCTCGGATGGTTTTATGCCGGTGGATTTTCAAGATCAGTTGCTTATACGCGCCACACTGTGAAAGAAATTTCCGGGAAAGTTTAAAATTTTACAAGATTTAGGTCTATTCTCTTGCCAAATAATGCCATTTCAATGTAATCGATTTTTGTTACAGTTAGCGTAAACTTCAAGTTCTACGAAGGGTTCGAGTTTAATCAATTTTTGCATAACCGGAATTCAACTGGATAAAAATGTACGACGATGAGTCGTGCACTTGAAATAAGCTGAGCGTGCAAGGCCTAGCCGTGTGGTTTTAATGCAATGAGAAGTTCGTAGACAATATAATAATTAAGGCCTTTAAAAATCAGTTGAAATCATTAATTCAAATGGATGGACTCAATACCTATTTAGTTTACTCTTAATTCAAAAGATAAATAGTATTGAAATAACAACCCCTTAAAACTGTACTTATCTATATCCTTGGTGCACTGTATTAAATTTTTCTTAATAGGTTTTTAGAAGACTTACCTTCTACTTGCAGCTGAAAAAGCTAGGCTTAAACGTAACAGTCGCTAGACTGTCAAAATTGCCAACCAAGGTTTTAGCGAGCTCCACGCAGCTATAAAGCGTAGCGAATACAAGCTAAAATTACAGCCTTTACTGAGACCAAAAACAGATCGCTGCATTCACCCCTCTCATAAAATAGAAGTCTGTATACAGGTGAACATTTCAAGTTCGTTTACCAACAGGTTGCAACTGAACTGACTGAAAATTCTAAAAACTGACAGGAATCTTCTGCAACACCTCCTTTCACCAACCTTGACGGGCTTTTTTAATTTCGTTCCTATTACAAATTAAGTTATCGTCTCTTTCGTAGAAAAATACGTAAACATTGGGAACATCAAACTTTAAGAGGGTATAAAGGAAAAGTAACACACATCTGAACAGCGCCACCATTTTGGACGGCAATCTATCCGTTCCGATGTTAATCGCGTAACTCTTTCCTCCTTTCCGGTTCTAGATTTCTGTTCGTGAAATGACCAGATTTTTTCCGGATATATAACTGATACTATCCATTAGATTATTACAATGGAACTCAATTCATTCTATAGGTATCAGAACATTCACTGAAGCGTGATGCTTGAAGTTGTTTCTCGCGGTGAATTTGCCTGTAAAGAGCTGTAAACCCGGCGCAGCTTTTTCTCGACAGCTACAGTGAGCTTACTTTACCATTTTGTAAACAAGGCCAAACACACGACAAATTAATCTAGCACTGCTAAATGAGGGTGCTAATGGGGGTACTCAATTGTCAGTTAACTACTATTTTTTTCGGCCAATTGTCAGTTAACAAGAGGCTACACTGGTAGCCTATACTCATGCGCTTGTATAAGAAAGTTTTATATTTTTCTTTTTTAACTGGGTCACGCTGTCGGAAATCGGTTCATTTCAATATTTTCATTCATTGATCTTATCAAGTGATTTAGCTTGACAAGTAGGAAATTACGTATATCAGTAAGGCTTTTAAATTTGCAAAGTTAAGATAAGGTTACTTTACAGGCCATGTGAATGACCAGAGTGAATGCGTTTTCGGGATTGGACTTAGAACAGCCGCTTTACGAAAATTATTCGACATTAGATTCTCATACAAAAACCATAATTTCTCACCTGTCAAGATAGCTTCCAAAACCGTAATAAGGATCGTCAGTATTAAAGATGTCTGTTTGATACAGGATCGTACACAGAGAGTATGGGAAGGAAAAAAATCGAAACTCACTGATGCTTGTGTCCGATAAAATACGGTGTGTCCACTTACTTTGGAGTCTGCTTAATACAGGTTTTAGTGTAATCAGAAATCTTACTCATTTAATCTAACACTGAAAAGGGCTCGTGTGGTCAACCCCTGGGTCAACCCGCGTTCGCGTGCTAGGACAAAATGACGAAACAAAATACGCACCATGTATCTCATTTGTCGCACTTTCCATTAGAAAAGGTAGCTCCATTTCCAACTGAGCCTTTGTAACAGCTTTCCCGTCGATCTTCTCTAATCGGAACAACTTTAAATCAAACTCACCGAGTCCAAACTTTCCGCTTATTGTTTGATTATATGTCCATTGAATTGTGCTTTGTCATGCCAAACGGTATGCGACTTATGTGTCATTCGAATGCCGATCCTTTGTCATCATCTCGATAAAAACTCAGAATAACTTTGACCACGCCACTCGACGCCATCACGGAGATCAAGGTCAACGCTCTACGACCCTGGTACCTTTCGCATATAATATCGGTTAATATGTCACCTGGTCACGCAGCGAGGCAGGTAAAAGTCACAAAATAGCTTTGCTGTTAGGAAAAAACTATGTCGCTTTTATTAACAACAACAATCGTTAATTTAGTATAATTAATAGAATGTCACTTAACTGTTACCGTATTTTCTAGTTTAAACGCCGGGCCCCGAATAAACGCCGGGTATAATTGAGGAAGTTGTAAGTAAGCTCCTCAAACGTTTGTTTGTGGTAAAATAAACTTAAGATTTAAGGGCAAGGTACAAGGCTGCCAAGAAAAACGAATAATAACCCTTTCTTAAAAAATGGCGGGGGAGAAAAAACTGCTGATACAAAGAAACGCCGGGTCGACAAGGCCAAGTTTGAAATAAATGCCGGGGGCATTTAATAGAGAAAATACAGTAACTTTTCATTTATCAGTTAACTACTATATTTTTGGGCAATTGTCAGTTAACTGTTAACCCCATCAGCACCCTCCTAAATGCACTGGTATTCTGAATTTCACTTTTGCCGGAACGCAATTGGCATGAAAACAAAACGAAAAAAACTCGCGAGATAATAACGCCTTTTGTCACAACATTTCACCCACGACTGAAAAACCTTAAACAAATACTGATGAAAAATGGAGTTTCGTTCAAAACCAACCATTCCTGAAAACTATTTACAAAACGCCGCCTAACACATCATACAAGACGTAAATCACTTAACGACACGACCCATCAGTAACAGCCAAACTTTGAAAGCTAATATAAATGCATCGCAACCGCAAAACCACATAGCGGAGTCGGTGCAGGCCTGTCATGAACCTCATTTCGATCTAAGGGAAACTAAAAAAGTGACCGCCAGGAGTGGTGCCCTGTTTATCCGCTCCAGACCCAATATTTTCTATATAAGTGCGTCCATAGCAGACTTGACCGAAAAATGACCACGTGATCACCATTTTCCCGCCATTTTTCACGTCAAAATATATAAAACAGCAGACTTGATACTTTAGCTAACTACAAAACTTTCCGTTTCATTATGCAAGAGTAGGAACAGCAAAATACCATAAATTTTGACTTTCGTTCTATTTTCGAATACTGCTGGAGAGTTGAAAAAGAAATGGCTGATGGCGCGATGTCTGCTAAACATAGCTCAAATTGTCCTGGCATGGGGAAAGGCAGCTCTAGAGAAATGACATGTTGTTACGGCCTCCTTCCATTAGATTCGGCAAATGTGAAGTTCAATGTTTGAATCGGGCCTTACTTTAAAGAATATTAAAGATTCAGTCACCATTTGTTGTGTCAATTGATATTTTGATAATTAATATTAATGTCTCATCTGATCAGATATAAAGTCATTGCACGTGACGTATTATCGATGTGGGCTTTTAATTGTTTTGAAATTGCGGCAATCTATTGTATTTGATTTAGAAAGTCTTTTCCATTGTCAAATATCCCAACAGAAAATAGACAATGAATAACTGAAAATGCACTGTGTAAATTGAACCAACAACACATTTTCATCGTCAATTGGCTAGCAAGGCGGGAAAAGTCTTTCACTTTCACTTCACTAACATCAAAATTATTTACATTCACACTCGTGATTCTTTGTTACTCATAACTTTTTTTGACTTGCACCAACACGAATTTTCAAACCAAGTTCTCTCAATCTTCTCTATCCTGCCAAGAACCATATCCAGTTGACTACTGCGCCTCGCATTTTCTACATAATGTCTGATTCTACAACGCCATCTTTACCATATTTATTTTATATTTATTTTAGATTCTTCTTTTTTTAACCTCATGTTTCAACGCATTAACGAGATGGCTTTAAGAGCCCTTTGATTCAATCACGATTTAAGTGGAATCAAACTACTATGAGATGAAACTACGTTCCCAAAGCGCATTGTTTTCTTTGGATATTAGCCAATTATTTTGATAGTATGTTTTTCACTGTATTTGTAATCGCCAAAACTTCATCCCCAAAAATTTTAAAAACGCTCTCATAGAATTTGTTCAATCTTTGCCATATTCGAGGCGGCTATGGGAGGTACAAGCTCCCTTAACCCATTGACACCTGAACTGCCCGTAACCGCCCGTACAAGACTCCACTGCTTTAAAACATTGCAACGTTCTCAATCGTGCGAACATTGCCTTAACTAGCAGTTGTGAGCATTGACTAGAAAGTCTCTCAAATTGAGATACCCAATAAACACAAAAAAGTCAGCGATTTTTGCAGAATATCAGCTTTTGAAGTTGGACAATAACAAAAATTACTGTTTCTAACGTCATAGAAAAACAAAAATCACGTTTTTGCCTTTAGTTGTTTTTTATTCAAATCATCGTGGCAAACCCAAAAGTCAACATTCACAGCAAAATTCAGTCCTAGTCCTAGCTTAGCAGTGAATTTGTTTGCTCTTATTCGTTTCTCAGGCCGAATTACAGCCTCTCGTTCTAGTGCATACTGACCTTGCCTCAATTTTCAACATCACCACCGCCCTGCGTGCTGGGAAATAGCCACAATTTGTGACAGCGTTAGTTTCTTTCCGCACACATTTCATATTTATACTAAGTTCACAGCCACTCCGACCCACCGCTGAAATTTCACGCTTGTTGTGTTCTTTAGTGGTCGCAACTTCCAAAATATGCCAGGGTAGGTCAAGAAATTCATCCAGAATCGAGTCCCAAGGCTACTTCGTTTCGTGGCGGCCATTTTTCCAGTTCAACGAGCAACTAGCCAAATTCTTCAATGAAGTACAACACCTAACTCAGTTCATTGAGAAAGTGGACTCTGAACTACCTCAAGCTTAATGATGCTCATCAGGCAGCTACTATTAAAGATGAAAAATGGCTGTGAACTTACCAAAAATCGCAAATTCACGATATTGAAGTCTTTATTGAGAACAAACGAAGCAAAATGCCAATGTCACAATGACGTTTCCAGTAAACTCGATCCTTCAGCAGCACTTTCAATGGTAACCCCAAATATGAAGTCAGGAAATCCTATGGGGCGTGTGTATGCAGAAAATCACTCAAAAACGTAAAAATCCTCGGGTGTCAATGGGTTAAGCGATTGCTGAAAAAACCTCCTGGTGCCAAGAAATACGACGGAAACAAAAAAACATCATGGTGTCATTACGTTGCTATGGCAACTCCGATGTTAATTTCACACTGGTCTTAACAAACTTTCATCTTTATCTATTACAGCTGTGGTGACCATTAATTGTCCATAGCATTGTTAATGACGTCGTAGTTAATGCTCAAACTTGGAGGGTATCACCCCAAAAAATCCAGTCAAGCCACCTTATTTATTTATTTTTATTTATTTATTTTATTTGCCATACTAAAATAACACTAATATAAAAAGAATAGAGGTAACAATGGCGAGGAGGCCTAAAAGAAACTCCATATTTAGTCTTTAGTTAACTTCTTTTCTGTTTCATTGAGATGAAATTTTTAAATGAAATGAAATTTTTAAATTTCATCTCAATGAAACACGAAAGAAGTTAACTAAACACCCCTTGCTACAGCCCTGTGTTGTTGGAGTGTAAACATACATGTACGTACTAATATCATTGTAGTACGTAAATTTACTCCATATTTAGTCTCATCTGTAAACGGCCTCATCGTTTCACCTTAGTTTTTCCAGTCGCAAGTATACGTATTCCTGAAACTTTCACCTCTCATCTTTGTACAAATAAAATTTCGGAATTGTTTTCGGATTTTCCGAGGTTAAAATCTTTAAAAGGTTAAAAATCTTTAAAAGGTTAAAACCGAGGTTAAAATCGTTAAAATCCACCTTGGCACTCCACACCGTGGAGTGCCAAGGTGATGTCGACTGGGGAAACTCAGAGATCGTAGCAAGAGAGAGAGGATTAAAGCAAAGAAACACAGGAAACTTTTCACAATTCCCAAATTGGGTTAAAAATGGTGATTTTGTGGGTTTTATTTGTGATTTCAGTGGGTTTTCCCAAACTGGGAAAATGCTACCAAAACCAATGTTGGGTTTAATAAAACCCAGTACAACCCCAAGAATGGGATTATATTGACCCAAAGTAATCCCAAGAATGGGATTATACTGACACAACATAACCCCAAGAATGGGATTATACTGACCCAACATAACCCCGAGAATGGGATTATGCTGACCCAACATAACCCCAAGAATGGGATTATACTGACCCAATGTAACTCCAATAATGGGATTATATTGACCCAACATAACCCCAACAATGGGATTATATTGATCCAAAATAACCCCAATAATGGGATTATACTGATCCAATATAACCCCAATAATGGGATTATGATGACCCAACATAACCCCAAGAATGGGATTATATGGACCCAGCATAACCCCAATAATGGGATTATATTGACCCAATGTAACTCCAATAATGGGATTATATTGACCCAACATAACCCCAACAATGGGATTATATTGATCCAAAATAACCCCAATAATGGGATTATACTGATCCAATATAACCCCAATAATGGGATTATGATGACCCAGCTTTAACCAATGGGATTATATTGATCCAGCAGTTTCTCTCCTCCCTTCGCAATTCACATGTAAAGAAATCTGCAGTAACAAAGAAAGTTAGAGAAGGTGGCATTACTACAGGTTTATTGCCAAATACAACTGTCACATTTAATGAAACCAAAGCTGATTTTTTTAAACATGCAAAATACAATGTAAACATCCTGGGCACTTAAAGTTCTAATAATTAATAAAAACCAACATCTGAGCTAACTTGAAATGAATTTATTTGACTTAATACCATGCACACACAAACTTTAACTTCAGAGAATGTCAATGGTTTCCCATCTAGTATCATGTTAACAATATATTATTATGTACCCAAAACAGCTTCAGTATATATTGTAACAACTTCTGCTAAGAAAAGATGCTACAGTTGATGTACATATCATTAAATCTCAATTTCTTTATGAACAGTAACATCACTTTTTTGAAGAGAGTTTAGGTTGCCCTTTAGAGTCTTAATCAAAACTTGCATCAGTTGACTTTGGGTGAGATTTGTTAAGTTGCTTTGCTTTACCATAAACTTTGACTTCAAAATGCTAACTATTTCTCCTCTGACCAATAGTTTGCTAAAAAAAGCTTTAATGACAACGTGTGGTGGGAACTTTAATACATTTGTCTTCTTCAGCAGTCCCACTGTCTTTCTGTTAAAGTCAGGATCACTGTCACTCTCAACAGAGAGTGTTGATCAGGATTCCCCACTGTCAGATGAAGTTGTGGCAGCATCCTAAACAAGACAAATAAATGGAAATGTACTTCAACGATCATCATGTGACCAACTGTAGATTATAAACAAATAATGGTTTTGGTAATAAATCCTGACAGCATTTCTGGTCAGTTCACTTTATCATGCAAAACTGTTAAAACTTGAGCAATAAAGCAAACAGGGAAAAAGGTGACTGACATATTGTTGCATTTTCACCTCCACATAAACCAGTTCTTCATTTGATGTGCATGTACCCAGGACAGGGATAAATGATAAATGACTAAAATGTTGACTGACCTGTTCTGGTGGTGTTTCATCCAAACTAACTCTAAATGTTTTGCCACAGCTTGGTGTTTTTCCAGATATCCTTCTTTTTGCATGCGATTGTACATGTACAGGCTGCAATTAAAAATAAACAATTAATGCACTGCCAAGCTACCTAGAAAATGAAAAGTCAATCTCTTAATAAAGTTACTGACATGCCTACTAAGACATTTAAAACTCAAATTCAAAATTATATTGCGACAATTTGAAAGTTTGGTAACTTAGGAGGTTACAAGTCTGAGCGACCACTTTTAGAAACTATTAATCCAACAGTTAAAGGGATAATTAAAAGAAAGGAAAACAGGCAAATGACTTTAGATTTTGGTTCCCACATAGCACAACCTATCTTTTATGAAAAGGATTGCACATATCTCTAAGGAATTGGTTTGGGTGCAGACTTCAATTACAATTAAGCTACATGTACCTTGTGTATGGAGAGAACAACAACACAAATATAACCTTTGAAAATGGAAATATTTTTGAGAATCTTGAATTAAGCTTACATGTATGAACTGTAAGCTATTAAAAGATACCAGGCAAAATAATATACTGTCAAATATGAGGAATTTAGCCATAGTGGACTTGAAATCTTACCTTGGAACAGCTTCGAAACGAGCGCAATGATAACGTCTTTCTCCTCTCTCGTCTGGGTTACTTCCAAATCTGACATCCTTTGTAAAAACACTGGCTAATTTTGCGGTAGAACTAACAATAATTTGGGTGGTTTTTATCGCCAAAGTATCATACAAACCAGCACTTGCAACAGCCAGAACGAGAAAGGAATAAATTTTGGCTAACAGGCCGTGTAATCTTCCGTTTCGCGCCCTTTTGGTGTAACTTGATAAAAGAGAATGTCCTATTGGTCGCTTTCGTGAAAAAAATATCTACTGGCTTTTCTGATTGGTTAACTAATTGGCGCGAGGGATATGGGTCGAATTTGGACTTGTAACCGTTCGTGTCTTTTCCCAAAAAAATGGCGGACCCTTCAGTGTCTCTTAATTTGAGATGGAAAACACCTGGTTGAGAGAAGAAATCCCCACTTGCAATTGCATTGACGAAAGGACATATAGACATGTCCACTGCCCTTGTTCTCGATGTCGCGGCAGTACAACCGATAGAAATACAGAGATAGAGAGAAAATATTCCCATATTATTCACATTGTTGGGAATGACATGGGAAATTGTTGCCATCATATTCAGAGGGTTGGGAACGACATGGGAAAATATTCCCATATTATTCACAATGTTGGGAATAACAAAGGAAAATATTCCCATATTATTCACAAAGTTGCGAATAACATGGGGAAATATTACCATATGATTCACAACTTAGGGAATGACATGGGGAAATATTCCCATATTATTCACAATGTCGGGAATAACATGGGAAGTATTCCCATATTATTCACAACATTGGGAATGACATGTGAAGGCAGTCCCAACATTTTCCCAATATTGGGATACAAGAAAAATCAAAACTTTTATTCCAAGGAAAACCCATTTATGGGATCTTAGGAGACAACAACTTTCCAAAATTATCCCAAAAAAGGAATTTTATGTCCCAGATTTATCCCAATAATGGGAAAATTTCCCATTTAATTCCCAAATGGGAATCTTAAAAAGTTTCCTGTGAAAGGTTCTCGAAGGAATCGAGTCACTGCGACAGAAACATCGCGGAATGGGAGTGCTTAACAATTTTGACCGTGTTGAAACATGGAAACCAGTCCTAAAATCCTTCTTTGATCGTGAAAAAGACTGTAGCAGACAGTGAATTATCGCAAAAGTAAAAGTACTTCACAGGCCTTCGACTGCTTTTCCAGCGCATTTTGACATCATTTACACGTCATGTAACAGTCACAAAGTTACATGCGGTTACCAAGCTAAACAACGTTACGCCATATTGATACATTTTTAAAAGGACCTAAAGAAGGCCAGTGAAACTGGCCGAAACGCTGATTTTTTAAAGATTTTAACCTCGGAAAATCGGAGGACAGCTGCCAGTTCATGCAGTCAAGCCTCAAGAACCAAATCAAACAAACCCAAGTCCTTCACAATCGTGAGGGATTATGAAAAGGATCCCAACAAACTCATTCAAGCTCCTTCTGCAAAAAGAAATCTACCCATAAGAGTATATGGACTCTTGGGAACGGTTAGAGGAGGAGGCGCTGCCAGAGAAGGATGCATTCAATAGCAAACTCAAAATGCAACACGTCAGCAACAAAGACTACAAACACGCGCAGGAGGTCTGGAAAGCATTTGAGTGCAAAACTCAAGACCATGGTTGTAAACAAGTGGCCGCGAGTCCCAAATACTCGCGCAAAATTCATGTGTAAAATTGTTTCTGAACTTCATGTTTACTAATTGTTAAAAAAAATCTTGAATGAAACTAAATAATATAATAAAATAAGAATCGAAGTTAAAGACGGGAATGTTATGTAGCAGAAAAACAAATTAAGAGGAAGAATCTGTAACAATCACCTTAGCCTTACTGAAAATGAAAAATCAAATTTCCTCAAACTCCCGGATATGGAAGGCCTGTTTGAACTTATCATAAAAATATAAGTTTCAGTTCGCTGCGGTTAATATATTTGTCAAACCGCGGCTTAACCTCACATACGGCCTCACTGCGGTCATTTTGTGGATGTTTACTGCCCCTCAAAAAACTATTTTGTTTCTTGATTTGAACCACGACAAGAGAAAGAATGATATTCAAATGTAGAGATTGTATACTGAATTCTTTGTGATGTGAACTGATTTCCATTACTTTACATTAAGCACTAAATATCTGAGAGATTTTTTAATCTTTATGAGTGAAACACCATTATTTGAAAGTGAAATTTTACTAAAATTCAGGTCATGTTTTCGTACTCTGTTACATTGCTTTAATCTCGGAGGTCACTACTCAGTAAAAGAACAATGCTTCCTCTCTACAAATACGCAATAAAAATCTTGGGCAACTAAAACCACGAATTTTGCGAAACCAGAATTCTGAGGGTGGTTTTATGAATTTGCGCCATTTTGAATTGAGTTTGAGTCCACCCTAATCTCGCTCTTACAAGTCTTTAGTAAAATTTATCCCTTTCACCTATTTACATTTGAATCCAAAAACCTTTCCAAACATTCCGGCTGTTAAATCCTGTGGTTTTGACAGCCACAGTTGATTTTAAACAATGTGAACCGCTTAAAATACAACATGGTGAGTGGACATTTCAAACTCTTGGAGACATAATTCGATGGTTCTGCCTTCTAAACGTCTTGAAATCAAACTGTAATCAGGGTCACACACTTCATTGATTCTTGTAAGAACGGAAACTGTATTGGTTGAAAATTTTTGGCTTGATACTTCACCTTTGGAAGGGTTTGATTTTCATCATGCTCATCCAGCTTCAAGTTGCTTACTAGGATTGCGTGACAAAACACAGTGAACCCGACAAAGAAGAGATCCTGGGAACGAGGATGACATAAGGCCCTAATGTCGTTTCGAATACTAGTAGTCATATCCGCTCCTTCAGACCCGTTTCTCACGCGAACCCCACGCGCGGACCCTCTAGGTAGGATTCTCGACTTTCAAATTTTAATGAGATGACCCCTCAGAGACCAGAAGGCATCCCGAAGACCCCTCGGAGATCCGAAGTCATCCCGATGAGGATCCGGAACAACGTAAGCAAAAAAAAGGCAGGGAAGTGTCACGCTACCCCACACTTACGTTATAAGTCACGAAGGATATTTATTTTTGAAAGACGAATCGCTGGTTTCCTTGTGGTAGCCTTCTTTATAAAAACAATCAAAAGTACAAACGCGGTTTAAACGCATGTGGACTAAGTGCAAGGGATAATTGTTGACCACATAGGACTTTTTATTATTTCGTCTGCTTTAGACAAATAGCTGCTTTTCTTGTAGTACAGGAAGGACATACGCATAAGCATAACATACGTTATTCCAATTTATTGGTCAAATTGCCGTACAAGTCTACCCTCCCTCAAGGAACGTTATTTTTTTACCATTATCATCTATGTAGCCACGAAGGTTGTCGTTTCATTGCTGTTCTCTTTCGTGTTTGATTTTCAAAATGGTGGACAAACAAACAATTTTAACTTAAAATAAGCTCATAAGACCGCTGAGGAAACAGTAGTATATTTTACTCTTTTTTGAAGTTGTAGAAAACAACCGTTATTTGAGCAGTTTTTAACACTCCTGAGTATCCGAAATCCCTGAGAATGTTCTGCCGATGGCGTTTGCGAGGTTGGCTGTCCAAGAATGCGCGGTAAGTTGTGACTCACTGGTATTTCGCTCGATCTGTGTTTTTTACTTTCTAAACCGAAAGTCTTGTATAATCGATTCCTTTTCCTTTATAGTTTCCATCACAGACATCAAGCAGGGAGATCCCAACAATAAACATGGAGGATGACTTTCTCGATTCGGTACGTTGTACTTCTTATAAAGCTTTGTAGTAAGCATTTTATGCATCGTTCAGTAAGTTTATATGCGAACTTACACTGAACTAAATTTGCATGAAATTGAAAGCAGTCAATCACGCACGAAACAAACTCTTACGCTCGACACACGAACAAATTCTTACGCTCGACATGCGAGTAAACTCTTACGCTCGAACACACCAACGTTATGTACGTTCAACAGATGAGAAGCTTTAGACAGGCGCTCAGTACCCGAGAAGCTTCATCGTACGATAATACTCGAAACATCGGATATCTTTGAACTCCTGTAAGAGACACTTCGCTGTCAGACTTTGAATATACATTGCAACAGTTACGGTCGGTGTAGAAAATGTCACTGGTACATGGTATTGCTTGAACATGTAAATAAAATTCGCTTGAACAATTTGACTCGGTTCCTTTGTTTGGACAGGAGCATCCGCAAGGAAAAGCCTTCAGCATTGAACGAGATGAAATCAAAAATAAAACCAACAGTTCACAAAAGGGAAAACAAGGATTTAAAAAATATTTTGACAGGTAGTCGTGGAAGCGATCCACCATAAGTATTGACTGTTGTGTTATTAACAAACCATAAGTGAATTATTTACAAGGTCGTATTAACCGTTTCCTTTATAAACCTCCATGTGTTTACTTATATTTCTTTTTACCATCGGAGGCTGAAGTCCTTCGCAATTACAATTTAATTGATTGTAATTATTTTCAGGGCAGCGAATCAACTACCGACTTGGAATCCTGCACAAACCGTAAGTAATTAATTAAGCTGACCGATCAAAAGCTCATTATGGTCGTTCGCTTTTGGCGATATAGATTCGATTAATTTATCTCAACAAAAGCTCAATTCTCGTTTACTAAAATGTTTAAGATAACTGCGTTTAAGAACAGGGTTGTTTTGACTATTACCACATTCGTGATTTTTCTAAACAATTTGAAAGTGATTTGTTTTTTCAAAACCTTATGTGGAGATGATGAAAACTTGTATCACCTTATTTGGTGATGATGGTCATAGGCGGTTTTCGCACCATTCAATTCTATGAATTGGTAGTTTTATGAATGCCACTCGATCCCCAAATTGTGATACATTTTAATCTATGATTTCAGTAGGTTTATCACTCAAATATATCGAAAGATATGCGTATTTGTATGCTGTCGTCAACACCCATGGGACACATCTCGTGCGTTTCTTTGCTTAAAAGAAAAGGTAAATCTTGAACATGTTGAGCTTGCATACAACAATCAAATGAACTTCATGAGGTACTATTCAGTAAAGGTCTTGTTATGATTACTTAGTAAAATATCACCAAAGAAAACCAGAGAGTTGTAATTTCAACTTTTTTTATTAATATACTCATTAAAGTTACAAATATATCGAAATATAGTTCCAAACAGCGACAATAAAAGTTATGTCAACAAAAAGCGTGTATTTACAATTATCTATCTTAACAATAGGTGTACATTTTACAGAGGTACAAATCTTAACAAGCATTGATCTTATAATGTCCTTAAGTGAGTGTATCACACCCGTTTGTTTAATATAGCGTTTGTCGTCATATAGGAAGATAGACTTGTTTTTGTCAAAGTCACAGAATGGAGTTGATGAGTCTCGCTTCGTATTTAGTTCATCAAAGGATTTTGAAGAAACTCTTGAAAAAGCACTTCAAGAAGTCGAGCGAAACTGGTCTCTGCCTGGCAACAGTTTGGTAGATGCGACACCCCCACCGCTCATCAACAATATTGGGCTGTCAGAGAAAATGTTAACCGGAAAACTCCGGCTTTACGCGAACTTCATGGCACACGTGGACGATCGACACTTAAGTCACCGGACGAAGCTGTTGCTACGAAAACAGATCTCCCAACAAAATGAGCTGATAGACTGCTTGTTCTCCCATCTAACCCCACTTATTGAGCAGTCAAGTGTGGCACGAATTTGGATGTAGTTGAAATCGTAGCATTTTTCGTAGTGCACTACGGTGCTACGTTCATTTGACTTAATTATAGTATACTCGCAAACATGCCTTAATGATCACTATAACATGTCTTTTAGTAATGTGGAAGATTTATTAAGTACCATACATACTCTCACACAACGTTACCATGGTTACCATGAAATGCCTACACGCAACATTCCACACATGTTAAGCGTTTGATAGTATAGGTTTTTCTTTCAGCGAAAGGTAGACCGTACCATATTATCACAATATAACAATAAGTTTTGACCGTATAATAGGTTTTTTTTTTCAGCAAAAGGTAGACCGTACCATATTATCACATAACAATAAGTTTTGACCGTATAATAGTATAGGTTAGTTGTTAGTTTACAATTCTATCATTGCCCTACGCTACTATGATTTAACTTACAACACAAGTCGCATAACCCTACCACCCTACGCTACTATGATTGAACGTACACTACAACCCTACGGCCCTATGTTCGATCTTACACCACAACTTGCATAACCCCACGACCCTACGCTACTATGATTGAACGTACACGACAACCCTACGGCCCTACGCTATGCTACTATGTTTGAACTTACACCACAACTCGCATAACCCTACGACCCTACGACCCTACGCTACTATGATTGAACGTACACGACAACCCTAAGGCCCTACGCTATGCTACTATGTTTGAACTTACACCACTTCTCGCATAACCCTAAATACGACTCGCTTCCCCTGCTATACTACCTACGATTGGAATTTAAACCTTTCTGCCCTACGCACATTTCATTGCAATGCACATTTCATTTAAACAAATTCTGCTTTTTGTTGTGACTGCATTTTAACCCATTGACACCTGAGGATTTTTACGTTTTTGAGTGATTTTCTGCATACACGCACCCCATAGGATTTCGTGACTTCATATTTGTAGTTACCATTGAAAGTGCTGCTGTTCTTAACTAAAACACTGAAGGCTCGAGTTTACTGGAAACGTCAATGTGAAGTTGGCATTTTGCTTCGTTCGTTCTCAATAAAGACTTCGATATCATGTTTCTTCGATTTTTGGTAAGTTCACAGCAATTTTTTATCTTTAGTAGCTGCCTGATGAGCATCATTAAGCTTGAAGGTAGTTCAGAGTCCACTTTCTCAATGAACCGAGTTAGGTGTTGTACTTCGTGAACGAATTCCAGGTGGGTTGGTAACGTTACCTGACAAATAGGGTCGTCTGACAAATAGGGTCGATTTCATAACACCCACAGAATTCAAGTTTCGAATTACACGCGTACGTGCACACTACAGATGTAGGTCGTTCCATCTCGGCAAAGTTATATTATAATTTATCATTTGAATTTGGTATGCTATTTTTTTTCAGAACGAATGTTGGACGTAATGTTAATGCCGAGTACCACACACGTTTAATGTTATTATTCTGAGGGGCACAGTTTTATTCACTGTCATCTGGAAAGGATTGAATAAATAAAATTCCAAGCTGAGATTGTGTGATACTGTAGGCTTGCTCGACGGATGTAGTTGTCTGTTTGTTGTGGCGAATTTTTAATGCTTCATTTGCATTAAAAACTAGCACTATGGTTCCATAATTATCTTTATTTCGTTTGCCGTTGAACGTGTTGCTATATCTTTACCGATCAGTTCTCGACGTATGGCATCAACTATCGCAGCTCCCGCTCGTCCTATTAATTTCTAGTTATCTCTGTGAAGGGGCAATTGTAAAAAAAAAAACATGGAAATTGAATTGAGTGACGAATTGGCATGATCGATGATCGAGACTCCACGAGACGAATTTACAGTTTTTATAAAAATCACATATTCGGCGACTGCTTTTTCAGCATATACCCTTAATTTAAATGGTGTACATAACAAGCGCTTGACCAGAACAGCGAGACGAATTAAGAAGTTTTTATGAAAATCACATATTCGGCGCTTTATATGTAAAAAAGTTAAGCTTTTTCAGCATACACCCTCTACATGATGTACATAACAAGCGCTTACCCAGAACACGAGACGAATTCATTGTTTTTATGAAAATCACATCTCGCGCTTAGGTAAAAAAGTTAAGCTTTTTCAGAATACACCCTCTACATGATGTACATAACAAGCGCTTACCCATAACACGAGAAATATTTACAGTTTTTATGAAAATCACATATTCGGCGCTTATGTAAAAAAGTTAAGCTTTTTCAGCATACACCCTTTTAATGGTGTACATAACAAGCACTTGCCCAGAACACGAGACGAATTTACTATTTTTATGAAAATTACATATTTGGCGTTTATATATGTAAAAAGTTAAGCTGTTTCAGCAAACACCCTCTACATGATGTACATAACAAGCGCTTGCCAAGAACACGAGACGAATTGACATTTTTTATGAAATCACATATTTGGCGCTTATGTGAAAAAGTTGAACTTTTCCAGTATACACCCTCTATAGAGTGTACATAACAAGCGCTTGCCCAGAACACGTGACGAATTTACAGTTTTTATGAAATAAAAAATTTGGCGCATTTGTCAAAAAGTTAACGTTTTCCAGTATACACTTTCTATATGGTGTACATAACGAGCGCTTGCCAAGAACACGAGACGAATTCACAGTTTTAATGAAAATCAGATATTTGGCGCATATGTGAAAAAGTTAACGTTTTCCTGCATACACCCTCTATATGGTGTACATAACGAGCGCTTGCCAAGAACGCGAAACGAATTCACATTTTTTATGAAATCACATTATTTGGCGCTTATGTGAAAAAGTTTAGCCTTTTCAGCATACACCCTCTCCTATGGTGCACGTAACGAGTGCTCACCAAGAACACGAGTCGAATTCACAGTTTTTATGAAAATCGGATATTTGGCGCCTTCGTGAAAAAGTTAACGTTTTCCAGCATACACCCTCTATATGGTGTACATAAGGAGCGCTGGCCAAGAACACGAGACGAATTTACATTTTTTACGAAATCGCATATTTGATCATATTTGGCGCTTATGTGAAAAAGTTAAGCTTTTTCAGCATACAACCTTTCCATGATGTACAGAAAAAGCGCTTGCCCAGAACACGAGACAAATTTCCAGTTTTTATGAAAATCACTTATTTGGCGCTTATGTAAAAAAGTTAAGCTTTTTCAGCATACACCCTCTACATGATGTATATAACAAGCGCTTGCCCAGAACACGAGACAAATTGACATTTTTTATGAAATCACATATTTGGCGCTTCTGTGAAAAGTTCAGCTTTTTCAGCATACACCCTCTATTTGGTGTACACAACGAGCGCTTACCAAGAACATGAGACGAATTCACAGTTTTAATGAAAATCAGATATTTGGCGCATATGTGAAAAAGTTAACGTTTTCCTGCATACACCCTCTATATGGTGTACATAACGAGCGCTTGCCAAGAACGCGAAACGAATTCACATTTTTTATGAAATCACATATTTGGCGCTTATGTGAAAAAGTTTAGCCTTTTCAGCATACACCCTCTCCTATGGTGCACGTAACGAGTGCTCACCAAGAACACGAGTCGAATTCACAGTTTTTATGAAAATCGGATATTTGGCGCCTTCGTGAAAAAGTTAACGTTTTCCAGCATACACCCTCTATATGGTGTACATAACGAGCGCTGGCCAAGAACACGAGACGAATTTACATTTTTTACGAAATCACATATTTGATCATATTTGGCGCTTATGTGAAAAAGTTAAGCTTTTTCAGCATACAACCTTTCCATGATGTACAGAAAAAGCGCTTGCCCAGAACACGAGACAAATTTCCAGTTTTTATGAAAATCACTTATTTGGCGCTTATGTAAAAAAGTTAAGCTTTTTCAGCATACACCCTCTACATGATGTATATAACAAGCGCTTGCCCAGAACACGAGACAAATTGACATTTTTTATGAAATCACATATTTGGCGCTTCTGTGAAAAGTTCAGCTTTTTCAGCATACACCCTCTATTTGGTGTACACAACGAGCGCTCGCCAAGAACACGAGACAAATCGACATTTTTTACGAAATCACATATTTGGCGCTTACGTGAAAGAGTTAATGTTTTCCAGTATACACCCTCTATATGGTGTACATAACGAGCTCTTGCGAAGAACACGAGACAAATTTATATTTTTTATTAAATCACATATTTGGCGCTTATCTGAAAAAGTTAAGCCTTTTCAGCATACACCCTCTATATGGTGCACATAACGAGCGCTCGCCAAGAACGAGTCGAATTCACAGTTTTTATGAAAATCAGATATTTGGCGCACATGTGAAAAAGTTAACGTTTTCCAGCATACCCCCTCTATATGGTGTACATAACGAGCACTGGCCAAGAACACGAGACGAATTTACATTTTTTACGAAATCACATATTTGGCGCTTATGTGAAAAAGTTAAGCTTTTTCAGCATATAACCTTTACATAGTGTACAGAAAAAACGCTTGCCCAGAACACGAGACACGGGACAAATTTACAGTTTTTACTTTTTTTCTACTAAATGGGGAAGAGAAAATAATCCTTAACATTTCCCCCTCCTGGATTTGCAATTCACTGAAAATGCAACATTGACTCAATCAATCTCTGTTACAAAATAAAGGAAAATTGCTCAAATGTTCCTGTAAGTGTTCATGTTGAATCTGACTTAAAATTTCTGACAAAATAAGGAAAATTGTTCAAATGCTCCTCCAAGTGTTCATGGTACAAATCGCTTACGAACATAACTGGCTAGTGTCATTGTTCAGTCTGCCCACTTAGGGCACTTCAGCTTCCAAAGGTGAAAGTCTGGAAATTGGTCGTCGCTTCACAACTCCTCCTGTTCTCACGTCTACAACTCTGACTAATCCATCTCTGCCTGGATACACTGCCTCGATTCGTCCGATCTTCCACTCCCGTCTTGGTGCGTCTGGCTCAATCACTAACACCACATCTCCCACTTTGAGGTTCTCTGTAGGTAGAAACCATTTGTGTTGGGAACCAATGCTTGGTAAATACTCTCGCATCCAGCGGTTCCATACTCTGCGAATCAGCTCCTGCACTCGTCTCCATCGTTTACGTCCATTGACTGCCGTCGTATCAACTGTATCAGGAGCTAGCTCACCACCCATTTGACCAATTAAAAAGTGGTTTGGGGTCAACACAGGCTCGTCGTTGACATCTCCACTAACTGTAGTTAGAGGCCTGTAATTCAACAAACTCTCAGCTCCTGTAAACACTGTTTGTAACTCCTCATCGTTGACATCTGCTTCTTTTAAAACTGCATAAATTGATCTCTTGGCTGACTTTATCATTCTTTCAAATACACCGCCGAAGTGTGGTGCTGCTGGTGGGTTGAATTGCCAATCAATTCCTTGGTTGGAAGTCAGCCTTTCAATTTTTTCCTGGTCCATGCTCTCCACTAGCTCTTTGATTTCTCGTGCTGCTCCAATGTAGTTACTTCCATTGTCACTGAGCATCAATTTAGGCCACCCTCGTCGAGCCACCATACGTGTCAGTGCATTTAAGAAGGCATCCGTCTCCAGGGAAGTTGCCATTTCTAAGTGACAACAGTGTGTCTGTAAACACACAAATAGGCATAGGTAACGCTTCACCCGTGGTCTGCCTCATCCTTGCATTGTGTAGAATGGTCCTGCAAAATCTGTTGCACAATTGGCAAAGGGTTTCTGGGTCATCTCTAGTCGAATTCTGGGTAATGGTGCCATCTGCTGTCGTGCTGGACAGCTCCTGAATCGCCTGTTGCATTTCGCACATTCCTTGATACATCTCTTTACTTGCTGTCGTCCTTGAATCACAAAGTACTTCTCTCGTAGATGGTTCAATGTAAAGTTCACTCCCATCTCATGACCTTCCATCTCATGGTGATACTTCACAATTAACTTGGTAACGGTGTGGTTCTTTGGAAGGATGATTGGAAACTTTGTCTCTTTTGGCAAATCATCTGAAGATCGCAGTCGCGTGTTTGATCTGAGGAGTCCTCCATAGAGCTTCGGCGTAATTTTAAGTAATGTACTCTTGCTGGGAAGAGGCTTGTTGTCTTCAAGTGCTCTTATTTCACCAGGAAAACACTCTTGTTGAGTTGTCTTGATGATTTGCCCTTCTGCTTGTTTAAGTTCCCTTGGGTTCAACTCGCCACTTTCTCGATCATTTTGAGACTTTCTGACATTCGCTAAGAATCGGTTAATCCAGCACCAAAGAGATTCCGATCTCCAACTTTCCTTTTGACTGAATCCTGTACCATTTTGAATACTCCATTGGATCTGGTAGGCACTTTCATTTAACTGTTTCCACATAATAGCTCTGTGCATTCTCGCTTAGCTCCTTTCCCACGAACTGTTCTCGTTTCTCTAATTTAACTTCCTTGTGAGCTTCTGGGGCTTTTCCAAATTTCCTTTCTGGCCACTCATCTTCTCCACTCTTTAGAAACGGGGGTCCATGCCACCAGCAGTCATCATTTACTAGTTCTTGAACTAAGGCTCCTCGAGTCCCTTGATCCGCAGGGTTAAGTTTGGTTGAAACATATCGCCATTGGTCTGGACTGGACTCGTCATGAATTTCTCCAACCCGATGGGATACAAACGGTTTGAAATTTCGACTCTGTCCTTGGATCCAAAAACCGACATTTACACTGTCCACCCAAAATGTGGCTTTGTTCCTGGGAATCTCCAGCGCTGCACATATCTTCAATGTCAGTCTGAGACCAATCAGTGCTCCCATGAGCTCTAACCGTGGAATGCTAAACATGTCTGCCTGCAATTTCGGTCCTGGCAATGCTTCGCTGTTCAAACTCGTTCCCTGAAACTTAGCTGACGCATCAAACACAATCCTCGTTTTCATTGTGGACCTGTCAGCGCGCACAACTGGAAAATGAGGAAGTAACCATTCTTCAGTGGGTGTCGGCTCGTCTAGCGGCGCTCGACGGATGTAATTCTTCTCCAAATATTCTTCAATAACTTTCTGATAGGACTCTGCTATTTCTGGGTTCTTTGCTAATTTTCGCTCTGTAGACTCCAAGCGCTTCTCAGCTAACGTCCTGTTGTTTGGAAGACTTGGTCGCGTATTCCGCCAAGGAACAGCTACTACGTAATGATCATCCTCGAACCTAATTGACGTGCTCACTTTGTGCCAAGCAGCGGATTCATCAGGAGTCATCACCGGTTTAGAAGGTGTAATCCCCATAGTCTCTAGGTCCCAGAATGTCTTCAAAGTAGCATTTAAATCATCCGACTGTTCCACTGTCGGTGCCACTTCATCAAACTGTTGCATGCGAAAAGTATGACATCAACTGGTGTTGTGATCTGCTCCTGTGTTCTCCATATTTATCCTCCCCACTGCAGTCCACCCTAGAGGACAAAGTGGTGCACATGGCTCCCCGGCTCCACCCATCACTTCTTTCTTGGGGTACATCAAATGATAATTATCAGTCCCGAGCAACACATCGATCTTTCCCCGGTTTGTGAGCTTTGCGAATGGTATGTCTTGCAAATGGTTCCAATTGCCCTTGATCCTAACCCAGTCAACTGCTTTCATCCCACCACAAATTTTCTCAGAGGACTGTGCTACAATCTTAGCATCCAAACTCCCATCAACACTCTCTAATCCAAAGGCGAATGTCATGGAGGGAAAAGTAACTTCCTGATCATTAGCAACGTTCACAGTTATCAAGTCTTTTTCCCCTTTGACACCGAGCTCCTCAACTACATCTTCATTAACATACGTGGTGTCACTACCCTCATCCAAGAAACAATTTACAAGCATTCTCTTCTTACCATGCTTCAGGATTACTGGAACAGTTCGCAGTGCCACTTTTTCTGCCTTCTGTATCTTGAGCGAAGTCGAGTTGGTAGAGACCTTAAGATCGAAGTTTTTCGGCATTTCCCGCGAACCGCGAACGTCAAGAAGTCACGTGACCAGTGCCTTGCCGTCAGGTTTGCGGTTTGAGGTTCACGTTTGTACGGCTAGACCACGCTCTAGAGGTAAGTGGTTTACCGCAAGGTTTTTTGCGCCCTAAAACATCACAATCCCACGTTTGAGAGGAAATACTACTTTGTAGAACTCTTTCGCTTATTAATTATCGAATTATTTTTCATAGAAACGTAATTTTGAAGATGATTTCTCAGCTTAAAGAGAAGTGAACGAACTAATGTGAACAAACATGGCAGCCGGCTGTTTGTTTTGGAACTGATTTGCCAGTCGGATAACTCTGTGGTTAAACTACGATAAATAAAGTAAAAAAAAAGCCAGTTTCTGATGATATGTGATTGAATGAATGTATATGCATGGATGTATACTTTGTTTCCTAGATGGCTCCGGTAATAGGCATAGGTAAAAAGAAACCCTCAATCTTAAGCCCAGATTTTGTTCATACGGCGAGCTCCGAACTGTAAACTGCTGGCCGACGTTTGTGGTTTGCGGTTTAAGAGGAAAACCTCAATCTTAAGGTCTCTGGTGTTAGCATCCCCCTCCGTGCTATGCCTGCCGCCTGGTCTTTGAGTTCCCTGTGCCAGAGTGTTGTCATTTCTGTTTGACTGGACTTCCCGTAGCCTGAGAAAACAGACGTCATTTCGCGGCGCCACCACTGGGGCCTCCGCGAAACTGACGTCTGAGTAATGAGCGCCAAACACGCGTACGCGCGACGTACTCGCTACCCAGATCTCGGTAGTGCTTCTGATTGGTTGAAACAAATTTCCCTCGCGGCACGTGTGGATCACGCGCTACGTTGTTTTCAGGATGACGGGAAGAATATATCCACCACAGATTTCTGTTGTGTGTTATGTGTAAATCTCATCAGCGACACTACATCACGATACATACTACATGGGAGATCAAAGAGCAGAGAAGAATGTCTTCATTTAATCAGTGAATTGCCGTTTGAAGTGAATTTGTCAGGCGGGCCCGAAGTCAGGTATCTGTGCAAGACATGTCTTCGCCTACTCAACTTCTAGGCAATACTGTAAGCTTATCAAAAACGTCGAAAGTCGACTGGGTTTTGATCGAACCTGCACCGTAAGTACGCCATCTAAAACTAGTCTTCATTTACGAAAAAAAGTATCACTTATCTCAAAACAGGAACGCAGCTCGTCGATTCGAATATCTTCTTGGCTTTCCGTTTGTGTTTCCGTTCGCATCACACTCGAAGCGGCAGACTTTACTAAGAATTTTCATGCATTCTTGGAAAACTACGGCAAAGGAAATTACATTTTAAAACGTGGATTTACTTTGTAAGAAACATTTCATTGATGTCATTGATCGTTTCTTTGTTTTCAATAGTTTTATGAAATATTTAGAAAGATCGGCCGCATTCTTCAGTGATCAGTACAAGAAATTAGCTTGCGTGGACAATTTCCTAGATGCGTTAATAATGTAATGCGTTTTGCTTTTGAAAGTAATCTGATTATTAGATATTTGAATAAAACTTTCGACTGTTTGAATTTCTTGTCCTTTTTCTTGTGTTTGTCATTCAAGAATTGGTCTGGGAAGCGATCTTTTGTAAACAAAATCAGATTTAGATTTTGCAGCTCAAATTTCATTTGCATCACAAAATTCAAAATGTCTTCATAATTTTTGATATTTTGACTTTCAAGTTAGTTTTTCAGGCTTTTTTGAAACGCCACTGATGTTTTGAATTCAAAAATCATTCAAAGTAATTATTCTAGACGGAGACGTTGTTTTTCAAGCCTGTGTTCGCGCGTGATCCACGCGTGCCGCTGGGGTTGTTTGAGAAGCGGTAATGCGTGACAAGTACGGCATTTTGGCGCTCATTGCTCAGACGTCAGTTTCGCCGAGGCCCCAGTGGTGTCGCGCGAAATGACGTCTGTTTTCTCAGGCTAGACTTCCCGTCCTCCTGGAATTGTTCTTGTTAACTGAAGCTGTGTTGATTGAGGCTGGGCTCCCTGAGGCTGGGTTCCCTGACGTTGAGTTCCCTGACGTTGAGTTCCCTGAGGCTGAGTTCCCTGAGGCTGAGTTCCCTGAGGACAAGACTGAGAGTTGGTTCCAGTTTGATTACTGTGTAACAGTCGGTTGTGCCTGTCCCTGCATCCATCAATATTACACACTCTACTTCTGGGGCACTCCCTGCCTAGGTGATCATCACCCAAACACCTGTAACAGAGTCCTAGCTTCTTTGAAGTATCCCATTTTTCCCGAATACTTCTGCTCTTAAAGACATCACAATTCCAGACAGCATGACTTGCACCACAAACCTTGCATGCCCTTTCCTTTTATCCTCATCTTGGTTGATTCCGAATGACTTACTTCTTTTGTCATGCAATTTCCCATAAGAATTTCCTGACTTTAATCCATGTTTAATTTCGGTGGCCTGAATCTGGTATTCAGCCTCTTCAGCAGTCCAATCTTTGAGTGTAATGAGAGACTCGATCCTTCGGTTTTCTTTTACCCATCGAATGTATTGGGACAATAATTTCTCTGGTAGTTTTTCAAGGATAATAGTGTACAAAGTTCCCGCTTCTAAATCCGCCGCTCGATTGTTTTCCTGCAGATTAATCACTGCCCGCTCTAGCATGTCTGCAAATTTCTCCAATTCTTTGGCATTTTCTTCTCTGATTGGTTTCATTTTGATTAACTCGTCAACATGACTCTGAATTTCCCGTCTATTTCCACCGTATTTCCTCAATAACCTCGACTTCGCTGCCTCATAAACCCTAAACCTTTAATCGTTTCTAGGGCTTCCCCCGCTAAACATGCCTCCAATCTTAACATTTTGAACTGAGCAGACATTGCAGTTGCATCCACACAACTCGTAAATGTAGCATTCCAGTGCTGAAATTCAGTTTTGTTCCCACTAAAAGTTGGAATGCGAATTCATTCTAGGTTATTCACCCCACTATCGCCATTTCTATGCTGTAAACTTGTGTTAGAACTACTTGAGTAGGGAGGTGGACTTACCGGCTGTCTTGACCTCAGTGTAACTGAAGTCAAAACGCGACGAGCGGCGCTAGCTTCGGCTTCAATTCTCTCGTTTAACTCGTCCTCTTCATCCCCGACTTTAACTTGCAATTCAGTGTTTTTCAGTTCCTGATACAACGCCCGTAATTCTTCCAATATTTCGAAAGTTGTTTCCTTAAGTTTTTTCAAACGCTCCAAAGTAGCTTTAATTTTAACAAATTTACACCGGTTTTCCGTGGTGTGGACTCTTATTTACCACGATTTACGTTATCACATGGTCAAAATGTTGTGGTCTCACGAGGCGCAGCCGAGTGAGTCAGCAACAAATTTTGACCATGTGATGACGTAAATCGTGGTAAATAAGAGTCCACACCACGGAAAACCGGTGTAAATGTTTTTTACAACAATATTTAGAAAAAAATACAAGGAAAAATCGAAGTCTTGTTACAAAACGTGACAGCAAAGAAAGAGCAAGTGTTGTCTATAACTTTCTCGCAATCTGATTGTTTTTTTTCAAGCGCGCGTGATGTTAGCGTCAGCACCGTTGTCTGGACTCTCATTTACCACTCACGTCAACCAATCAGATTGCGAGTTTAGCGGCAATTGTGGTAAAATCTGCCATTTCTTCAAGACTCCTTGGTTCAACGCCGCCGCTGACGCCAGCAACACGACCCGCTAATTCGTTTAGCTGTCTTGTTATCGCCCCTTTTTATTTTCGTTTTTCCGCTTTTAAACCTTCCAGTTTCATCATGGGTTCTTCGACTGAACTTTCCTCGTTGTCTGGCATGTTTTTCCACTGATTTTCCTTAACAGAATCTACAAAATTTCCTCACCTTTGACAAAAACAACACCACTGTAAACGCGCCACACAAATCCGCTCCACGTCCAAAACCGTTTTCCTTTGAATAATCCAACTTTCAATCCATTTGATCCGGCTCGAAGGACCAATTTATGTTTCTCCTTAGGTTCCTTATTTTTCCCGTTCGAAAATCCGAAAAGATTCCAAGTTCCACTGACAAATTTCCAGAGAAAAACTACGACGAAACAACCACTCAAGATTTTTTCATGGCGTAAGCGCTACTCCCCGAAATCCGGGAACTTTTATTTCAAACTGTAAATGTCAATATGTCAATCAATCCGCACGTGAAACATGACTTCCGGTGAAAGTAAATTTTCGGTTCGCTCTACATAAAACTCTTTTCTACTTAATGGGGAAGAGAAAATAATCCTTAACACTTGGATCTAAGATGCCTAAATCCGTGATGGGAAACACTTTCTCACAAGTCTTGCACACCGCAGACTTTAGACACTACTGAAATCACGGCCTGAGAAATTTATTTTCAAAGCGATAACAAACTTTAGCCGATTAGTATTTATCTTGCAACAAAAGTGAGCACAAAGAAACCACAATGTATGCCAATAGATCTAACACCAAACAGGCATAAAGAAATATAATAATTCTAACGGCTCTATAAAGCATGAAATCCTCCTATCAATTTGAGAGATAATCCGCTGAGATCAAAAGGTCAATATCAACAAAGAGAACAAATTCATAACTGATAAAAGATATTAAAAAGTTGACACTGGCTAAAATGCCTGGCCACACACCAAACATTTTTAGCTTCATAACTGATCTAAGGGCGCATTTCTCTCTTAAGTTTTACTGGGAAAGCTTTATGCTTTCATTATACTTTTTAGCGAGGAGTGGTACTAGTGTTTAGCTAGTCTTATTTTTAAGTCGTGAATACGACTTTTTACCACAATTGCCGCTAAACTTGCAATCTGATTGGTCGACGTGAGTGGTAAATGAGAGTCCAGACAACGGTGCTGACGCTAACATCACGCACGCTTGAAAACAACCAATCAGATTGCGAGAAAGTTATAGACAACGCTTGCTCTTTCTTTGCTGTCACGTTTTGTAACAAGACTTCGATTTTTCCTTGTATTTTTTCTAAATATTGTTGTAAAAACAAATTTACACCGGTTTTCCGTAGTGTGGACTCTTATTTACCACGATTTACGTCATCACATGGTCAAAATTTGTTGCTGACTCACTCGGCTGCGCCTCGTGAGTCCACAACATTTTGACCATGTGATGACGTAAATCGTGGTAAATAAGAGTCCACACCACGGAAAACCGGTGTAAATTTGTTAATATTGCGATTACTGGAGAAAAGTCACTCGCTCATCGTAAACTTTAGGAACACTGTTTGACATGCGCCGGTTCTCGTCTGATCACCGAAGTTAAGCCCTGTCGGGCGAGGTTAGTACTTGGATGGGTGACCGCTTGGGAATACCTCGTGTCGTAGGCTTATCATTTTTCTTTCCTTCACTCCCTTTCATTTTTAATTTTTTTGGTTCCGTCAAGGAGCCACTTGTCCTGAGGAGGGCAAACTGAAGCCAAACGGTCATGAAAACATAGCATACCTTCGACGATATTCCAACGACAACAAACGGGCGATGAAGTTTGTCCGTTATTTTCATTTTCGCTAGTAAACATATTCCTTTGTGTTAATACTAGCTACGCACGAAGGTTTTAAGGTTTTAGAGATCCTCTTTGGTAAAATATATTGATACGTGGATCTGCAACATAAGGGAAGTAGTCATAACATGTACAATCTAAGAGTACCCACCTTGTGTAGGGTAGGAAAAGGTCCCCGATGGTTGTTTCATATTCACGACTTGGCTAAAGACGTGCTTGAAGGCTTAAAACAGTACAATGGACACACAACAGGAGTCGTGTAGGTCTTTCAACCCCATGTAGTTTTTTTTCTATTTTCAATATATATATATAGTAAAGTATGAGAAGTGATGACAACAACGAGGTTGAAGTGATGATAGCCACATGCAGCATAAAGTACGTATTTGGTGCAGTAGGGGAAAAAACGAGTTAAATGGAAAAAAAAATGGATTTTAAGTTAGTGTCATGTTGGACATAGAACATTTCAATTACCATTTACTTTGGTGACCACACGACGAAAAGCGTAGTATCGTAGTATGGAGGACTTAGATCAATAGCCTTGGAAACGGCGTAGGGTCGTAGTATTCATATAGCATACAGAACGAGCACTTAATTGTCGAATAGGCAAACACGACGAAAAGCGTAGTATCGTAGTATGGAGGACTTAGATCAATAGCCTTGGAAAAGGCGTAGGGTCGTAGTATTCATATTGTCATAGCATACAGAACGAGCACTTAATTGTTGAATAGGCAAAACATAGAGCCTACAATGTTCAGTAAAAAATGACAACGCAAAAAAAAATTGTAACTCTGATATAAAATGACAAAAAACAACTTGCACGTTGAGACTCGTCGTATATATCTATAATCAACTTCGAAGCTACGGCTACCCTCCGTTGCAAGATGCTGACATGCAAAACTATACCATCATATTCCATGCAACACAACGACACTACGATCCTACGACCACTACGATACTACGATTTACAACAAAGTCACCGCTCTCACGCGACATATCAAACAAGCGTAGCACCGTAGTGCACTACGAAAAATGCTACGATTTCAACTACATCCAAATTCGTGCCAGGTATATGAGCAGTAGGGTGGAGAACAAAATTAAATTCCAACGGCTCTTTTAGGAGCCACCAAATGTTGTAAAAGTCAATGACCAATGATACGAACTTAGCAAAATGTTTCCCAATGCGCATAATTCGACAGAATTCAATTTACTAGTTCTTTGAGTGAGAAAAATATTTGGAGATCAAATTTATCTTGGCTTAAAGCACTTTTTAATACAAACACCACGCAGTTTTTTATTACTTGATGTTAAAACAAACTTTTTATCTTTTAAACTTTTGATGACATGTCCAAATATGACCGTGATGTGCGTGACATCATTTACTCCAATAATTCTCATACCATCACGCCCAAATATGGGCATATTTGGACATGTCATCAGAGACATTTGGGCATGATATAAGTCATTATCAAGAGAATTTATTGCATCATTATCAGCAAGAAATGGAGACCGAAACAAATCACAATTGTGTGCTGAGACAAGATTAGTTTTAAAAAGGATTCGGCATAACAGAAAACGCTACCAGGACTCAAAACAGAGGTCATGAAAGAGGGGACAACTCTGGTCCAATGCCAAAAGGCATGACATTCTTGGATAGGGTAATGATGAATCGAGACATACCGATGACAATTTAAATACCACAATATAAATTTCGAGGCGCACTTTGTAGATTTAATGGTAGATAAAAAGTTTGTTTTAACATCAAGTAATAAAAAACTGCGTGGTGTTTGTATTAAAAAGTGCTTTAAGCCAAGATAAATTTGATCTCCAAATATTTTTCTCACTCAAAGAACTAGTAAATTGAATTCTGTCGAATTATGCGCATTGGGAAACATTTTGCTAAGTTCGTATCATTGGTCATTGACTTTTACAACATTTGGTGGCTCCTAAAAGAGCCGTTGGAATTTAATTTTGTTCTCCACCCTACTGCTCAATAAGTGGGGTTAGATGGGAGAACAAGCAGTCTATCAGCTCATTTTGTTGGGAGATCTGTTTTCGTAGCATCAGCTTCGTCCGGTGACTTAAGTGTCGATCGTCCACGTGTGCCATGAAGTTCGTGTAAAGCCGGACTTTTCCGGTTAACATTTTCTCTGACAGCCCAATATTGTTGATGAGCGGTGGGGGTGTCGCATCTACCAAACTGTTGCCAGGCAGAGACCAGTTTCGCTCGACTTCTTGAAGTGCTTTTTCAAGAGTTTCTTCAAAATCCTTTGATGAACTAAATACGAAGCGAGACTCATCAACTCCATTCTGTGACTTTGATAAAAACAAGTCTATCTTCCTATATGACGACAAATGCTATATTCTTAAACAAACGGGTGTGATACACTCACTTATGGACATTATAAGATCAATGCTTGTTAAGATTTGTACCTCTGTAAAATGTACACCTATTGTTAAGATAGATAATTGTAAATACGCGCTTTTTGTTGACATAATTTTTATTGTCGCTGTTTGGAACTATATTTCGATATATTTGTAACTTTAATGAGTATATTAATAAAAAAAGTTGAAATTACAACTCTCTGGTTTTCTTTGGTGATATTTTACTAAGTAATCATAACAAGACCTTTACTGAATAGTACCTTATGAAGTTCATTTGATTGTTGTATGCAAGCTCAACATGTTCAAGATTTGCATTTTCTTTTAAGCAAAGAAACGCACGAGATGTGTCCCATGGGTGTTGACGACAGCATACAAATACGCATATCTTTCGATATATTTGAGTGATAAACCAACTGAAATCATAGATTAAAATGTATCACAATTTGGGGATCGAGTGGCATTCATAATATATATAGATAGCCCAAGCCTAACAGCGTCGCACTTTGAACAAGCTTAGCTAAGGTGAAACTTAACTAAGGTGAAAGGTTGGAAGCACAAGAATTAAGATTGGCGAACGGGCTATTTTCAATTTTAGCAATTCTCAAAAACAGTATTACGCGACCGTCTGCACAGTACATTTTTATAGACCGTACAAAAGTTCACAAAAACAACTTTTCTCTGTCTAGAATAAATAGTACCACTAGTTTCCGAATAAAATACAGTTTATGTTTGTCAAAAATTGCCCGAGAAACTGGTTTGAAAATCAAAAATTGCAAAAATACACAAACATATTTGCATAAGGCAATGCGAGTGAAGATAGAACTGTACTATAAAATCAAGTCTTGTTTTGTTTACATAAAATCGCTTTTCAATCTATCTAATGAATGAACAAACACATAAAAATGGACAACACAATCTTCTTTCGAAAAAATTTATTCAAATCTCCATTAGTTTACGTTTAAAAGCAAAACGCGTACCATTTATTTATAGCTCATCGAGTTCAAGTTTTCTTCGTTGAAATTCAAGAGATCGATACAACTAAATTTAGGCACGTTTTAAAATCAATTCCCCAAAACTAACAATAACACTAATAACAAGTCACTCACAGATTGATAACAACATAAATTCTCATTGAAAACTGTAATCTGTTTTACCTTTAAGTTCCTCGCTTGCTTGGAAATTCAAATCTCCGCTTCTGGTTCTGAAAATTAATCATCTCCCGCATTGATAAAAACGTAATACATGAAGTTCCTCGAAGCAAGATTTTATCCCAGAAAGCTCGTCTTTTTCCACTAAAGCGGCTTCTGAGTATACCTTAATTAGTATCCCTGTCTTGAGTAGCAAACCGCGAAAAAATGCAGGAAAATAACGAGTTTAATTCTCCGCTAGGCACAAGAAAACAACTAAAGTGTTTACCGAGCTCACGGCTGTGTGGCCGCGCGAAAAACAAAATTGCTAAGATCCCGGATGTTGTCCAACGGGCAGACGGACACGCGCCCGCGCGAAAAATTCCGCTAGCCATGACCATGAAAAATCACGGCGTAGGTTCTATGAGTATGGAGCTGCGCAGCCAGGCCTTCGGCCTGGCAAGTGCTCCGCTAAAACTACCAATTCATAGAATTGAATGGTGCGAAAACCGCCTATGACCATCATTACCAAATAAGGTGATACAAGTTTTCATCATCTCCACATAAGGTTTTGAAAAAACAAATCACTTTCAAATTGTTTAGAAAAATCACGAATGTGGTAATAGTCAAAACAACCCTGTTCTTAAACGCAGTTATCTTAAACATTTTAGTAAACGAGAATTGAGCTTTTGTTGAGATAAATTAATCGAATCTATATCGCCAAAAGCGAACGACCATAATGAGCTTTTGATCGGTCAGCTTAATTAATTACTTACGGTTTGTGCAGGATTCCAAGTCGGTAGTTGATTCGCTGCCCTGAAAATAATTACAATCAATTAAATTGTAATTGCGAAGGACTTCAGCCTCCGATGGTAAAAAGAAATATAAGTAAACACATGGAGGTTTATAAAGGAAACGGTTAATACGACCTTGTAAATAATTCACTTATGGTTTGTTAATAACACAACAGTCAATACTTATGGTGGATCGCTTCCACGACTACCTGTCAAAATATTTTTTAAATCCTTGTTTTCCCTTTTGTGAACTGTTGGTTTTATTTTTGATTTCATCTCGTTCAATGCTGAAGGCTTTTCCTTGCGGATGCTCCTGTCCAAACAAAGGAACCGAGTCAAATTGTTCAAGCGAATTTTATTTACATGTTCAAGCAATACCATGTACCAGTGACATTTTCTACACCGACCGTAACTGTTGCAATGTATATTCAAAGTCTGACAGCGAAGTGTCTCTTACAGGAGTTCAAAGATATCCGATGTTTCGAGTATTATCGTACGATGAAGCTTCTCGGGTACTGAGCGCCTGTCTAAAGCTTCTCATCTGTTGAACGTACATAACGTTGGTGTGTTCGAGCGTAAGAGTTTACTCGCATGTCGAGCGTAAGAATTTGTTCGTGTGTCGAGCGTAAGAGTTTGTTTCGTGCGTGATTGACTGCTTTCAATTTCATGCAAATTTAGTTCAGTGTAAGTTCGCATATAAACTTACTGAACGATGCATAAAATGCTTACTACAAAGCTTTATAAGAAGTACAACGTACCGAATCGAGAAAGTCATCCTCCATGTTTATTGTTGGGATCTCCCTGCTTGATGTCTGTGATGGAAACTATAAAGGAAAAGGAATCGATTATACAAGACTTTCGGTTTAGAAAGTAAAAAACACAGATCGAGCGAAATACCAGTGAGTCACAACTTACCGCGCATTCTTGGACAGCCAACCTCGCAAACGCCATCGGCAGAACATTCTCAGGGATTTCGGATACTCAGGAGTGTTAAAAACTGCTCAAATAACGGTTGTTTTCTACAACTTCAAAAAAGAGTAAAATATACTACTGTTTCCTCAGCGGTCTTATGAGCTTATTTTAAGTTAAAATTGTTTGTTTGTCCACCATTTTGAAAATCAAACACGAAAGAGAACAGCAATGAAACGACAACCTTCGTGGCTACATAGATGATAATGGTAAAAAAATAACGTTCCTTGAGGGAGGGTAGACTTGTACGGCAATTTGACCAATAAATTGGAAAAACGTATGTTATGCTTATGCGTATGTCCTTCCTGTACTACAAGAAAAGCAGCTATTTGTCTAAAGCAGACGAAATAATAAAAAGTCCTATGTGGTCAACAATTATCCCTTGCACTTAGTCCACATGCGTTTAAACCGCGTTTGTACTTTTGATTGTTTTTATAAAGAAGGCTACCACAAGGAAACCAGCGATTCGTCTTTCAAAAATAAATATCCTTCGTGACTTATAACGTAAGTGTGGGGTGGCGTGACACTTCCCTGCCTTTTTTTTGCTTACGTTGTTCCGGATCCTCATCGGGATGACTTCGGATCTCCGAGGGGTCTTCGGGATGCCTTCTGGTCTCTGAGGGGTCATCTCATTAAAATTTGAAAGTCGAGAATCCTACCTAGAGGGTCCGCGCGTGGGGTTCGCGTGAGAAACGGGTCTGAAGGAGCGGATATGACTACTAGTATTCGAAACGACATTAGGGCCTTATGTCATCCTCCTTCCCAGGATCTCTTCTTTGTCGGGTTCACTGTGTTTTGTCACGCAATCCTAGTAAGCAACTTGAAGCTGGATGAGCATGATGAAAATCAAACCCTTCCAAAGGTGAAGTATCAAGCCAAAAATTTTCAACCAATACAGTTTCCGTTCTTACAAGAATCAATGAAGTGTGTGACCCTGATTACAGTTTGATTTCAAGACGTTTAGAAGGCAGAACCATCGAATTATGTCTCCAAGAGTTTGAAATGTCCACTCACCATGTTGTATTTTAAGCGGTTCTCATTGTTTAAAATCAACTGTGGCTGTCAAAACCACAGGATTTAACAGCCGGAATGTTTGGAAAGGTTTTTGGATTCAAATGTAAATAGGTGAAAGGGATAAATTTTACTAAAGACTTGTAAGAGCGAGATTAGGGTGGACTCAAACTCAATTCAAAATGGCGCAAATTCATAAAACCACCCTCAGAATTCTGGTTTCGCAAAATTCGTGGTTTTAGTTGCCCAAGATTTTTATTGCGTATTTGTAGAGAGGAAGCATTGTTCTTTTACTGAGTAGTGACCTCCGAGATTAAAGCAATGTAACAGAGTACGAAAACATGACCTGAATTTTAGTAAAATTTCACTTTCAAATAATGGTGTTTCACTCATAAAGATTAAAAAATCTCTCAGATATTTAGTGCTTAATGTAAAGTAATGGAAATCAGTTCACATCACAAAGAATTCAGTATACAATCTCTACATTTGAATATCATTCTTTCTCTTGTCGTGGTTGAAATCAAGAAACAAAATAGTTTTTTGAGGGGCAGTAAACATCCGCAAAATGACCGCAGTGAGGCCGTATGTGAGGTTAAGCCACGGTTTGACAAATATATTAACCGCAGCGAACTGAAACTTATATTTTTATGATAAGTTCAAACAGGCCTTCCATATCCGGGAGTTTGAGGAAATTTGATTTTTCATTTTCAGTAAGGCTAAGGTGATTGTTACAGATTCTTCCTCTTAATTTGTTTTTCTGCTACATAACATTCCCGTCTTTAACTTCGATTCTTATTTTATTATATTATTTAGTTTCATTCAAGATTTTTTTTTAACAATTAGTAAACATGAAGTTCAGAAACAATTTTACACATGAATTTTGCGCGAGTATTTGGGACTCGCGGCCACTTGTTTACAACCATGGTCTTGAGTTTTGCACTCAAATGCTTTCCAGACCTCCTGCGCGTGTTTGTAGTCTTTGTTGCTGACGTGTTGCATTTTGAGTTTGCTATTGAATTCATCCTTCTTTGGCAGCGCCTCCTCCTCTAACCGTTCCCAAGAGTCCATATACTCTTATGGGTAGATTTCTTTTTGCAGAAGGAGCTTGAATGAGTTTGTTGGGATCCTTTTCATAATCCCTCACGATTGTGAAGGACTTGGGTTTGTTTGATTTGGTTCTTGAGGCTTGACTGCATGAACTGGCAGCTGTCAATGAATCTCAAGTTGCCTAGGGAGAAAGATACGTACTTCTCCATGTTAGTTGGGATACACGACAGATCTGACTGGACATCAGCTATAGCACTCATGATGTGGCCGGTACGCATCGTAGCCCTTCAAGTTGTGAAACACTACAAGGATTATCACATTTCCGGGTTGATCCTAAAATAGTTCACATTACAAGCTCTATGGGCAGCGCTTCAATATTCGCCTGTGATGTGGCAGTGATCTTTGACAGTATAATATTCTGTCTTGGGTATTGTTATTTATGACATTATAATAAGGTACGGGGAATCATTCTGACCTGGGACAAGCCCAAGACAGACTGAATTGAATGTTGGGTAATTTTGAACCCGACTTTCTCGCCCGGGTGGGTGGGTGGGTCGCCAAACGCCCTTCGTCTCGGACAAAGTGAAGTGAAAGGGACAAAGCATGCCATTGATTGCCATTATATATACTCATTAATTAATCCCCAGGGATCATATTTACAATTCAAATGGAATGTGAATAGTATAATATTCTGTCCTGGGTATTGTTATTAATGACATTATAATAAGGTACAGGGAATCAATCTGACCTTCCCCAAGCTACCATGCCATACGCCGTTGTATGAGAACCCAATCACCCCCATAACGCTCTCGGAATCCATGCTCTCTCCCAAACCTTATCCAAACCTTATCCTTATTGTTTTTTTTTGAAGTTATTCTACATATATACATTTTTGTTGTTGTTTTATAAGGCACTCAGCCCAGAGAGTCTGATAGAATCCCTTCAAAGCATCAAAACAATTGTAGTCCTTGCCAGCAACAGAACTTAATTGGCCAGCACCTGCAGCTGCCGGGTTAACCACTTCTTTCAACTTGAAGCAGTGCAAGGCTGTGTCACTTCCGTTCCAGCGAACATGATTCATAATTTTATGGAGGTTTAAACCTGCCAGGGCCATTGAGATTGCTGCACCACTGCGGAAACCATGAAGCGTGAAACGTCCACTTATTAGCTGTTGGCGTAAGGCTACGAAATAGACATTGAGCCTGGTCTGGGCAGCCTGTGAGAGGAGGAGGCATAGAGGAGATACTTTTCCTGTCTTGTTAGAGGGCAAAAAGGTAACCCGAACCAAGCCCTATATCCCCAGCCGGGCACAAACCCGAACATACAGCTCTAGACCACTTACAGGCCACACCAGATTATTAGCGCCCCTCTTGAAAGCCAAGACGTTCCCGTCACCCAACCTCAACGTTTTGGTTCAGACATGGTTGGGCAGGAAGCCCGAGTTATCCGGAAAATGCAAGATATCTCTAGTCTTCGATCCACTTGTAAGAGAGCAGCCGCCCGATCTCCTGCAAAGAATAACGCCTTAAAAACTGCCTGGTCTCTTGCCAAAACAATGAACTCAAAAGGTTCTTAAGACGAGCTCCGCAAGAGCTGGGTTTCGATGTGCCGTGCTATCATGACAAGATCAGCAAGGAGAACTGGTTCCGCCTGACAGGGGAGAATCCTTGCCTTTAACTATCGTTCTTTATATCTGCCAGGTTACCTGGCTGCATTCCGAACGTCTACCATGTGTGGCAAAAAATTGCTCGCAATTTCCCTATCAAGGGGGAGTTACCTGAATTTTGGCAAAAACTTTAACCTTTATTAACAAAGTGAGGACCCCTGGAGTGATTTACTTTCACAAAGACCACACCCAGTACACTTGGACAAAATCCTATCCCATGAAAAATGCATCTCTAAATTACACTGATAACACTTTGATCAACAGAGTTGGAGTAAAGCTATAACATGATGAAGGGAACTTGAGATGTCATCACTCCTGTTGCCATAGCAACCAAAACTGAACAAAAAAATAATATTTTTGTGTTTAAGAAAAAATCTCACAAGCTATGTATTCCTTTTAAAATTGCTATGATTATTTTGCTTCTACATGTATACATGTCAACAACAAGTGCTGAAAATTTCAGCTTGACTGAGTTATAAGACTTAAGTTCACTGGTCGCAAAGAATACACTTTTCGAGAAATGATCCCTGAAGATAGAATGTTCAAAATGTCTCTTATAATTCAATTTGACACTGATTCTTTTTTAAAGAAAGAATGTAAGTAATCACTAGCATCAATGAGAGTGTCAAAACAGATCACAATATCTGTTTGCAGCATGTTGGATGCAGAAACGCCATGGACAAAACAATGGACTTGGGGTTTCGACTAACTCCAAGATACACTACTCAAAAACAGAATGAAACAAGGAGCTAGAACATAATGGCAAGAAATCATTATTTCAGTAGACACACAGCAGTTTAGGCTTGAATCTTTAGACGCCTACATCCGCGATGAAGAAATACTCTCTCACAAGTCTTGCACACCGCAGACTTACACACTAAATCACAGGCTAAGAGATTTACTGATCCTAGCATTGTCAAAGCAATAACATAAACTATAGCCGATTACTATCTATCTTGGCTTGCAACAAGAATTAGCCAAAGAAACCTTAACATGCGCCAGGATAGCTAGCATAACAAAGGCATAAGGAAATAAAGGTGTTGGATAAGAAATCCCAGTGAAGTCTAGTCCGACTTTTGTTGGCTATTTGCTAGGTCTGTCTGAATGTTTTGTGTCTAGACAAGGAAACAATGCTGCTCATAAAGCCCATCATAAGCATTGTTCATCTCTATTTTTTATGTTTATGATAGCTTGCTTATTTCTCAACGCTAAAGGAAGAGGAATGTATCCGCCACCTTTTAACCTGAAATCTAGCAAAGTCAAGATAAACCTTATCTACTCTTTCAATAGTGTTTTCACATGACGTCACAAACATTAAAAAATCTAAAGTATACATCCTACAAAGCTGTTTTTAACATGGTATGTGGATACCAGACTGAGTGTTATAATCTTTCACAAAAAGTTTCAGGTTTTAACGATGTTTCGTTTTCGATTAATAAAGGTTGTAAATGTGTCACGCAATTTGTCACGCTATTTCAGATAAACCATGAAAATAAACAAAATTGAACTAGTTGAAAGTTATTAATGAATTATAGATGCTTATAAGCCGATTTCATGCCTCCTATAGTGAATACAATATTTTGTGATGAGATTTTTGGTGTTATTAAGTTTTGGCTGCCATGTTGGTGTTCCAAGGTGAAACACCAGGATGGCCACTCCATACATTTCTTACTAAAAATGTCTATACTCATTCGCCTATAACTCTTGAATAAAATGCTCTTGCGCTTCGAAATTTGGCCCAGATGTGTAGTTTTAAACTCTCTACAATTCCATAAACATTTTAGAGTTGAAAACTGCTTCTGAATTTTGATATGACGTCAGTGAAAACGCTCTATAACCCAACCTGATCCATAGCTTACCCAGGCATCTTTCTACTTCTTCCAAAATTGAGTTGATAACATTATCTATTTGTTTGCTAACTTCCGCACCGTTGCAATGTGTTACTGGAAATGGGTCGGCTTGCTTGAAGTAATGTTCGATTCTTTCTGTTCTGTTAACACCGTCCTTTGCTAAGTGAATTGATGCAGTCATATTCACTTTAACTGGGCCCAGTTCCAAGACCTCTCTCCCAATAGCTCGAACTATGATGAGTTTCTTCTCCTTGGTGAACAATCTGAGATCTTTTATGGGGTAGTCAGCAGGGACAGACATTTTATAGTTATGAAGCCAATCCCAAAAAGGCTTTTCCAACCGATTCAAGTGAAGCACAGTAACCATCGCCATATATAAGGGGTTTACATTTCTTCAATTGGTGCGACCCCACCATAAATACTAACTCACCCCGGGTAGGGGCCTCACACGGCAAGTAGTATAGGGGGTTGTTTCGTACGGGCCCACCCGTGGCCCTGTCCCAGATCTCCAACCCCCACTTCCAGGACGCCGAACGAGTGAGGCATCTGTGAAGTGGGGTCAGAGATCTGGGGCTGGGCGGGGGTGGGGCGTACAAACAACCCCCTATACTACTGCATTTTAGTATTTATGTATAGAAAGCACGCTTAAAGGGAACCTCCATTGTCAGAACAATTTGACGTTAAATTGTTGGAAATAATGTCGCACTTTAAAATTTTTAAAAAGCACGTGCAAATATAATTTTAGTGTACAAATAAAATGGATATAAATATCGCCTATTTTCGCCTTCAAATTTCCTGCGCGCCGCCATTTTGAATATTTGTGACGTGTTACGGTTGCCGCTATTGTTAAGAATCGAAGTTCTTTTGTATGCAACAATAAGACAACCGTAACACGTCATAAATATTCAAAATAGCAGCGGGAAATTTGAAAGCGAAAATAGGAGATATTCATATCCATTTTTTTGTACACTAAAATTATATGTGCACCTACTTTTTAAAAATTTTTAATTTAGACTTTATTTCCAACAATTTAACGTCAATTTGTTATAACAATGGAGGTTCCCTTTAACAGGTTCTATTTGATGATTATTATTATTCTATTTTTAGTATGGCGAGACTGCATTGTTATCGGCAGCATATCATGGTCATTCTGATACCTGCAAACTGCTCTTGGAAGCTGGAGCCAAGATTGATATGCAGTATGATGTAAGTTCTCAATATATTTATGTAAAACAATTAACATGACAATACATACATGTGATGTTATTACTATACATTGACAGTTAGTGTACTGTTGTCCACGTATATTGCACTGACTCTGTGAAGGGGCAGGAGTGGTAAAAGCCACCTTTTGCTTGCAGGGTGGCTTTTGTTATTGTAATAAGATTTATAGTTTCATAATTTTTGCTGTTTTTAATTACCCTGACATCTCACCGTAGTTACTAAAAGAAGGAATGACCTACAATGAGCTACAATGACCTACAATGACCTACAATGACCTACAATGACCTACAATGAGCTACAATGACCTACAATGAGCTACAAGGACCTACAATGAGCTACAATGACCTACAATGAGATACAACGATCAGCCACAATGACCTACAATGAGCTACAATGAGCTTTAACGATCTACAATGAGCTACAATGACTTACAAAAAGCTACAATTAACTAAAATTAGCTACAAGGGGTTTATAATATCACCATCCTTACCTTTATATACCGTAGAAAGTTCCCCGATCACTTCTGAAAATCACCGGAAGTAAAAAAAGGCCATACCTGTACAAACATTCCATCTTACATTATCTTTGAACCGGAAGTGGTCTTGGTTCTTGTCGATCACCGCTCAGGGACGTAACTTACAAAGGGGCAAGGTGCTCGTTTTGTTAGGAACACTTTCCAAGAATACCAAACATTATCCTAAGGTGTCCAAGAATAACCCAGCATGTTCTAAAATTTTTGCAGATTTTCCATGATTCTAGCTTTCGTGGCAGGTGAGAAGCGTTGCGTGACAATCCATGTAGCTACGTGTATAAACGCACTACTATACATGACATAAAGTGTATAAATAATTATACCTCATTTCAAAGCTATTAAAATAAAGAATAAAAAAATCCTTCCAAGATTTGAAGAAGGAATCACGGGGCCTTTTGCAGATTGCCGATTGCCGATGCTAGCCAATGATTCCCGAAAGATAGTTACTGATATCCTTGTATAAACATTTTGTGATAAAAAAAGTTGAAGTGAAATGTTTGAAAGATAATATTGTTGAACCGGGAATAAACTTATTTATAATATGACCATACGGCCCCACTAACGCAATCCTACAGAAAATAGAATCGCAAGGTGACGTGAGCGGGGCCGGACGGGTTGACGTGAGCCGGTCCGGAAAGATAACGTAAAGATAACGTAGTACAGGTATGGCCTTTTATTACTTCCGGTGATTTTCAGAAGTGAACGGGTGGTCGCTAATTATTCTCCTCTCGCGGGACCGACCTTTCTATGGTATATAACGGTAAGGATGGTGATATTATAAACCCCTTGTAGCTAATTTTAGTTAATTGTAGCTTTTTGTAAGTCATTGTAGCTCATTGTGGGTCGTTGAAGCTCATTGTAGGTCGTTGTGGCTCGTTGTAGCTCATTGTAGATCGTTAAAGCTCATTGTAGCTCATTGTAGGTCATTGTGGGTGATCGTTGTATCTCATTGTAGCTCATTGTAGGTCATTGTAGCTCATTGTAGGTCATTGTAGGTCATTGTAGGTCATTGTAGGTCATTCCTTCTTTTAGTAACTATGGACATCTCACACAATGCTATTGTCTCCAGGTTACCACCCTCATCTTGACATTCACACCCAGAGTGAAAAAGTTCAGAAATAACTTGGACATGGTTTAGAGGAGCTGCATAATAACACAATCTGGAAGAAAAATAACATATCTTTTTCCATTTTTTCTTCCCCCAACCAGAACTTTCAGTGCAACTGATGAGAGATTTTAAAAACAGATGTGACCGAATAAAATAGTATTTCAACTTTATCCTAGAAATTAACATTTGAAGTAAATATTTTTAGATTAATACAAAACAGATAATGGTGAAGATTTGCAGCTTACTCAGATCTAATGGAGTTAAATGTTATGCCAAAGAGGCAGTGTAACAATCGTTATAACGATGATAGTCTCCTGCTTTGTCACCCAAAAAAAATTAACCCAAAATTAACTGGGCGAGAGAGTATTTTCACGAGCTGCCCCCACACTGAGGAACGCACTACCTTAGGAGCTGCACAACTCAAGTTCTGTTGACGTTTTTAACCCTGCTTCCAGAGTCAGTTTTTGGAGACAGTCATTTTTTTTTTTTTAATTTTGTTACTTTATTCATAACACGAACAACAAACACTTACAATAGTGAGAGTTACAAGTTAAATAAAATACTGAAAGATAATTTAATTAAATAATAAGTTATTAATAAAATTATAATAATAAAGTAATAATAGTAATGATAATAATAACAATAATAAAAAAGCAATAGTAGTCGAGCACAATTAACATATCTTAACTTACATCAAGAATCGAGAAAAAAGGAAGCAAAGAATACAAGTTGTGCAGGAGATTGAAACATCTTCACACCCTTTAGTTTTTCTGTATATGATTTTCAATGTATATCTTTTGTTCCATCATTGAGATAAAATGGTCGAAGTTGCATTGCTCTGAGTGCATTTTCTGGTTGTATAAGTAATATTTTCCAAATAATAAGCAGAAATTTAATTTTAGCACAGTAGCGTAATCATTTTCATCATCATTAGTTACTATCCCAAAAAGTTTTTCTAAAGGTGTTAGAGAAAAGGTGGAATGATATTTCTTATTAAACCAGTGAATAATTCTATCAAAGAACGTTTGAGACGAATAGCATTCCACAAAAGTATGGGTTATCGATTCAAGTCCTCCACAATAAAAGCAATTATTTACGTCTTCCAGACCATATGTACATAGCTCCTTATTGGTAACAGTTAATCTATGAATCAATTTAAAATAGAATTCTCTTAGTTTGTTCTCTCGGCATACTTTTCCTATGAGATTAAATATTGATGTCCATTCTATGTTCTCTAATTTTAATTCTTTCTCCCATTTTTTTGGCCCCGTGGCTTTGACGGTGGTTGCATTGATGTAAAGCCAATAATAGTCCTTAGATTTCATTTTATATAGATCAATAATTAACGAAGGAGACAACTGAAAGGTTGTATCATCATCTATAAATCCATTTCTTGTGCTTACAGATCTAGATTTTTGAAGTAAATGTTTAGGGATCGCCGAGATCACTTGTAAGTAGATCAAAAAATTAGATTTTGTGTTGAATTTTGTCTGGAATGCATTAAAGGACAATAATTTTCCACAATTATCTAACACGTCATGGATAAAAACGACACCTTTCTCCTTCCATTCTGGGTAGAAAAAGCTCTTTCCGTTGATCAGGATGTCTTTGTTATAGAAAATAATTAAATCTTGGCCATTGTTATATTGATATAAGGTCCTAAGTTCTTGGAAATTAGCCAGTATTTGTCTGTAGAAAAGTGGAATTTTGGATTCCTTCAAAAATTTGGAGTCGTAATTACAATGAAGAAGAAAATTAAGACCTCCATATTTTTGAAAAAAGTGAGTTGGAATAGATTTCCATGACTCTATCGCAATTTCGTCCATCACTAGAAGTCTTGAAATCCAGGCTAGCCGTAATGATTTGAAAAGAATGTTTGGATTGGGAGCACGTAGGCCTCCATTACTATAATCTTGGCACATAACATCTCTCTTAATTTTGTCCTGTTTCTTATTCCAAATGAAGTTAAAAAGGGACTTCTTTACTTTGACGGTGTCTTCTGCATTGACATCTAACATAGATGCTGAATAAACCAACTGAGAGATCCCCAAACTTTTTACGATAAGACATTTACCGAATAACGAAAGTTTGCGACTTCTCCATATATCGAGTTTCGTGTTAAGATTATCAATTTTACTCAGTACATTTTTCTTATTGTTTCCTTTATCATTATATGAAATAAAGATCCCAAGAACTCGTACAGGTTCGTTCACCCAATTCAAAGCTAGCGGCTTGTCGTTATTAAGCCTCCATGACCCAAGCCATATTTCTTTAGTTTTTCTCATATTAAGTTTAAGACCAGATATATTGCCGAAGACATCAAGAACTTGAATTGCATTAGTAACCGACGTTACGTTTTTTAAGAAAAGTGATGTATCATCGGCAAATTGACTTATTTTATGTTCTGTTTCAAAGATTTTAATGCCTTCAATATTTGTTTCTTGCCTTATGCGGGCTGCCAAGATCTCTGCTACCAGTATAAAAAGGTAAGGGGAGAGGGGACACCCTTGTCTAACTCCTCTTGTTAATTTAAAGTAGTGAGTTGTATACCCATTGTGCAGAACAGCACTTTCAGTATTGATATAAAACGTTTTTATCCAACGTTTAATGTTACTTCCAAAATTAAATAAATCTGAAGATTTCTGAATAAAATTCCATTCCACGGTATCGAAAGCTTTTCTAAAATCTAACAGAAGTAAAATCCCAGGCATGTCTTGCATTTTTGATTGTTCGAGGATATCATTTATTAAACGGATATTTTGTCCTATATAACGTCCTTTAACAAAGCCTGTCTGATCACAGTTAGTAAGTAGCGGAAGTATCTTTTCAATTCTCGTTGCAATGGCCTTAGAGGCGATTTTGTAATCGACATTAAGGAGTGTAATGGGTCTCCAGTTTGATAAATCTTTTAGATTTGCATCTTCCTTAGGAATAAGTGTTATCACCCCTCTACGTTGGGAAATACTTAATTCGTTATCATCATACGCAGCGTTGACGCTGTCAAGAAATTCTTGGCCAAACAGATCGAAGAAGTGCTTATAAAATTCTACGGTGAAGCCGTCTTCACCAGGGGATTTTCCGTTAGTGAGACTCATTAAAGCTTTTTTGCATTCTTCTAATGTTAATTTTCCTTCGAGTTCGATTTTTTTGCTTTCGGACAATTTAGGTAAATTAGTACTCAGATTCTCAGTAAAAACTTGAAAAGATTCTTTTGAACCAGTACTCAAGTCTGTGGTATAGAGATTTTCGTAAAATGTTCGTATTTCTGCAAGAATATCTTCGTCTTTTGATATTATTTCTCCTTCTGCATTTAAAAGTTCGCTTATTGTTTTATTATTATAATTTCTTCGCTCCATATTAAAAAAATATTTTGTGGGTTTTTCGCCTTTTTCGATCCATCTTATCTTTGAACGGAGGATGGCGCCCTCTGCCCTCCTCTCATAGATGAGACGCAGTTCAGTTTTAAGGCGCTCGTATTCATGTAATTCATTTTCAACTATTTCGTCTGTGGTGGTATTTATTTTTTCCTCTAATAACTGCAAACGAGACTCTAGCTGGTTTTGAAAATTTCTTCTATTACGAGCTTTATTTTTAGAGTACGGAATGGTTAAGCTTCGAATCTCCATTTTAATCATTTCCCATTTTAGTTTTGGATCATTCAGATCTGCATATTTTTTACATATGTCCGGATAGCTTTCCATTATTAAATTAACAAAAACTTCATCTTCTAGTAGCGAATTGTTAAATTTCCATAAACCAGGGCCTTTTTTCTTGCTTTCAATTTGCAACGATAGTCTAATAGCTTTGTGGTCTGGAGCAATAGCAGTTTTAATATCGACGGTTTTAGTTTGAGGAGTTAGAGGTTTCGCGATCAGAAAGAAGTCAATTCTTGATTTCATTTTTAGTGCGCTAGATTCATAAGTGAAACATTTTTTGCTGGGGTTCTTTACTCTTAGGATATCTACGAGTTTTAATTCATTCATCAGCTCAATAATTAGATCTCTGTATGCCGTTGGTTTCCATTTAACGCCGCCTTTCTTGTCAATGGGCTCAAGGGTAGCATTCCAGTCGCCTCCAACAATTAGATTACTAATATCAGCCTTTGAGATTAAGATCTCACGTAGGGTTTCAATAAATATTTTCTGAAGAGCAATGTTGTTTGGCGCGTAAATATTGCATAATGTGAATTTGAATTCCTTAAGAGAAGCGTTAATTAACACAATCCTACCGTCTTCATCCACCCAGGAATTTTCAATTTGGGTACCGAAGAATGGATTTAATAAAATGCATACACCTTTTTGATGATTGGAACCGTGTGAAAAGAAAATTTCACCTCGCCATTCAGTTTTCCAAATTAATTCGTCTTGTGGCTGAGAATACATTTCCTGAAGTAAATAAACAGCACAATTTTGATCTTTCAAATATGTGAAGATACTTCGTCTCTTACGCAAATTTCTTAAGCCTCTAACATTTAGACATAATAATTTTAGTTCTCTGTTTTTAGTTATAGACTACTAAGAAAAAGAGAAAACGATTGTTAGATGTGCCCAACTGAAATAAAAATCGAATAAAAACAGAACGTAAAAAATAATAATTAACATGCAAACATTTATGTCGACAAGAAAAGAAAAATGGATAAATAATATTCACAACAAACAAGTACATATAAACTTAATCAGTCTGGGAAATCTAGATAAGTTTATACTGTCTCGCTCTTTCCGTCAAATTATAAGATTGTTTAATTTTTACAATTCCTTTATATCTTCTTTAGAATACATTTGCCGTGGACTTCCACTCGGAGAGGTTTTGATGAAAATTTTTCCATCGAGAGACCAAACGTTTTTTATCTTTCCATTTCTTTGTTTCTCCAATGCAATACTCATCATGCTTCTGCGATATGGAGTAAGATTCTCATTAATAAAGATTTGATGCAGACGTCACTCGGTTTACATGAAGCATCCAGGAAAAAGATCTGTAGCGGACACATTTTTTAAATTAATTCGGGCTTTGTATACTTTAGACTTAATTTTTTGACTTACGAATTTTGCCAGCACCGGTTTGTTGCCTTCTTTCCTCTTTATTCGGTGAGAGATTTCGATGTCGTCTTCCTGAACTTTTACCCTGACTGCCTCGGCAATTTTACAAACAATCTGGTCAGTTGACATATTAATATTGTCAGGGATACCACAAAACTCCAATGAATTTTTCCTCGAATACTGCTCCAAATTGTCGAGGTTTGTTTGAATCTCTTCGAGTTCTTCAGCATGTTCTTTGACGTATTTAGCTGTTTTAGTAAGTTGGTTTTCTAAGTATGCGACGTATTTGTTCTGGTTAACCAATTCATTCTTTAAATTTGAGACCTCTTTTCAAAGTCGTTCCTCGCTGTTTTTTAATTCGGCTACGTTGTTAGTGAGTTGAAAACTTGTTTTAAGTAGCTTTGTGACTGTTGTTTGTACATCAATTAGAAGTTCATGGATTTCTTTTAAACTTGGTTCGTCCTCTTCTTCAAGTTCGGTCGGTGACGCCGCCATCTTTGATTCTTCGACACGCAATAGTTTGTGTTCAGGTGATGTAGTGCTCTCGTCTGAGCCTCGGTCGATTCTTTTTTTTTTTCTTATTTGTATTTAACATCTGCGAAGTGGGATGTAGAGGATATTTGTAGTTGAAATTTACATTTTTTGGAAAGGCGTTTGCAGAGCTCTTTAAGCGCGTCCGTCCTCCATGCCGTCCCAGTCTCCAATCTCAAAAGTCTCCAATCTCTGTCATGTCATGTAGTTCCAAGTTTTGAATCTTTTGCATGCATCATGTACCTATTTGGTTTCAATATTTTACAAAATAAAATTTGGAATTTTTCTTGAATTATGATTTTTGAAACTCTTGGCAGTTTAAGGTGGCTGAACGCAGTTTCGCTGTACGTGTCTTTCATTGTCATTTTAAAACTACTAACATTAATCAAAAATTAGGCTCAACTCTGTTTCCTCCCTTGTCTCTCTTCTTACTGTGTAACGATTTTGTGGCGCCCACAGTCAGCAATCTGCGGTTATCCAACGGAACGCTCTGATAACGCTTGGGGTGCCGCTGGGTCGAAAAACAGACTTGTAAACAACGGGATCGAAGATCGAATGCGTAAAGGTCAAATTTGGCTCCTCTGCTCCCTGTGTGGTCAATTAACGCATTCCTAATTCTTGAAGAAGCTTAGTTATTCTTGATTTTGACATGTCATTGGTGGATTTGGTGAATATTAGTCAATAACATTATTGCCATTGTTCACCATTATCTTGTTATTGGATAACAAGCCTCTCATTGGATATAACAGAATTCTAAGTGGATAACATTGGGAATCTGTACCCTGAAAAAGGTCAGCTTTCATTGGCTCTAATGGCAAATAATGACCAATAATGAATAACAGCTTTTAGTGCCAATAACTTTGAAAAATTGCCAATTATTTTGAAATGGTGTTCAGTGTTATAATCTTTCACAAAAAGTTTCAGGTTTTAACGATGTTTCGTTTTCTATTTATAAAGGTAAATGTGAATGTGTCACGCAATTTGTCATGTTATTTCAGATAAACCGTGAAAATAAGCAAAATTGAACTGTCTAGTTGAAAGTTATTAATGAATTATAGATGCTAATATAAGCCGATTTCATGCCTCTTATAATGAATACAATATTTAATTTTGTGATGAGATTTTTGGTGTTAAGACTTTAAAGTCTTTAAATTTTTGGCCGCCATGTTGGTATTCCAAAGTGAATACAATATTTTGTGATGAGATTTTTGGTGTTATTAAGACTTTAAAGTCTTTAAATTTTTGCTGCCATGTTGGTGTTCCAAAGTGGAACACCAAGATGGCCGCTCCATACATTTCTTACTAAAAATGTCTATACTCATTCGCCTATAATTCTTGAATAAAATGCTCTTGCGCTTCGAAATTTGGCCCAGATGTGTAGTTTTAAACTCTCTACAATTCCATAAACATTTTAGAATTGAAAACTGCTTCTGAATTTTGATATGACGTCAGTGAAAACGCTCTATAACCCAACCTGATCCATAGCTTACCCAGGCATCTTTCTACTTCTTCCAAAATTGAGTTGATAACATTATCTATTTGTTTGCTAACTTCCGCACCGTTGCAATGTGTTACTGGAAATGGGTCGGCTTGCTTGAAGTAATGTTCGATTCTTTCTGTTCTGTTAACACCGTCCTTTGCTAAGTGAATTGATGCAGTCATATTCATTTTAACTGGGCCATGTTCCGGCCGCCAAGACCTCTCTCCCAATAGCTCGAACTATGGTGAGTTTCTTCTCCTTGGTGAACAATCTGAGATCTTTTATGGGGTAGTCAGCAGGGACAGATGTTTTATAGTTATGTAGCCAATCCCAAAAAGGCTTTTCCAACCGATTCAAGTGAAGCACAGCAGCCATCGCCATATATAAGGGGTTTACATTTCTTCTATTGGTGCGACCCCACAATAAATACTAACTCACCCTGGGTAGGGGCCTCACACGGCAAGTAGTATAGGGGGTTGTTTCGTATGGGCCCACCCTTGGGCCCCGCCCCAGATCTCCAACCCCCACTTCCAGGACGCCGAACGAGTGAGGCATCCTGGAAATGGGGTCGGAGATCTGGGGCGGGGCGGGGGCGGGGCATACAAACAACCCCCTATACTACTGCATTTTAGTATTTATGTATAGAAAGTACGCTTAAAGGGAACCTCCATTGTCAGAACAAATTGACGTTAAATTGTTGGAAATAATATCGAACTTTAAAATTTTTAAAAAGCAGGTGCAAATATAATTTTATTGCACAAATAAAATGGATATGAATATCGCCTATTTTCGCTTTCAAATTTCCCGCACGCCGTCATTTTGAATATTTGTGACGTGTTATGGTTGCTTTTGTATGCAACCATAAGACAACCGTAACACGTCATAAATATTCAAAATGGCAGCGAGAAATTTGAAAGCGAAAATAGGAGATATTCATATCCATTTTTTTTGTACACTAAAATTATATTTGCACCTACTTTTTAAAAATTTTTAATTTAGACTTTATTTCCAACAATTTATCGTGGATTTGTTATAACAATGGAGGTTCCCTTTAACGAGTTCTATTTGATGATTATTATTATTCTATTTTTAGTGTGGCAAGACGGCATTGATATGGGCAGCATATCATGGTCATTCTGATACCTGCAAACTGCTCTTGGAAGCTGGAGCCAAGATTGATATGCAGGATAATGCAAGTTCACAATTTATTTATGTAAAACAATTAACATGACAATACATACTGGTACATGTGATGTTATTACTATACATTGACAGTTAGTGTACTGTGAAATGATATATATGAAATAAATCATAGTTAGTGTACTATTGTCCACGTATATTGCACTGACTCTGGGAAGGGGCAGGAGTAGTAAAAGCCACCCTTTGCTTGCAGGGTGGCTTTTGCTATTGTAATGAGATTTATAGTTTCATAATTTTTGCTGTTTTTAATTATGCACCCTGACATCTCACACAATGCTATTGTCTCCAGGTTACCACCCTCATCTTGACATTCACACCCAGAGTAAAAAAGTTCAGAAATAACTTGGACATGGTTTAGAGGAGCTGCATAATAACACAATCTGGAAGAAAAATAACAAATCTTTTTCCATTTTTTCTTCCCCCAACCAGAACTTTCAGTGCAACTGATGAGAGATTTTAAGTACTATTTACAATATGAGTGGCGATGTTGTATCGGATTTGCAATCTCGAGCCGAAGGCGAGAGATTGTGAATCCGATACAACATTGCCACGAATATTGTAAAGTACTTATGATATTTTACACTCCATTGTTATGCAAACATTTTCTATTGTTTCTGAAAACCGACGTGGATAAGGTTATGTAACACACTGTTAATGAACAAGCTTTTTCTTTTTTAAACAACACCAACGTGGATTTGGTTATGTAACACACTGTTAATGATCAAGCTTTTGTTTTTTTAAACAACACCAACGTGGATAAGGTTATGTAACACTCTGTTCCTGAATAACCTTTTCTTTTTTAAACAATAGTGTTTTGTGGGCGAAAAATCGAGACAAATTTGAATATTCACTTCGGTATAGCTGCTCAGCCAGAGGAGTCGTAACAAGCATGGCTCGTCCGTTTAGGAAACCAAAAAGTCCTAAAGAGGAGGAATCTTGGTTGAAGAAACTGTTCCTCGTAATACTAGGAACAGCACTAAATGGAGTGTTAAAATATTTGAAGAGTGGCAGAATACTCGTTAAAAATAAAATAGCCAAAAACGAGTCGGTTCTGTATCGTTCATACAGAAAAATCTATTAGTATTCTGTTTATACAGAATACTAATAGATCTATTAGTATTCTGTATATACAGAATACTAATAGATCTATTAGTATTCTGTATATATACAGAATACTAATTAAGGTCATTATTTATTGTATTAATTCATCAACCCCAACATTTCCCTGCTGACTATTCAAACCCTCCCCGTGCTTTCAACTACTTGGGATTATTATCGGGTATACAAGTATGTTCACGTGAACTTAATCCTGCGCAGAGATTGGACAGAAACGTTATGAATTATTAATGAATATTATAAAAACAGATGTGACCGAATAAAATAGTATTTCAACTTTATCCTAGAAATTAACATTTGAAGTAAATATTTTAAAATTAATACAAAACAGATAATGGTGAAGATTTGCAGCTTACTCAGATCTAATGGAGTTAAATGTTATGCCAAAGAGACAGTGTAACAATGGTTATAACGACGATAGTCTCCTGCTTTGTCACCCAAAAAAATTAACCCAAAATTCACTGGGCGAGAGAGTATTTTCACCAGCTGCCCCCCCACTGAGGAACGCACTACCTTAGGAGCTGCACAACACAAGTTCTGTTGACGTTTTTAACCCTGCTTCCAGAGTCAGTTTTGGAGACAGTCATGTCATGTAGTTCCAAGTTTTGAATCTTTTGCATGCTACATGTACCTATTTGGTTTCAATATTTTACAAAATAAAATTTGAATTTTTCTTGAATTATGATTTTTGAAACTTTTGGCAGTTTAAGGTGGCTGAACGCAGTTTCACTGTACGTGTCTTTCATTGTCATTTTAAAACTACTAACATGAATGAAAAATTAGGCTCAAATCCGTTTCCTCCGTTGTCTCTCTTCTTGCTGTGTAACGATTTTGTGGCGTCCACAGTCAGCAATCTGCGGTTATCCAACGGAACGCTCCGATTACGCTTGGGGTCCCGCTGGATCGAAAAACAGACTTGTAAACAACGGGATCGAAGATCGAATGCATAAAGGTCAAATTTGGCTCCTCTGCTCCCTGTGTGGTCAATTAACGCATCCCTAATTCCTGAAGAAGCTTAGTTATTCTTGATTTTGACATGTCATTGGTGGATTTGGCTAATATTAGTCAATAACATTATTGCCATTATTCACCATTATCTTGTTATTGGATAACAAGCCTCTCATTGGATATAACAGAATTCTAAGTGGATAACATTATTGGGAATCTGTACCCTGAAAAAGGTCAGCTCTCATTGGCTCTAATGGCAAATAATGACCAATAATGAATAACAGCTTTTAGTGCCAATTACTTTGAAAAATTGCCAATTATTTTGAAATAGTGTTCAGTGTTATAATCTTTCACAAAAAGTTTCAGGTTTTAACGATGTTTCGTTTTCTATTTATAAAGGTAAATGTGAATGTGTCACGCAATTTGTCATGTTATTTCAGATAAACCGTGAAAATAAGCAAAATTGAACTGTCTAGTTGAAAGTTATTAATGAATTATAGATGCTTATAAGCCGATTTCATGCCTTTTATAGTGAATACAATATTTAATTTTGAGATGAGATTTTTGGTGTTAAGACTTTAAAGTCTTTAAATTTTTGGCCGCCATGTTGGTGTTCCAAAGTGAATACAATATTTGTGATGAGATTTTTGGTGTTATTAAGACTTTAAAGTCTTTAAATTTTTGGCTGCCATGTTGGTGTTCCAAAGTGGAACACCAAGATGGCCACTCCATACATTTCTTACTAAAAATGTCTATACTCATTCGCCTATAACTCTTGAATAAAATGCTCTTGCGCTTCGAAATTTGGCCCAGATGTGTAGTTTTAAACTCTCTACAATTCCATAAACATTTTAGAATTGAAAACTGCTTCTGAATTTTGATATGACGTCAGTGAAAACGCTCTATAACCCAACCTGATCCATAGCTTACCCATCTTTCTACTTCTTCCAAAATTGAGTTGATAACATTATCTATTTGTTTGCTAACTTCCGCACCGTTGCAATGTGTTACTGGAAATGGGTCGGCTTGCTTGAAGTAATGTTCGATTCTTTCTGTTCTGTTAACACCGTCCTTTGCTAAGTGAATTGATGCAGTCATATTCACTTTAACTGGGCCTAGTTCCAAGACCTCTCTCCCAATAGCTCGAACTATGGTGAGTTTCTTCTCCTTGGTGAACAATCTGAGATCTTTTATGGGGTAGTCAGCAGGGACAGACATTTTATAGTTATGAAGCCAATCTCAAAAAGGCTTTTCCAACCGATTCAAGTGAAGCATAGTAACCATCGCCATATATAAGGGGTTTACATTTCTTCAACTGGTGCGACCCCACCATAAATACTAACTCACCCCGGGTAGGGGCCTCAAGTAGTATAGGGGGTTGTTTCGTATGGGCCCACCCTTGGGCCCCGCCCCAGATCTCCAACCCCCACTTCCAGGACGCCGAACGAGTGAGGCATCCTGGAAGTGGGGTCAGAGACCTGGGGCGGGGCGGGGGTGGGGCATACAAACAACCCCCTATACTACTGCATTTTAGTATATATGTATAGAAAGTACGCTGAAAGGGAACCTCCATTGTCAGAACAAATTGACGTTAAATTGTTGGAAATAATATCGAACTTTAAAATTTTTAAAAAGCAGGTGCAAATATAATTTTATTGCACAAATAAAATGGATATGAATATCGCCTATTTTCGCTTTCAAATTTCCCGCACGCCGTCATTTTGAATATTTGTGACGTGTTATGGTTGCCGCTATTGTTAAGAATCGAAGTTCTTTTGTATGCAACAATAAGACAACCGTAACACGTCATAAATATTCAAAATGGCAGCGAGAAATTTGAAAGCGAAAATAAGAGATATTCATATCCATTTTTTTTTTGTACACTAAAATTAGATTTGCACCTACTTTTTAAAAATTTTTAATTTAGACTTTATTTCTAACAATTTAACGTCAATTTGTTATAACAATGGAGGTTAACTTTAACAAGTTCTATTTGATGATTATTATTATTCTATTTTTAGTATGGCAAGACGGCATTGATATCGGCAGCATTTCATGGTCATTCTGATACCTGCAAACTGCTCTTGGAAGCTGGAGCCAAGATTGATATGCAGGATGATGCAAGTTCACAATTTATTTATGTAAAACAATTAACATGACAATACATACTGGTACATGTGATGTTATTACTATACATTGACAGTTAGTGTACTGTGAAATGATATATATGAAATAAATCATAGTTAGTGTACTATTGTCCACGTATATTGCACTGACTCTGGGAAGGGGCAGGAGTGGTAAAAGCCACCCTTTGCTTGCAGGGTGGCTTTTGCTATTGTAATGAGATTTATAGTTTCATAATTTTTGCTGTTTTTAATTATGCACCCTGACATCTCACACAATGCTATTGTCTCCAGGTTACCACCCTCATCTTGACATTCACACCCAGAGTAAAAAAGTTCAGAAATAACTTGGACATGGTTTAGAGGAGCTGCATAATAACACAATCTGGAAGAAAAATAACATATCTTTTTCCATTTTTTCTTCCCCCAACCAGAACTTTCAGTGCAACTGATGAGAGATTTTAAAAACAGATGTGACCGAATAAAATAGTATTTCAACTTTATCCTAGAAATTAACATTTGAAGTAAATATTTTTAGATTAATACAAAACAGATAATGGTGTAGATTTGCAGCTTACTCAGATCTAATGGAGTTAAATGTTATGCCAAAGAGGCAGTGTAACAATCGTTATAATGATGATAGTCTCCTGCTTTGTCACCCAAAAAAATTTACCCAAAATTAACTGGGCGAGTGAGTATTTTCACGAGCTGCTTCCACACTGAGGAATGCACTACCTTAGGAGCTGCACAACTCAAGTTCTGTTGACGTTTTTAACCCTGCTTCCAGAGTCAGTTTTGGAGACAGTCATGTCATGTAGTTCCAAGTTTTGAATCTTTTGCATGCTTCATGTACCTATTTGGTTTCAATATTTTACAAAATAAAATTTGGAATTTTTCTTGAATTATGATTTTTGAAACTCTTGGCAGTTTAAGGTGGCTGAACGCAGTTTCACTGTACGTGTCTTTCATTGTCGTTTTAAAACTACTAACATTAATCAAAAATTAGGCTCAAATCTGTTTCCTCCCTTGTCTCTCTTCTTGCTGTGTAACGATTTTGTGGCGCCCACAGTCAGCAATCTGCGGTTATCCAACGGAAAGCTCCGATTACGCTTGCGGTGCCGCTGGATCGAAAAACAGACTTGTAAACAACGGGATCGAAGATCGAATGCGTAAAGGTCAAATTTGGCTCCTCTGCTCCCTGTGTGGTCAATTAACGCATTCCTAATTCTTGAAGAAGCTTAGTTATTCTTGATTTTGACATGTCATTGGTGGATTTGGCTATTGTTAGTCAATGACATTATTGCCATTATTCACCATTATCTTGTTATTGGATAACAAGCCTCTCATTGGATATAACAGAATTCTAAGTGGATAACGGGCATTTTCCATTTACAAAAAATTTCGTAAAATTTCTATCGGAATTTTCCGGTTGGGAAGAGCGCGTTCCATTTGACCCAAGTCCCATTCGTTCACAGGCCCCTCTCTGTCGCTTCTCTAATCTCCCGCGAAAATTCAAAATGGAGGGCAATGAGCTTCAGCTTTTTTTTGCGAAAAGTTGGAAGTCCCTATAGAAGAAGAAAGTTTGATTAATTCAGAAGATGATGGCGAAGTATGTATCTTTGCAGTGGCCTCCACGTTGATGAGACGGAATTTGCAACGAAGTGAAGGTTATTTTGAACACACGTTGCCAAGATATTCACTCGATGAATTTAAAAGTCATTTTCGAATGACAAGAGGCACAATGGAAGCTCTGTGTAGAGTCGTCTACGCTACAGGAAGAGTGCCACAACTGTTCAAGATCTGGCGCTAAAAGGTGACACGCTAAGCATTTGTAGCAGCTCGGAAAATCGTAGCCCAGATTTTCCTCCATTTTCGTTCAAACACGAAGGGAAGGAGCCGAGAGGCCTGGCCGCGTGAAAGACCGCGAAAGGCATGGAACTGGTGATGAAGTAGAGAAATCTGTAAATGGAACATGAATTTTCCATTGGAAAGTTTCCACCGGGAAAACGGGACTACCTTTTCAGGAATTCCGTTTATTCCGGAAAATTTCCAGTGGAACAAACTAAAAAGTCGTGTACCATTTACATCCGAACCAAAATTTCCGGAATTTTTTCGTAAATGGAAAATGCCCAACATTATTGGGAATCTGTACCCTGAAAAAGGTCAGCTTTCATTGGCTCTAATGGCAAATAATGACCAATAATGAATAACAGCTTTTAGTGCCAATTACTTTGAAAAATTGCCAATTATTTTGAAATGGTGTTCCGTGTTATAATCTTTCACAAAAAGTTTCAGGTTTTAATGATGTTTCGTTTTCTATTTATAAAGGTTGTAAATGTGTCACGCAATTTGTCACGCTATTTCAGATAAACCGTGAAAATAAACAAAATTGAACTGTCTAGTTGAAAGTTATTAATGAATTATAGATGCTAATATAAGCCGATTTCATGCCTCTTATAGTGAATACGATATTTAATTTTGTGATGAGATTTTTGGTGTTAAGACTTTAAGTCTTTAAATTTTTGGCCGCCATGTTGGTGTTCCAAAGTGAATACAATATTTTGTGATGAGATTTTTGGTGTTATAGGGACTTTAAAGTCTTTAAATTTTTGGCTGCCATGTTTGTGTTCCAAAGTGGAACACCAAGATGGCCGCTCCATACATTTCTTACTAAAAATGTCTATACTCATTCGCCTATAACTCTTGAATAAAATGCTCTTGCACTTCGAAATTTGGCCCAGATGTGTAGTTTTAAACTCTCTACAATTCCATAAACATTTTAGAATTGAAAACTGCTTCTGAATTTGGATATGACGTCAGTGAAAACGCTCTATAACCCAACCTGATCCATAGCTTACCCAGGCATCTTTCTACTTCTTCCAAAATTGAGTTGATAACATTATCTATTTGTTTGCTAACTTCCGCACCGTTGTAATGTGTTACTGGAAATGGGTCGGCTTGCTTGAAGTAATGTTCGATTCTTTCTGTTCTGTTAACACCGTCCTTTGCTAAGTGAATTGATGCAGTCATATTCACTTTAACTGGGCCCAGTTCCAAGACCTCTCTCCCAATAGCTCGAACTATGGTGAGTTTCTTCTCCTTGGTGAACAATCTGAGATCTCTTATGGGGTAGTCAGCAGGGACAGACGTTTTATAGTTATGTAGCCAATCCCAAAAAGGCTTTTCCAACCGATTCAAGTGAAGCACAGTAACCATCGCCATATATAAGGGGTTAACATTTCTTCAATTGGTGCGACCCCACAATAAATACTAACTCACCCTGGGTAGGGGCCTCACGCGGCAAGTAGTATAGGGGGTTGTTTCGTATGGGCCCACCCTTGGGCCCCGCCCCAGATCTCCAACCCCCACTTCCAGGACGCCGAATGAGTGAGGCATCCTGGAAATGGAGTCGGAGATCTGGGGCGGGGCGGGGGTGGGGCATACAAACAACCCCCTATACTACTGCATTAATTATTTTTAGTATTTATGTATAGAAAGTACGCTTAAAGGGAACCTCCATTGTCAGAACAAATTGACGTTAAATTGTTGGAAATAATATCGAACTTTAAAATTTTTAAAAAGCAGGTGCAAATATAATTTTATTGCACAAATAAAATGGATATGAATATTGCCTATTTTCGCTTTCAAATTTCCCGCACGCCGCCATTTTGAATATTTGTGACGTGTTATGGTTGCCGCTATTGTTAAGAATTGAAGTTCTTTTGTATGCAACCATAAGACAACCGTAACACGTCATAAATATTCAAAATTGCAGCGAGTAATTTGAAAGCGAAAATAGGAGATATTCATATCCATTTTTTTTTTGTACACTAAAATTATATTTGCACCTACTTTTTAAAAATTTTTAATTTAGACTTTATTTCCAACAATTTAACGTCAATTTGTTATAACAATGGAGGTTCCCTTTAACGAGTTCTATTTAATGATTATTATTATTCTATTTTTAGTGTGGCAAGACGGCATTGATACGGGCAGCATATGATGGTCATTCTGATACCTGCAAACTGCTCTTGGAAGCTGGAGCCAAGATTGATATGCAGGATGATGTAAGTTCACAATTTATTCATGTAAAACAATTAACATGACAATATATACATGTGATGTTATTACTATACATTGACAGTTAGTGTACTGTGAAATGATACATATGAAATAATCATAGTTAGTGTACTATTGTCCACGTATATTGCACTGACTCTGGGAAGGGGCAGGAGTAGTAAAAGCCACCCTTTCCTTGCAGGGTGGCTTTTGCTATTGTAATGAGATTTATAGTTTCATAATTTTTGCTGTTTTTAATTATGCACCCTGACATCTCACACAATGCTATTGTCTCCAGGTTACCACCCTCATCTTGACATTCACACCCAGAGTAAAAAAGTTCAGAAATAACTTGGACATGGTTTAGAGGAGCTGTATAATAACACAATCTGGAAGAAAAATAACATTTCTTTTTCCATTTTTTCTTCCCCCAACCAGAACTTTCAGTGCAACTGATGAGAGATTTTAAAAACAGATGTGACCGAATAAAATAGTATTTCAACTTTATCCTAGAAATTAACATTTGAAGTAAATATTTTTAGATTAATACGAAACAGATAATGGTGAAGATTTGCAGATTACTCAGATCTAATGGAGTTAAATGTTATGCCAAAGAGGCAGTGTAACAATCGTTATAACGATGATAGTCTCCTGCTTTGTCGCCCAAAAAAATTAACCCAAAATTCACTGGGCGAGAGAGTATTTTCACGAGCTGCCCCCACACTGAGGAACGCACTACCTTAGGAGCTGCACAACACAAGTTCTGTTGACGTTTTTAACCCTGCTTCCAGAGTCAGTTTTGGAGACAGTCATGTCATGTAGTTCCAAGTTTTGAATCTTTTGCATGCTTCATGTACCTATTTGGTTTCAATATTTTACAAAATAAAATTTGGAATTTTTCTTGAATTATGATTTTTGAAACTCTTGGCAGTTTAAGGTGGCTGAACGCATTTTCACTGTACGTGTCTTTCATTGTCATTTTAAAACTACTAAGTTAACATGAATGAAAAATTAGGCTCAAATCCGTTTTCTCCGTTGTCTCTCTTCTTGCTGTGTAACGATTTTGTGGCGTCCACAGTCAGCAATCTGCGGTTATCCAACGGAAAGCTCCGATTACGCTTGGGGTCCCGCTGGGTCGAAAAACAGACTTGTAAACAACGGGATCGAAGATCGAATGCATAAAGGTCAAATTTGGCTCCTCTGCTCCCTGTGTGGTCAATTAACGCATTCCTAATTCGTGAAGAAGCTTAGTTATTCTTGATTTCGACATGTCATTGGTGGATTTGGCTAATATTAGTCAATAACATTATTGCCATTATTCACCATTATCTTGTTATTGGATAACAAGCCTCTCATTGGATATAACAGAATTCTAAGTGGATAACATTATTGGGAATCTGTACCCTGAAAAAGGTCAGCTCTCATTGGCTCTAATGGCAAATAATGACCAATAATGAATAACAGCTTTTAGTGCCAATTACTTTGAAAAATTGCCAATTATTTTGAAATAGTGTTCAGTGTTATAATCTTTCACAAAAAGTTTCAGGTTTAACGATGTTTCGTTTTCTATTTATAAAGGTAAATGTGAATGTGTCACGCAATTTGTCATGTTATTTCAGATAAACCGTGAAAATAAGCAAAATTGAACTGTCTAGTTGAAAGTTATTAATGAATTATAGATGCTTATAAGCCGATTTCATGCCTCTTATAGTGAATACAATATTTAATTTTGAGATGAGATTTTTGGTGTTAAGACTTTAAAGTCTTTAAATTTTTGGCCGCCATGTTGGTGTTCCAAAGTGAATACAATATTTGTGATGAGATTTTTGGTGTTATTAAGACTTTAAAGTCTTTAAATTTTTGGCTGCCATGTTGGTGTTCCAAAGTGGAACACCAAGATGGCCACTCCATACATTTCTTACTAAAAATGTCTGTACTCATTCGCCTATAACTCTTGAATAAAATGCTCTTGCGCTTCGAAATTTGGCCCAGATGTGTAGTTTTAAACTCTCTACAATTCCATAAACATTTTAGAATTGAAAACTGCTTCTGAATTTTGATATGACGTCAGTGAAAACGCTCTATAACCCAACCTGATCCATAGCTTACCCAGGCATCTTTCTACTTCTTCCAAAATTGAGTTGATAACATTATCTATTTGTTTGCTAACTTCCGCACCGTTGCAATGTGTTACTGGAAATGGGTCGGCTTGCTTGAAGTAATGTTCGATTCTTTCTGTTCTGTTAACACCGTCCTTTGCTAAGTGAATTGATGCAGTCATATTCACTTTAACTGGGCCCAGTTCCAAGACCTCTCTCCCAATAGCTCGAACTATGGTGAGTTTCTTCTCCTTGGTGAACAATCTGAGATCTTTTATGGGGTAGTCAGCAGGGACAGACATTTTATAGTTATGAAGCTAATCCCAAAAAGGCTTTTCCAACCGATTCAAGTGAAGCACAGTAACCATCGCCATATATAAGGGGTTTACATTTCTTCAATTGGTGCGACCCCACCATAAATACTAACTCACCCCGGGTAGGGGCCTCAAGTAGTATAGGGGGTTGTTTCGTATGGGCCCACCCTTGGGCCCCGCCCCAGATCTCCAACCCCCACTTTCAGGACGCCGAGCGAGTGAGGCATCCTGGAAGTGGGGTCGGAGATCTGGGGCGGGGCGGGAGTGGTGCGTACAAACAACCCCCTATACTACTGCATTTTAGTATTTATGTATAGAAAGTACGCTTAAAGGGAACCTCCATTGTCAGAACAAATTGACGTTTAATTGTTGGAAATAATATCGAACTTTAAAATTTTTAAAAAGCAGGTGCAAATATAATTTTAGTGCACAAATAAAATGGATATGAATATCGCCTATTTTGGCTTTCAAATTTCCAGCGCGCCGCCATTTTTGAATATTTGTGACGTGTTACGGTTGCCGCTATTGTTAAGAATCGAAGTTCTTTTGTATGCAACAATAAGACAACCGTAACACGTCATAAATATTCAAAGTGGCAGCGAGAAATTTGAAAGCGAAAATAGGAGATATTCGTATCCATTTTTTTTTGTACACTAAAATTATATTTGCACCTACTTTTTAAAAATTTTTAATTTCGACTTTATTTCCAACAATTTAACGTCAATTTGTTATAACAATGGAGGTTCCCTTTAACAGGTTCTATTTGATGATTATTATTATTCTATTTTTAGTATGGCGCGACTGCATTGATATGGGCAGCATATCATGGTCATTCTGATACCTGCAAACTGTTCTTGGAAGCTGGAGCCAAGATTGATATGCAGGATGATGTAAGTTCACAGTTTATTTATGTAAAACAATTAACATGACAATACATACATGTGATGTTATTACTATACATTGACAGTTAGTGTACTGTTGTCCACGTATATTGCACTGACTCTGGGAAGGGGCAGGAGTGGTAAAAGCCACCCTTTGCTTGCAGGGTGGCTTTTGCTATTGTAATAAGATTTATAGTTTCATAATTTTTGTTGTTTTTAATTGTCCTGACATCTCACACAATGCTATTGTCTCCAGGTTACCACCCTCATCTTCACATTCACACCCAGAGTAAAAAAGTTCAGAAATAACTTGGACATGGTTTAGAGGAGCTGCATAATAACACAATCTGGAAGAAAAATAACATATCTTTTTCCATTTTTTCTTCCCCCAACCAGAACTTTCAGTGCAACTGATGAGAGATTTTAAAAACAGATGTGACCGAATAAAATAGTATTTCAACTTTATCCTAGAAATTAACATTTGAAGTAAATATTTTTAGATTAATACAAAACAGATAATGGTGTAGATTTGCAGCTTACTCAGATCTAATGGAGTTAAATGTTATGCCAAAGAGGCAGTGTAACAATCGTTATAACGACGATAGTCTCCTGCTTTGTCACCCTAAAATATTAACCCAAAATTCACTGGGCGAGAGAGTATTTTCACGAGCTGCCCCCAGAGTGAGGAACGCACTACCTTAGGAACTGCACAACTCAAGTTCTGTTGACGTTTTTAACCCTGCTTCCAGAGTCAGTTTTGGAGACAGTCATCTCATTATTTTAGTTCCAAGTTTTGAATCTTTTGCATGCTTCATGTACCTATTTGGTTTCAATATTTTACAAAATAAAATTTGGAATTTTTCTTGAATTTTGATTTTTGAAACTCTTGGCAGTTTAAGGTGGCTGAACGCAGTTTCACTGTACGTGTTTTTCATTGTCATTTTAAAACTACTAACATGAATGAAAAATTAGGCTCAAATCCGTTTCCTCCCTTGTCTCTCTTCTTGCTGTGTAACGATTTTGTGGCGTCCACAGTCAGCAATCTGCGGTTATCCAACGGAAAGCTCCGATTACGCTTTGGGTCCCGCTGGGTCGAAAACAGACTTGTAAACAACGGGATCGAAGATCGAATGCATAAAGGTCAAATTTGGCTCCTCTGCTCCCTGTGTGGTCAATTAACGCATTCCTAATTCCTGAAGAAGCTTAGTTATTCTTGATTTTGACATGTCATTGGTGGATTTGGCTAATATTAGCCAATAACATTATTGCCATTATTCACCATTATCTTGTTATTGGATAACAAGCCTCTCATTAGATATAACAGAATTCTAAGTGGATAACATTATTGGGAATCTGTACCCTGAAAAAGGTCAGCTCTCATTGGCTCTAATGGCAAATAATGACCAATAATGAATAACAGCTTTTAGTGCCAATTACTTTGAAAAATTGCCAATTATTTTGAAATAGTGTTCAGTGTTATAATCTTTCACAAAAAGTTTCAGGTTTTAACGATGTTTCGTTTTCTATTTATAAAGGTAAATGTAAATGTGTCACGGAATTTGTCATGCTATTTCAGATAAACCGTGAAAATAAACAAAATTGAACTAGTTGGAAGTTATTAATGAATTATAGATGCTTATAAGCCGATTTCATGCCTCTTATAGTGAATACAATATTTAATTTTGTGATGAGATTTTTGGTGTTAAGACTTTAAAGTCTTTAAATTTTTGGCCGCCATGTTGGTGTTCCAAAGTGAATTCAATATTTTGTGATGAGATTTTTGGTGTTATTAAGACTTTAAAGTCTTTAAATTTTTGGCTGCCATGTTGATGTTCCAATGTGGAACACCAAGATGGCCACTCCATACATTTCTTACTAAAAATGTCTATACTCATTCGCCTATAACTCTTGAATAAAATGCTCTTGCGCTTCGAAATTTGGCCCAGATGTGTAGTTTTAAACTCTCTACAACTCCATAAACATTTTAGAATTGAAAACTGCTTCTGAATTTTGATATGACGTCAGTGAAAACACTCTATAACCCAACCTGATCCATAACATACCCATCTTTCTATTTCTTCCAAAATTGAGTTGATAACATTATCTATTTGTTTGCTAACTTCCGCACCGTTGCAATGTGTTACTGGAAATGGGTCGGCTTGCTTGAAGTAATGTTCGATTCTTTCTGTTCTGTTAACACCGTCCTTTGCTAAGTGAATTGATGCAGTCATATATTCACTTTAACTGGGCCCAGTTCCAAGACCTCTCTCCCAACAGCTTGAACTATGGTGAGTTTCTTCTCCTTGGTGAACAATCTGAGATCTTTTATGGGGTAGTCAGCAGGGACAGACATTTTATAGTTATGAAGCCAATCCCAAAAAGGCTTTTCCAACCGATTCAAGTGAAGCACAGTAACCATCGCCATATATAAGGGGTTTACATTTCTTCAATTGGTGCGACCCTACCATAAATACTAACTCACCCCGGGTAGGGGCCTCAAGTAGTATAGGGGGTTGTTTCGTATGGGCCCACCCTTGGGCCCCGCCCCAGATCTCCAACCCCCACTTCCAGGACGCCGAATGAGTGAGGCATCCTGGAAGTGGGGTCGGAGATCTGGGGCGGGGCGGGAGTGGGGCGTACAAACAACCCCCTATACTACTGCATTTTAGTATTTATGTATAGAAAGGACGCTTAAAGGGAACCTCCATTGTAAGAACAAATTGACGTTAAATTGTTGGAAATAATGTCGAAATTTAAAAATTTTAAAAAGCAGGTGCAAATATAATTTTAGTTTACAAATAAAATGGATATAAATATCGCCTATTTCCCGCGCGCCGCCACTTTAAATATTTGTGACGTGTTATGGTTGCCGCTATTGTTAAGAATCGAAGTTGTGTGACGCTTGCGTGACGAAAAGAATTTTGAGCGGATCTGTCAAGACCTGTCAACTGATAGCTGTTTAGTTTACTTTGTAATCATGTGTAATTTTAGACTTAGAAACCCTAGCATGGGAAGAAAGGGTTGTTGTGTAATCACTTGTGATCGGAGTGCATTAAACAGGATTGTGACAGTTCTCATGCGTCTGGTTTTGTCGAAATCTTTAAGCTATTCACTACAAAAGTGGCACCTCCGACGGGACTCCGTTAAAAACTTCATAGAGCAACGAGTACAGTGAAAAATGGCGACGTATGAGGACAAGATTAAAGCTGTGGGGACGAAGTTAGCGATGCTGGAATTTAGAGACAATGAGACGGAAAGTGTTATTGCGAAAGGACATCTACTATCGCTAGAAAGGCAGCGCAAGATCTTAGAGAAGAAACTCGAAGAAGTCCACAACTTAAAGGTGGAAATCCAAGAATTTAAAATAGAACGCGGTGAGAAAGGAGAAGATGTCAAAGCTTGGAGATTTCCCCATCTGCAAGGTATCATCATGGACGATACAGACGAGAAGGCAGAACTCCCGATACATCAAATACTTGGAACCAGTGAATATGCGCGAGTGAAAGTAAACAGCATGCCACGAATCGGTAAACCGGGGGAGCCAATAGCGGAGCTAACTCGTTTTGGATGGACAATGATGTCCCCTGGGAAAGAAGTAGACTTGAGCAACATGTTCTTGACACAGACGTCCTCTTGTGATTACGAAAACCTCTGCAGACTTGATGTGTTAGGCCTAGAAGGTACGAACGTGGGAGACCAAGGAATCGTTTATGAAGAATTCAAAGAGCAGTTGAAAAGAAGTCCAGAAGGTGGTACGAAGTTGGATTACCTTGGAAGGGCAATCATCCTCCTTTACTCAACAACGAAGCAGGAAGTTTGAAGAGACTGAATGCACTCACTAAGAGATTGGAAAAACAACCGGGGATGCTTGAACGGTATGATTCCGTCATTCAGGAACAGCTAGCCCAAGGTATCGTGGAGCGTGTGGAAAGTGAAGCTAAAGAGAGAGAATTTTACATACCGCACAAACCAGTCATCCGGGAAATAGCTGAAAGTACCAAGTTACGCATTGTCTATGATGCATCTGCAAGAGCAAGTGAAAAGGCACCATCCTTGAATGAATGCCTCGAGATCAGACCACCGACTCAAAACCAGCTATGGAGCGTCCTGGTGAGAAACCGTTTTCATCCCGTAGCTATCTCAGGTGATCTAAAGCAAGCATTTGTCCAAGTTCGAATCTGGGAACCAGATAGAGATGTGATGCGGTTTCATTGGTACAAGGATCTGAAGACTAAAGAGATTGAGGCGTTACGTTTCACACGAGCTCTCTTTGGCTTGGCGCCGTCTCCCTTCTTGCTTGGGGGAGTCTTACGGGAACCTCTTGAGCTCTGTCGGGAACGGTTTCCAGCAGAACTGAAGTGGAAGAAATCCTCCGAAGTCTTTACGTCGACGACCTCATTACTGGTGGACCGAGTGTTCGAGAGACACAGCACTTGAAAGAATCTGCGCAGACAATCTTCAGGGAAGCCCAGTTCGAATTACATAAATGGCACTCCAACGTACAAGCCTTAGAGACAGATACGTTGCAAGAAGAAAGAAGTTCAGAACAAGAATCGAGCTATGCCAAACAACAACTGGGAGCGAAGCCAGGCGAGACAAAGCTATTAGGAATGCCGTGGGATAAAGAAAAGGATATGATCGCCGTTATCTTCCCCACACAACCGTTAGAGCCCACTAAGATTGAGCTTCTGGGAAGTCTAGCCAGAATTTACGACCCACTTGGTCTCGTTTCTCCTACCATATTGGCGGGCAAGTTGCTGTACAGAGAAGTATGTGACAGCCGTCTTGCCTGGGACAAGGCGTTATCTGGCGTAGCGTTAGACAAGTGGAATGCTTGGAAGAAGATATTGCCTGACAAGGTTGAGATACCGCGTAGCCTAGCTCAGCATCAAGAGAGAATCGTTGGCATTGATCTACATGACCTTGGTAGCAGAGGAGGGCGTGTAGATGAATCTGCGAATTTGTGGTGGGAAGGTCCTGCATGGCTCGCCGAGCCAGAAAGCTGGCCACCAGACATTGTCACCGCGCAACAAGCGAAACTCAAGTGGAAGCTAAAGTGGTGAGAGAAGCCTTGTTTGCGACCAAGACAGAGGACGATGTGCTGAATGAAACTCTGGAGAAGCATGGCTACTGGAAAGCCATCCGAATCGTAGCGTGGATAGCAAGGTTCCTGAGTAACTGTAAAGCGAAAGGTGCGAAGAAGAAGTCTGGCCCCTTAACTACTCAGGAGACGGAGACCCAAGTTGAAAGGTGGATTTACAGAGTGCAGTCCAGATTTGCCGCAACGGACAAGTATCAGAAAGACGGGCCTCGTCTCAACTGACAGAAGAATGAACAAGGGCTCTTCCAGTGCCGAGGCCGCATTCAAGGTGACTATCCGGTGTACCTCCCTGATGATGATCTATTCAGTGAGAAATTGGTCACAAGTGCACAAGAGAACACTCTCCACGGGGGAGTCAGTCTGACGATGGCTAAAGTTCGAGAAAAGTATTGGATACCACGACTGAGACGACTAACCAAAAGGGTGATCAAAAGCTGCAACGGGTGCAAAAGGTTTCAAGCGGTAGCCTATGCACACCCACCAACATGTAACCTACCAAGGGACAGGACTGAAGGGTCTACACCATTTCAAGTGATTGGAGTCGATTATGCTGGACCAATCAAGTACCGAACGAGAGGTCACAAAGAAGGAAAGGCGTACATCGTGCTCTTCGCCTGCTGCCTTATAAGGGGTCTATACCTAGAGTTGCTTCCGGATCTTACCACTGACGAATTCCTTGGAAGCTTGAAGCGCCTGATAGCTCGAAGAGGAAAACCGAACAAAATCTACTCAGATAATGGCAAGACTTTCGTTGCTGCAGCGAAGTGGTTGAAGCAGGTGGAGAAAGACGAGAAGTTCCGAGATTGGTTAGCCAGGCAAGGAAAAAAATGGCAATTCAACTTAAGCAGAGCGCCCTGGTGGGGAGGCCAGGAGGTTTTGTCGAGATCTTTAAGCTATTCACGACAGTTCTTTTGTATGCAACAATACGACAACCGTAACACGTCATAAATATTCAAAATGGCAGCGGGAAATTTGAAAGTGAAAATAGGCGATATTCATATCGATTTTTTTGTACACTAAAATTATATTTGCACCTACTTTTTAAAAATTTTTAATTTCGACTTTATTTCCAACAATTTAACGTCAATTTGTTATAACAATGGAGGTTCCCTTTAACAGGTTCTATTTGATGATTATTATTATTCTATTTTTAGTATGGCAAGACTGCATTGATATGGGCAGTATATCATGGTCATTCTGATACCTGCGAACTGCTCTTGGAAGCTGGAGCCAAGATTAATATGCAGTATGATGTAAGTTCACAATTTATTTATGTAAAACAATTAACATGACAATACATACATGTGATGTTATTACTATACATTGACAGTTAGTGTACTGTTGTCCACGTATATTGCACTGACTCTGGGAAGGTGCAGGAGTGGTAAAAGCCACCCTTTGCTTGCAGGGTGGCTTTTGCTATTGTAATAAGATTTATAGTTTCATAATTTTTGCTGTTTTTAATTACCCTGACATCTCACACAATGCTATTGTCTCCAGGTTACCACCCTCATCTTCACAGAGTAAAAACGTTCAGAAATAACTTGGACATGGTTTAGAGGAGCTGCATAATAACACAATCTGGAAGAAAATGAACATATCTTTTTCCATTTTTTCTTCCCCCAACCAGAACTTTCAGTGTAACTGATGAGAGATTTTAAAAACAGATGTGACTGAATAAAATAGTATTTCAACTTTATCCTAGAAATTAACATTTGAAGTAAATATTTTTAGATTAATACAAAACAGATAATGGTGTAGATTTGCAGCTTACTCAGATCTAATCGAGTTAAATGTTATGCCAAAGTGGCAGTGTAACAATCGTTATAACGGCAATAGTCTCCTGCTTTGTCACCCAAAAAAATTAACCCAAAATTCACTGGGCGAGAGAGTATTTTCACGAGCTGCCCCCACACTAAGGAACGCACTACCTTAGGAGCTGCACAACTCAAGTTCTGTTGACGTTTTTAACCCTGCTTCCAGAGTCAGTTTTGGAGACATGTCATGTAGTTCTAAGTTTTGAATCTTTTGCACGCTTCATGTACCTATTTGGTTTCAATATTTTACAAAATAAAATTTGGAATTTTTCTTCAATTATGATTTTTGAAATTCTTGGCAGTTCAAGGTGGCTGAACGCAGTTTCACTGTACGTATGTATCTTTCATTGTCATTCTAAAACTACTAACATCTGAGCACCCAAAATTGGTGAGGCATATAATTAAGCAACAAGCTATATATTTTGATGTTTTTGTTGAGCTCTTAGGGTGTTGCCATGACAACACGGTGAATTGTAAGTCAGCCTGCAATATTTGGTTTCGTTTATTTTCAGAAAAGGTAGTTAGATTTTGTCCATCATTTGCCCCCAGTAAACTCGTAAAGATATTCACATGTTAATACTGGTCTCATGTAATTTTGACAGTGATTTTCCGTAATTTGTGGTTTGATATGTTTGCGTTTTGTGAAAATCTCCTCTGTTAGATTTCAAATTTCTGACGGCAGGTGAGTTCAGCATATTCGGAACTATTATTGTTCCAAATTTCGTGAAATTCTAACGAGTGGTTCCGTAGAAATCAGCACATTTCTGAGAAAAGTCGCTAAATTATCCGGTCACTATTTTTTGGTCAACTGCGCATATGTTGCATTTGACTGGGTTCTCGATCCAAAGACAAAAATGACCAAAAGGGCAGTGTATTTCTTCATTGGTTCTATAAATTATCTATTGATTCAACAAACATTTTAACGAACACCAAATTGTTTGAATTTTTATAAAAGACGAAAAACAACACTTTCGCGATCCACGCTGAGTAAAATAAAATGATCGCTGAATAGGCACCACATTTGTTTTTCTCAAAACTCTGCACGTGCTGACTCACGCAAGCAGCTGAAATTAAAGAGCGTGTGCAAACTGTGTTCAGCCATCTTAACGGTTAAATCAAATCTGAACACTTTTTTGTTTGGGAATTAGTTTTATTAATTTTTTTAGAAACAGTTATTAATGAAGGTGCATTTAAATATTTATGTATAGAAAGTACGCTTAACAAGTTCTATTTGATTATTATTCTATTTTTAGCTTGGCGAGACGGTATTGATGTGGGCAGCATATGATGGTCATTCTGATATCTGCAAACTGCTCTTGGATGCTGGAGCCAAGGTTGATATGCAGGATAATGTAAGTTGACAATTTACTTAATTAAGACAACAAGACGCTGTGGGAGCGTATACTTGGGCGTCGTTGTGTTAGGCGTATTGGAATGAAAATATCTTGGAAAATCTGCATGCACGTCAGTTTAGGGTTTGATGATAGGAAGTGCACTGAGTATTGGGATGGTCTTGTATGTCGTTGACTGTTGGTGCACATTATTTTGTAAAGTGGAACACGCGAAGACTTACGTGAAGTGCGGGCCAGTCAACTTTCGAGTTCGCTGCTGGAAAGGAATGGAACGATCTCCCCAAAGAACTGCGTGCTTGTGAGACACTAAGAATTTTTAAAATTAGAATTTTTAAATTTTTAATAGAGCTAGATAAGGCACAACATAAATGTTCAGTATTGGTAGTTTTGTTAATTCTATTTTTATACCTACTTACATCGATTTTTATGTAGATTATAGGTTTTTTATCACTGTAAATATTTTTGTTAGTTTTTTATTCCATTTTTATTTTCGACTTGTATATACACTGATCACCGGTTTATACCAGCGTTTTTATTTTAAATTCGCTGATCGGTTTTTCAGGATAAATAAAGCATTTATTATTATTATTAAGGATTATATTTAGTTACATTTTTCAAAGGTAAAATGACAAATATATCCAATTTGCAACAATTAAATGACTTTGAGTTCTCATACAAACTTTTGATTTTTCCACCATCTTGTCCTGATTACCCGGCATGCCCTGGCAATCGTAAAGGGGTCTATTACCCTTTTGACATATGCAAATTCGGTTCACTTTTTCTGACAACTACAACTGACTACAACAAACTTAAAAGGGCTAAATTTGTTTTCTGTCTTTTCTGCTACGTACCTTTCCCCGCTGTATGACATCGATTATTATATTTAGTTTCATTCAAGATTTATCTTCACAATAGGTAAACATGAATTTTGCATGACTAACGCACTGGCACTTGGGGCCCTTCTTTACATAAAGTGACCTATTTTGGTTTTGTTCGCTTTCTGACTGAAAACTCACTCCATTCGAAATTTTTCCATAGCCGTTCACAGCCAGCCGTTCGAAATTTCTGTTCTGTTTCGGCCGTTCATGCACTGCAAGCCGTTCAAAATAATTCTTCAGGCGTTCAAATGAAATTCGATCTGTTAGCAGATCTCGTTGCCTAGCACGTGATCAAAATCTGCCCTAAAGAAATTGTTCTTTCTTGTTGCACCTTTCTCGATGTAGTGCGAAAGTTATTTTGTTATATCTAGAAGAACTAGTCGTTTGAAACTGTATTTTTGTAATGGACGATTTTATATAAGTGACGATTTGTCCGCCCGTTTTAGCGCACGGATGGGAAATTGTCATAAATTGGACCGTTCCATTCTAAAGAGTCTAAAGATGTACATGTACCTTTGAGAATTCATAACTCGAATAATACTCCATCGATTCAATTGAATTAAAGACTGAATAACGGCTAAAGAGTAAGCGATCAAGATATCAGAATTTATCTGTCACTAGAATTTAATTTTCGCCGGCGAAGCAAAAGCGTTGAAGCTAGCTGAGACACCAGCTGACCAGTATTCTTCTCGTCGTTACGCTTGACTGAGTTTGACGCACACCCATTAGAGCCCAATTGCAAACTTGGGCTCTCCGCCCAAGTAATTAATGTGTCAAAATACATACATGTGATGTCATTACTAAACATTAACAGTTAGTGTACTGTTGTCCACGTATCTTGCACTGACTCTAAGAAGGAGAAGGGGTGCTAATAAGGGTCTTTCTGTACATTGGTTTGCACCCTTTGCTTGCAGGGTGGCTTTTGCTATTGTAATAAGATTTATAGTTTCATAATTTTTGCTGTTTTTAATTACCCTGCCATCTCACACAATGCTATTGTCTCCAGGTTACCACCCTCATCTTGACATTCACACCCAGAGTAAAAAAGTTCAGAAATAACTTGGACATGGTTTAGAGGAGCTGCATATACATATGTTTTTCCATTTTTTCTTCCCCCAACCAGAACTTTCAGTGCAACTGATGAGAGATTTTAAAAACAGATGTGACCGAATAAAATAGTATTTCAACTTTATCCTAGAAATTAACATTTGAAGTAAATATTTTTAGATTAATACAAAACAGACAATGGTGTAGATGTGCACAGCTAGCTTACTCAGATCTAATGGAGTTAAATGTTATGCCAAAGAGGCAGTGTAACAATCGTTATAACGTCGATAGTCTCCTGCTTTGTCACCCAAAAATATTAACCCAAAATTCACTGGGCGAGAGAGTATTTTCACGAGCTGCCCCCACAGTGAGGAACGCACTACCTTAGGAGCTGCACAACTCAAGTTCTGTTGACGTTTTTAACCCTGCTTCCAGAGTCAGTTTTGGAGACAGTCATGTCATGTAGTTCCAAGTTTTGAATCTTTTGCATGCTTCATGTACCTATTTGGTTTCAATATTAATTTTTACAAAATAAAATTTGGAATTTTTCTTGAATTATGATTTTTGAAACTGTTGGCAGTTTAAGGTGGCTGAACGCAGTTTCAATGTACGTGTCTTTCATTGTCATTTTAAAACTACTAACATGAATGAAAAATTAGGCTCAAATCTGTTTCCTCCCTTGTTTCTCTTCTTGCTGTGTAACGATTTTGTGGCGTCCACAGTCAGCAATCTGCGGTTACCCAACGGACAGCTCCGATTACGCTTGGGGTCCCGCTGGGTCGAAAAACAGACTCGTAAACAATGGGATCGAAGATTGAACGCGTAAAGGTCAAATTTGGCTCCTCTGCTCCCTGTGTGGTCAATTAATGCATTCCTAATTCTTGAAGAAGCTTAGTTATTCTTGATTTTGACATGTCTTTGGTGGATTTAGCTAATATTAGTCAATAACATTATTGAAATTATTCACCATTATCTTGTTATTGGATAACAAGCCTCTCATTGGATATAACAGAATTCTAAGTGGATAACATTATTGGGAATCTGTACCCTGAAAAAGGTCAGCTCTCATTGGCTCTAATGGCAAATAATGACCAATAATGAATAACAGCTTTTAGTGCCAATTACTTTTAAAAATTGCCAATTATTTTGAAATAGTGTTCAGTGTTATAATCTTTCCCAAAAAGTTTCATGTTTTAACGATGTTTCGTTTTCGATTTATAAAGGTTGTAAATGTGTCACGCAATTTGTCACGCTATTTCAGATAAACCGTGAAAATAAACAAAATTCAACTAGTTGAAAGTTATTAATGAATTATAGATGCTTATAAGCCGATTTCATGCCTCTTATAGTGAATACAATATTTTGTGATGAGATTTTTGGTGTTTAGACTTTAAAGTCTTTAAATTTTTGGCTGCCATGTTGGTGTTCCAAAGTGGAACACCAAGATGGCCGCTCCATACATTTCTTACTAAAAATGTCTATACTCATTCGCCTATAACTCTTGAATAAAATGCTCTTGCGCTTCGAAGTTTGGCCCAGATGTGTAGTTTTAAACTCCCCACAATTCCATAAACATTTTAGAATTGATCAAAGGGCTCTTAAAGCCATCTCGTTAATGCGAGAGAACGTAAGTATAATAATTAAAAAACAACAAGAATTGGAAACGTTGGGTGCCTTTGATAGGTAAATGTAGTAAAGACGTGATAGGTTATATGTGTAAAGCTGCTAAATGGTCTATTGAAGTTGAAAGATTGAAAATACCTGTAGGTCTAACTGTAGAGTTAGACATTGCAGTCATAGAGGACTTAAGGGCTCTTTTAGAAGCCACCAAGATAAAAGTCATGAGCAACAAAAGAATCACGAGTGTGAATGTAAATAATTTTCATGTTAATCTAGCGTGGGCGGCACGGTGGTGTAGTGGTTAGCGCGTCGGACTTTCAACCTGAAGGTCGGTGGTTCGAAGCCTGATCTCTGCCGTCGTGTTGTTTCCTTAGACAAGAAACTTTACTCCACACTGTCTCTCTCCACCCAGGTGTATAAATGGGTACCGGCGACAAAATGCTGGGGGTAACCCTGCGATGGACTAGCATCCCATCCAGGGGGGAGTAGCAATATTCCTAGTCGCTTCATGCTATAGAAACCGGGTTTAAGCTCCGGCCGTTATGAGCCTTCTGGCTCGGGTGCGCGACTTTACTTTACTTTATGTTAATCTAGCGCATTTGTTCAAAATAGTCTTCATTTTACTGAGGGGAAACTTCAACTTATATTAAACAAATGAGGAGGCGAATTTGGTTGCTACGGGGGAAATTTGTGAGGAGGGATGGGGGTGGGAAAACTACTTATATTCAATCTATCTTGACTAGACAGCCCTTTTCCTTGGTTAATCTTTTTATTTTTTGTATTCACAGTATTTTAGTAGCAATGACTTGTATGGCATAACAATGGCGATTTTCTTATCAATTGAAATTTGGGAAAGATGTACCAAGTGAAGGTTAAAATATTTACTATCTTTATTTATTGATATTTAAACAGAACTAAAATATATTGCAACGATTTTCATTTGGGATTAAAATTGATTTACTGGCAATGTTTTTAAACAGCCAATTTATATGTGGTGTATATGTGAATGTAAAGTATGAGACAAAACAAGAACTTTGTGCGTGTCAATAAGTTCTGTAAAAAGACTTAGAAAAGGAATGTTTTCTCTAAACACTTCACTAAGGTAGACTATTGCAAAAAAGGCAAATGAAAATATTTTGTCGCTTTTTCCGTTGACTCAAAAATTGTGTACCTTCGGGCTGAATGGTGTCTCTTGTAGGAATAGAGCTAGTGATTAGGTTTCGTTTTCTTTTATAGCCAATTGAAAATGCGAGCTTTTTTTAAACATCTCGGCTTAAGAGGCCTTGGTAAAAGCGACAAGCGACATGGTCCCGAAAACTGCCGACACGAGACGTTCTGAACAGCGACAAGCGACTCAATTCCGCTTCAAAAATACGACAAATTACGACAGCGACACAATAAACACTGAAAATAAACAGGGACTTCAGAAAGTTGTACAATTTACCAATAAAAGTTAAACATTATTGACCATATCGTCCATATCAACACGCGACGGCCGACGGTCTGTTTTAATGATCTATTTATTTGTTATTGAAACGTCTACCAACCTCGTTCCCAAGGCCCGTCTCTTCCTCTCTCTTGGACGTGCAGTTGAGTAGACCCTAGACTCCTGGTATACATACATATCGGTGACCTTTGATTTTTGGCTAGACTTTCTCAAAGTCCGTTTTTCGGTTTCGGTGGTGGGGCGGAGAACGGACTTTTCTCGCCTGCAGCGCGCCATTTTTAACCGACCTGTTTTTACGATAACATTTAGAACAAAAGGCCTGTTATATCTTTATTTTGATCTGAAAGAAAAAAAATCCCTCAGGAACGTTCTTGGGGTAGACTTATTCTTAAAGCTAGGCTAAAATGCCTTTAGCGACGAGCAGGATTTGTGGGCTGTCTGCTTTTATAACAATTCATTGTATCTAGTTATTTGAGTCGCATTTGAGAACTGTTTATTTTACCAGCCGGATGCGTGAACCATTAGGTCACACTTACATTTTCGTGCCAACAATATGCAAATTAAATTCGATATTGTGCAGACGAAACAAGTCGACTCGCGACTTCGTCGCTGTTCCGAACCGAAAGTTCGTGTTCCTGTTTGTAGAATAATTAAGATATTTTTTGGACGCTGAACACTGGGAACTAGTTTAAGTTTGCAGGGTCTTGGAACCCCCCGAATACTGTTTTACCATGTGCCTTTTGAATCGGTCGTTCGAAGAAATGTGTTGTGTTTTATAGTTGTTAAAACATCGTGTAATTTTCGTTCATATTGGACAATAAACCGCTCAAAGACATGGTCCTTCGAGCCGGATAAACATTATCGAAGATTGTTTGAAGATACGAGCGGAAAGGAGAGTTGGACCTCCGTTTGTTGTTGTGAAGAATTTGGTCAAGTTGGTCTTCGCATTGCGGCGATTGGCGCCATCATCTTGAGGACTTTACGGAAACTGTGGTGGATTTTAAGGAACATTGTGACTATTCAAGGTTAGTCCAGTTTTTGTGTCGAAATGTCGAAAGAGCTTGAAGCTATTAAGAAGAAGAGACGTTTTCTTAGAAAGTCCGTGACGGACGCTTTGAAGTCAGTCGATGAAGCACTTTCACTCCCGGATAACCATGCGAGAATTCAGGTTTTAAAAGATAACATTGCAAGGAAATGGAACGATCTACAAGAGGTACAGGCTTCAATGTGTACTCTTTTAGAAGAGTCAGAAATTGATGATGAATGTCAAGGGCACAATGATTATGAAATGCGTATGATTGAGAAAATGGCCAAGATGACGGAGTACTTGGGAGGTAAACATGTCGCTATGATAGGTACGGGGAATGATTCGACGACCTCGTCATGTCCTAAGGTACAGGTCAAATTACCGAAGATTGAACTGCCAACCTTCGATGGAGATGTTCTGAGTTGGCAGCCTTATTACCAGTCGATCAAAGTGTCAGTTGTTGATAATCCATCTTTAGCAGATGTCCAGAAATTAGAATACCTAATGAGATCATTAAAGGATTCGGCTGCCGAGGCAGTGAAGGGATTTGCAGTGGTACAATCGAATTATCAGCCAGTTTTGGCGACCCTGAAGGAAAGATTTGGCCATCCCAGAGTGATCCTTGATGCACACGTAAGATCTCTGATTCATTTACCACGCTTGAGCTCTGAAGATGCATCCATGCGTAAATTCTATGACCAAGTAGTTGGACATGTTCGTTCTGTGGAATCTATGGGTGAGAAGTATAATTCTGAAACTTTGGCTCCTGTTCTTGTGCCTCTAATTGTTGACAAGCTGCCAAAAGATGTTGTTGAAAAATGGGAACTGGAACTTGGGGATCATAAAGACCTTGGTAAAGAGGACTGTGTGGAAGTAAAAACATTGTTTGCCTTCTTGGAGCAATTGATAAGAGCGAAAGAGTCTTCACAGCCTCCCTCTCTCGACTCAAAGCCTCCTGCAAAGGATAGTCTGGGGAATCGTGGAACCCGTTTCAAGTTTAACCCTTCACGAAAGTCGTCCACCTTTTCATTACCTGTAACAACTCAATATAGCAAGTGTGTCATTTGTCAGAAAAACCATGGTGTGTGGTCGTGCGTTAGTTTTCTGTCATTGCCAGTGAAGGAAAGGTTCAGAAAGGTGTTGTCTAAGGGGTTGTGCTTTCGGTGCCTTGAATTTGGTCATAGAGCTGAAGTGTGCCAAAAGCCTTCTTGCAAATACTGCCAGGGTAAACATCACAGTCTCCTGCATTTGGATTCAGTCAAGCCTCATGAGGAAGAAGTCAAGACAAAAACCGCTGAATTACCATCCTCATCCTCTGGTCCTCCTGTGTCGTCTTCGGTTGTGGCAAGCTCCATTGCAGTCAAATCAGTGGGAAAGGTGATTCTGCAAACTGTACCAGCTGTTTTGTGTGGATCGAATGGGTGCTCAAAGGTTGTCAGATGTTTCTTTGATCCTGGTTCGCAAATGTCCTTTGTTAGGCAGAGTGTTGTTGATGAAGTTGGTCTGGATGGGAAGAGTGTTAGGATTGCAGTCTCTGGATTTGGAGGAAAGCCAACTAAGGACACTTTGAGAAAGAGAATTGCTTTTACTGTGGCACCTGTTGACAAACCTGGAAAACCTCAATGTATTGAAGCACTTACTGCTCCAGTTATATGCCGTCCAACCGAAGCTGTGGATATTCACCCCTCAAGATGGTTTCATCTTCAAGACTTAAAGTTTCCTGAAGAATTTCCCAGAGGTGAGCAGGAGATAGATGTTCTCATCGGCATGGATTTCTATTATTCGTTTGTGTCAAGAGACATTGTAAGAGGTGGTTACAATGAACCAGTTGCAGTTCGCACATCCTTAGGTTGGGTCTTCTGTGGACCAACAGGTGGTCATGACCAAGAATGCACTGTGTCTATGAATGTTCAAGTTTCTACTGAGGAACAATTGAATGAAACACTTCAGAAGTTCTGGAATTTGGAGTCCATTGGTATCAAACCTGTTGAAAGTTCAGTTTCTACTACCAACAGTGAAGCCATGGTCTTAAAGAAGTTTGAAGACACTTTAACATACAAAGATGGTCGATATGAAGTGTCATTGCCATGGAAAGAGGATAACGTTATACTGAAAGATAACTACAAGCAAGCAGAAAGTAGGCTGTACAATCTAGAAAAGAAGTTGCTCCAAGATCCAGCCAAAGCCAAGTCCTATCGAGAGGCCATTAACAAGTATGTGAAAGACGGTGTAGCAGAGGAAGTACCCTGTGAGCAAATTGCACCACCAGATGGGCGCCCTGTGTTCTACCTTCCACATCATGCAGTCATAAGAGAAGATAAGCAGACAACTAAGACAAGGGTTGTATTTGATGCATCTGCGAGGGATAGTAATGGCGTGTCTCTTAACAGCTGCTTAGAAGCGGGCCCTGCATTGCAGCCAGATTTGGTTGGGATCCTTTTGCGCTTCCGAAAGAATCAAGTGGGTATTATGGGTGATATTGAGAAGATGTTTTTACAGATTTGCTTGAAAGAAGAAGATAGGGATTCGCATCGTTACCTGTGGAGGGATCTGGACACTGATGCCATGCCTAAGATTTATCGGATGACAAGGGTCACATTTGGAGTTATTTCCAGTCCGTTTCTTGCCATCTGCACCATTCAAGAGCATGCAAGAAGATTTAAAGAAACATTTCCTGAGGCATCAAACGAAATCCTGAGGAACACTTATGTTGATGACTTTGCTTCAGGGAAGGATGGAGTGCACGAAGCACTGAAATTGCAGCGAAGTTCAACAGAGCTTATGGAGCAAGCAGCTTTCAATTTGACAAAATGGTCCAGCAATTCGCCTAGGCTTATGCAAGCCATTCCTGAGAAAGATAGAGCATCAGATAGTTTGATCAAGTTGGAGAGCGACCTACCGGGAGCCTATCCAATCACGAAAGCTTTGGGCTTAAGGTGGAATACGAGAACAGACAGCCTTGTCTTTATGATTGAAGTGGACTCTCTGAAGTTAAGATCAGAGACATTGTACACAAAGAGAGAGCTAGCTTCTTTGGCGGCTAAGATATTCGACCCAATTGGTCTCATTGCCCCCTTTACAGTGAGGTCAAAGTTATTGCTTCAAAGTTTGTGGACCCAGGGTGTTGGTTGGGATGATGAAATACCTGTGGAAACCTCGATTAAGTGGATTCAGTGGGTTCAAGAGCTTCCAGAGCTTGAGCAACTTAATATTCAAAGGTGTTACACTGATTGGCCATTTAGTGAGAACGCTAAGGTGGAATTACATGCATTTGGTGATGCGTCGGAAGCTGCTTATGCCACTGCTGTTTATCTCAGAGTTGTTGCTGAAGACGGAAAGGCATCCACCAGTCTTGTGATGTCTAAGACAAGAGTGGCTCCTGTTCGAAAGATTACCCTTCCTCGTCTAGAGCTGATGGCTGCTGTGATAACTGCTCGACTATGCACCTATGTTAAAGATGCAATTGATTGTCCCATAAGCCGCATTGTCTGTTGGACAGACAATTCTTCAACCTTGCACTGGATCAGAGGATCAGCCACACAGTGGAAACCGTTTGTTGCTAATCGTGTTGTTGAGATACAGTCGCTGTTGGATCCTAGTGTTTGGAGATATTGCCCAGGATCGCAGAACCCAGCTGATCTACCTACCCGAGGCTTATCTGTAAGTCAGTTGAAAGAGAGTCGTTTGTGGTGGAAAGGACCCTCTTGGTTACAAGAGTCCGAAAGAGATTGGCCTGAGGACTTAAGGTCCAAATCTTCGAATGTAATTGTTGACATGGAGAGAAAGAGTAAAGCTAGTGTTAGTTGTGTTGTGCAACCCAAAGAGCCAGTTATTGACTTCACGAGGTTCAGCAAATACGGTCGCTTGTTAAGAACTGTTGCCTGGATTAGAAGGTTCATTTGCAACTCGAAGCTGAAGGAAGAGGAAAGATTGGTCAACCCTTTAACTGGATTTCAGATACAAGAGGCAGAGAAATGGTTGATAACCCATGTACAACCCCTGATTCTTATTGGAAGAAATCTCCAAGCATTTCCAACTAAAGATACCCGTGTTTCAGAACACACGTCTAGAGCCATCACCAAGCGTTTTGAGTATCATCAGAGACTTGTAAATGGATTTTGGAGGCGTTGGCATGCTGAGTATCTGAAGTCTCTGACACCCCTCAAGAAATGGTATAAAGTTGGTCGTGAAATCCGTAAAGGGGACTTGGTCCTTGTGAGTGAGGATCGCGTAGCTCGGGGTCAGTGGTCACGTGCACGCGTGGGAAGCCATCCATCCAGGTCGTGATGGTCTTATCCGGTCCGTTTCCTTACGAACCACATCTGGAAGTCTTACCCGTCGTCCAGTGCAGCGGCTACACCTGTTTGAAGCCTGCGATGCTGATCTAGCTGCTGAACTTGATTGAACTTGACTTGATGGAAGCATGTTGAACAATTTGTCGTTGAACTTTATTAACTTTGACACGTTCATGTATTGATGCACTCCCTGCATCGGGCGGGAGGATGTTCCGAACCGAAAGTTCGTGTTCCTGTTTGTAGAATAATTAAGATATTTTTTGGACGCTGAACACTGGGAACTAGTTTAAGTTTGCAGGGTCTTGGAACCCCCCGAATACTGTTTTACCATGTGCCTTTTGAATCGGTCGTTCGAAGAAATGTGTTGTGTTTTATAGTTGTTAAAACATCGTGTAATTTTCGTTCATATTGGACAATAAACCGCTCAAAGACAGTCGCTCACTTTTCGCAACTTCGTCGCGTTCCCGTGGGCTTCGCAGTCTACTTGTGGCAAGTCTAATTTTTGGCGCTCATTTCTTTCAAAGTCATTCATCGTGTTCTGAATTCTGGTGATCTTATATGGTCAAAAGTGGGTTGGGTGATTGGGTTTGGGTAAGATTTTTTTTTTCTCCAAACTTTTGGCGGTGGAATTTTTTTTCCTGACATGCAACGGTGTCGAATTTTTTTTTTCAGCGTTATAGCCATGCAAGATTTTTTTTTTAAACACAATTTTTTCTTCAAAATCAAGGATGTGTGGACATAAGTTTAACATAACTGCTTGCCTATAGGAAAACCACATTTAACACTTAAATGTCGGACTGCTCTGCGTAAAATGCCATTGAAATTAACATTATTATAATTTTTGTTCTTTGGCTTTTAATACCAAGATTATAAATGTACCAACACTGACCTTTAATAAATGCCCTTAAACTTTCTCCATTTTCTATATCTCATTTAAGGTTAACTTTTTGACATTTGGCATAAATGTACACTGTATGGAGAACCCATCCCCCTTGCTGTATGTTCAGATGGTTATTTCCCTGAGAGATTGGTGCATGTTTTCCTTGAAATGGGTTACAATGTAGTGACAGGCCTGCACGACTCCCGCTGTTCGCCAATGTGATGTTCTCGCCTTTAGAGTTTCGCTATAACGAGTATGTCTTAAAGCGATTTCCCTCTTTTATAGGAGATAATGGGAGGCTCTTTATATATCTCCCTACGCAACAGTTGGTTCTGTATGAAATGCCATTTATCCATAAGGATTTTCTTTAAATTGGACACCGCTGGTGATATTGTGTGACAAAAGGTAGAATTTTCTTGTATCCTTTTTCCTTCTGTCGAAGGGCCGACTTTCTCTCTTCGAATTTCATTTCTGAGAGGACTTAATTTATGAACCAGAGTATATGGATTCCCTCTCAAATGTAGGCGTGATTTCAATTTTTTTATATTCTCTTCAAACGTTTTTTTGCGTACGTCGAGGATAGACGTTTCTTTAAATCTATCACCTTTGTCGATGCACATATCCAAGAAAATAGTTAAATTTCTTTCTCTAAGATTTCAGTCGTAAACGTAATGGTTTTGGTGATATCTGTTAGCCTGTTCAATGAACCCATTTATTTCCTCTATGCTGGTGTTCCACAAAGGGAACACGTCATCGATATATCTTAATTCAGGGACCGCGTAGCATATTTTGTATTGGTGGGGCTAGCTCGCGCGTAGAATGAGCTCAACGAGCGCCAAATGCGCGAGCTTATCTAGGGGGTCCGGGGGTGTGCTTCCCCGGAAATTTTTAAAATTTAGAGCTTCTGAAATCACCGGAAACGTGTTTATTTCTATCAATCCTAAGAAAATTTTGTCAAATTTTTATCACCATTCTGTTAGTTTTTTTTTTTTTTTGCACAAAAACGTACATTTAAAACATAATTATAATATGGTATGGCGTTCATTCAAAGTGAAAAAAGCTTAATATTAAAGCCAGTCCATAATTTATGTTCTTTTACCATTTAAAGTGGATTTCACCAAACAGAACAACTTATCAAGAAAAAAGGAATGTCTTAAAGTTCTCGCATTGGACCTATTTCGGGTTCATGATATGCTATGCTAGTATTTAAGATCCACTTATGTCCAGAAATGCACGTAACTCGGACCTTGGGCACTTCATATTACACACAATGTTTGACAGAATTGCTTGTTAAGATTGCAACATTGTTTAATCTCTGTTGGGTCATCTTTGCTCGCATTCCGTTTGCAACGCCAATTGCCCATCCACGGATGGAAACGAAACTTCGGTCGCTAACTTCTGATCGTCTAAACTCAATTGTCAAAGAACATACTGATATAAAAAAAATAACGCAAACGTTAAGAGACATGTTGAATTTGATCGAAATGGATGCGATTACAAAACATGTGATACTACAGAAACGGTGATCATCCGCTCGGATGATCACCGATCGCGTATTTGCTCGCCCGCTCGACTATCCAGAGAGGGACTGCTAGCAGTCTAACAGAAAATTCGCATAATGCTTAATGGGTACAGTAGCCATTAATCATTATGCGAATTTCCTGTTGTCCCATTTTATCAGTGTTATGAAATAATAGTTGTGTTATACATGTAACTGTTTACTTAAGACAGTTGTGTCATAGTCGGCATTGTTGTGGTCATTGTAAATGTTGTTGAGCGAACCAAAAAAAACACTTTGGGTTTGCTTTTAACACAAAGATTAGAAGTACTTTTCGAAATGCAAAAAAGAAAAAATTCCCGGCAAAATTATTGGTGGGACTATAGCCCACCCAGCCCCACAGCTCCGCGGCTCTGCGGTCGCCCTTAAGATTTCGGTCTCAACCGCTGCCATGAAAATGTTGGCAAAAGCCACTGAATTTTTGTTTTCATAGGGGTGCCATGTGCAAAATGCGGAAAAATGTTAGTCATTTGACTATACTTTGATTTACAAAGTGTATATAAGGTGCCAAACAAATTTCAATGCATTGGCATGGAAAGACCTTGGTTGGATATTTTTTTCTTGCTCGAGATCGGTGTAGGAATTTTTCCCCCCGAGGTATTTCTTTGCAAGATATTTTTTTCCCCCAAAATGAGTCTGCAGGATATTTTTTTCTGAAATCGCCCAGCCCCCCTGAACCCCCCCCCCCCCCCACTCCCTCCCGCCCCTCAAAAGTGAAATGGTCGGCCCCTTACGAAAGACATCAGAGCTGTCAAAGCCAGGCAGACACTGAAAATCAATTCTCACTATCTTTTGCCGTTTCTCGCGTGGGATGATTTTCACGCGTGCTCGCGTTTCGCTCGTTCTACTATCCCTGAGGGAAAAGGAGGGACTACTTGCAGTCTACTAAGTCTCAAGCTGTTGCAGTGCTATATTTTTCTGACTTTTCTGTCTTTTCGCGACAAAATTATCTACAAAAACAAAGGATATTTATTTAACAAGTAAATGATTTTATGCACTGTAGCAGTGAATCTGTTCTGCGGCTTCCGGTCAGGTGGTGGTAAGGAGATACCCTTACTAGTCACACTATATCAAGGCGCGGATGGTTCATTTGGTCCTCTTTGGCCTAGAACATCCAACTGAGTACTGTGCTACATCCATCATTCAAGGGAATCTCTCTATTCCCAGCAAACAGAGCGCAACCAAGGCAACAATACTAGCAGTTTAATAAAATTAATTACTAAGGCAATGGGGCATAAAGAAACTTTAGATAACTTAGACGTTCGCGTGATCGCTAAGAGAAAATAAAAAAATCATCAAATGATGACATGACGTGACAGTTCAAAGCCATCCATTTAATAAATTCCCTTCAAAAACTGCGACAAAACTATCAACAAAAACAAACGATCTTTATATAAACTACATACCTACATGTGTACATACGATTTTCTTAAAGTCTGAAATCTGTTTCTGCGGATCGGCTACGTTTACACTGTTTTTCTTTACAATGTTTCTCCAGCATACTCTCAGATCGCTTATAATATGGTTGTTAAAATGCTTGCTTTGTCATTCAATTCAGAACAACAACATTTTACTTGTATACGAATAGAACTGTAGAGAGAATTGCAGCAAACAAGAAATAGTTTGACTAAATCTGCAAAATCACAAGGTCCATTGCACACTATTGCATAATCAAAGCGCAATTTTTATCACCGTCAATACATTCTACCATGTACCTAAATCTATTAATGGCAATGAATCACTATTTCAAAATAAACAAAAGGCAAAGTCCATACTGCCTTTTCGTTCGCGTGATCGGTAATTTAAAATAAAAAGTTCATCAAATAATTAATTAATAATATATTAAAACTGTAAAAACGAACGATAAAATCCGACGTTTCGGAGTAGTCATGACTCCATTATCAAGGAAAATATAAAAAGATCATGCAAATTACAGCATTTAAAGCAGTTTTGGCGCGAATGCTGTAAATTGCATGATCTTTTTATATTTTCCTTGATAATGGAGTCATGACTACTCCGAAACGTCGGATTTTATCGTTCGTTTTTACAGTTTTATGTTTTAAGAAATCTCTTTTAACAATAATATATTGTTATGATATTTTACTATTTTACATTACATATTTTACTATTTGAGCTACGTTAAGGCAGTTTATTTTTATAAGGAATCTTTGTATTCTGTATAAACTGACCTAATTATTCAGATCTTGTTTTTTCATATTTATTTTATTGTTACTTTATCTTTAATTTGTATAGTATGTTAAGATCTGTATAATTAAAGTTCAGTAAATAAATAAATAAATAAATAAATAAAATGATAACATACCATGAGAACTGAAAGCCATTCATTACTAATTACTGCTTTCCTCATATCTTGCCATGAGAACTCAAAGCCATTCATTTCATAAATTGAACTTATTACTGCTTCCCTAAAGAATCGCGACAAAATTATCAACAAAAGCAAAGAAACTTTTGATAACTCAGACATCAGATGTGGGTGGGCTGAAATATCTGTTTTCCGCTTATTTGTCAATGCTTGTTAAAGGAAATATTTCACGCAGTTGTATGTTGTTATCGATATTGATGTGAAATGTTTTGGAAAGTGAAACGGACATTGATTTTTCTTTTGTGGAGAGTTGAAGAAGAAATGGCTGCATAAGTTAATGTTATACATGAATGGGTTATTTGCGAATATATAGTTAATGTAGTTCTGTCTTTTTTTATTCGAAAGTCGAGAGTTTTCTATTTCCGGTATCATGTGTTTAGTAACTATAGGGATTAAATGGGTCTGCTATAAACCTCAAAATATAGTGTTGACAGTGTCTTCTTAATGACCCCCGGGGTCACGACCGCAGTAAAATTTCGTAAAATATTCTATTAAGATCCAAGTCTTATGCGATAGTCATTTATTGGAATAGTGGGATCTTGCAATTGTTTTTTAATAGCTCCTCAGAGTTTATTCCGCGTGTAAGTGTAATGTGTTTCTCGGAGCTAGGCAGTATCTCCATTGTCAGAAATATAGCATCATTACATCCGGTTTGAAATATTTGAATGTCCAGCATGATAGCTGTACACTCTTTATCAAGTTTCCCGGAAAGTGACATCATGAAACTTAGCGCCCCAATTTCTCAAATTATAAAATTTGTTCTAAAGTAATCAAACATGCGGGATTCCTGACCGCAGTATTTTTCAAAACCTTTTTCTGATCCGAGATACAGGCAAGGTTGTCCGTTGTTGCATTATTATGCAGTATTACTTTATTTTGTATTAAATTTTCCACCGCAGAAATATACTCGCGCAGAAAAAATTACTTGTTTTAATGATGTATATCGGCTTAACAAGAACTTTTTAACAGTGAATATATTGCTATTGCATGCAAACACAAAGTTCATGCTATTTTGCTCTGCCATATCGCTCATATTAAAACACAAACTTTCCCGTCCAATTTAACTTTCTTAAAACGTCTCCATTCTTAAAAATAGACCGTGAAATTCTCAAACTGCGTTTCCCAGGAAAACGCATTTGACCTATTTTTACCAATCTAAAGCAGCTTGAATGGCTTTACGACAAATGATTGAAAATTTTAAATATTGATACGTAACGTGAGATATCGAAACTAAGAACTTTAATATCTTTGCGGTGACGTAATGTGAAATATGACAAGTTCATGACAAGTTCTGACATCCCAATACCCTAGGGAAATTAACAATAGGACCGGGGGTGTTCCTCAAATATTTTAGTGACGGTATGTGATGCCCTTCTTGAAATCCTAACCGCTTTAACCAACCATATCCTCAATAGAGTGATTTCACAAACCTCGATTCTTATATGCTAATGAGAATCGTTATATGCTAATGTAAAGAACAATAGAGAACGCACGCACCAAAGTACACCATTGTTTCAAGTTCTAAACTGTGCACGCGGTGGTGTGTGCACAGTTTAGAACTTGAAACAATGGTGTACTTTGGTGCGTGCGTTCAATATTGTTCTTCACATTAGCATATAACGATTCTCATTAGCATATAAGAATCGAGGTTTGTGAAATCACTCTAATGCCCTAATATAGCTTCTATAAAAAAGAAAGAAGAAATCCCCCGGACAAAAGTCCACAAAAATTTGTTAACAGCTTTTGCCCCTTTTTTCGTAGTAATTCCGAAATCTCGCTTAATGCGCATGCGCATTAACGAGATAAAAACTGCTTCCTGAATTTTGACATGGCGTCAGTGAAAACGCTCTATAACCCAACCTGATCCATAGCTTACCCATCTTTCTACTTCTTCCAAAATTGAGTTGATAACATTATCTATTTGTTTGCTAACTTCCGCACCGTTGCAATGTGTTACTGGAAATGGGTCGGCTTGCTTGAAGTAATGTTCGATTCTTTCTGTTCTGTTAACACCGTCCTTTGCTAAGTGAATTGATGCAGTCATATTCACTTTAACTGGGCCCAGTTCCAAGACCTCTCTCCCAATAGCTCGAACTATGGTGAGTTTCTTCTCCTTGGTGAACAATCTGAGATCTTTTATGGGGTAGTCAGCAGGGACAGACATTTTATAGTTATGAAGCCAATCCCAAAAAGGCTTTTCCAACCGATTCAAGTGAAGCATAGTAACCATCGCCATATATAAGGGGTTTACATTTCTTCAACTGGTGCGACCCCACCATAAATACTAACTCACCCCGGGTAGGGGCCTCAAGTAGTATAGGGGGTTGTTTCGTATGGGCCCACCCTTGGGCCCCGCCCCAGATCTCCAACCCCCACTTCCAGGACGCCGAACGAGTGAGGCATCCTGGAAGTGGGGTCAGAGATCTGGGGCGGGGCGGGGGTGGGGCATACAAACAACCCCCTATACTACTGCATTTTAGTATTTATGTATAGAAAGTACGCTTAAAGGGAACCTCCATTGTCAGAACAAATTGACGTTAAATTGTTGGAAATAATATAGAACTTTAAAATTTTTAAAAAGCAGGTGCAAATACAATTTTATTGCACAAATAAAATGGATATGAATATCGCCTATTTTCGCTTTCAAATTTCCCGCACGCCGCCATTTTGAATATTTGTGACGTGTTACGGTTGCCGCTATTGTTAAGAATCGAAGTTCTTTTGTATGCAACAATAAGACAACCGTAACACGTCATAAATATTCAAAATGGCAGCGAGAAATTTGAAAGCGAAAATAAGAGATATTCATATCCATTTTTTTTTGTACACTAAAATTATATTTGCACCTACTTTTTAAAAATTTTTAATTTCGACTTTATTTCCAACAATTTAACGTCAATTTGTTATAACAATGGAGGTTCCCTTTAACAGGTTCTATTTGATGATAATTATTATTCTATTTTTAGTGTGGCACGACTGCATTGATATCGGCAACATATGATGGTCATTCTGATACCTGCAAACTGCTCTTGGAAGCTGGAGCCAAGATTGATATGCAGGATGATGTAAGTTCACAATTTATTTATGTTAAACAATTAACATGACAATACATACATGGTATGTTATTACTATACATTTACAGTTAGTGTACTGTTGTCCACGTATATTGCACTGACTCTGTGAAGGGGCAGGAGTGGTAAAAGCCACCCTTTGCTTGCAGGGTGGCTTTTGCTATTGTAATAAGATTTATAGTTTCATAATTTTTGCTGTTTTTAATTACCCTGACATCTCACACAATGCTATTGTCTCCAGGTTACCACCCTCATCTTCACAGAGTAAAAAAGTTCAGAAATAACTTGGACATGGTTTAGAGGAGCTGCATAATAACACAATCTGGAAGAAAAATAACATATCTTTTTCCATTTTTTCTTCCCCCCCAACCAGAACTTTCAGTGCAACTGATGAGAGATTTTAAAAACAGATGTGACCGAATAAAATAGTATTTCAACTTTATCCTAGAAATTAACATTTGAAGTAAATATTTTTAGATTAATACAAAACAGATAATGGTGTAGATTTGCAGCTTACTCAGATCTAATGGAGTTAAATGTTATGCCAAAGAGGCAGTGTAACAATCGTTATAACGACGATAGTCTCCTGCTTTGTCACCCAAAAAAATTAACCCAAAATTCACTGGGCGAGAGAGTATTTTCACGAGCTGCCCCCAGAGTGAGGAACGCACTACCTTAGGAGCTGCACAACACAAGTTCTGTTGACGTTTTTAACCCTGCTTCCAGAGTCAGTTTTGGAGACATGTCGTGTAGTTCTAAGTTTTGAATCTTTTGCATGCTTCATGTACCTATTTGGTTTCAATATTTTACAAAATAAAATTTGGAATTTTTCTTCAATTATGATTTTTGAAATTCTTGGCAGTTCAAGGTGGCTGAACGCAGTTTCACTGTACGTATGTATCTTTCATTGTCATTTTAAAACTACTAACATCTGAGCACCCAAAATTTGTGAGGCATATGATTAAGCAACAAGCTATATATTTTGATATTTTTGTTGAGCTCTTAGGGTGTTGCCATGACAACACGGTGGATTGTAAATCAGCCTGCAATATTTGGTTTCGTTTATTTTCAGAAAAGGTACTTGTTAGATTTTGTCCATCATTTGCCCCCAGTAAACTCGTAAAGATATTCACATGTTAATACTGGTCTCATGTAATTTTGACAGTGATCTTCCGTAATTTGTGGTTTGATGTGTTTGCATTTTGTAAAAATCTCCTCTGTTAGATTTCGAATTTCTGACGGCAGGTGAGTTCAGCATATTCGGAACTATTATTGTTCCAAATTTCGTGAAATTCTAACGAGTGGTTCCGTAGAAATCAGCACATTTCTGAGAAAAGTCGCTAAATTATCCGGTCACTATTTTTTGGTCAACTGCGCATATGTTGCATTTGACTGGGTTCTCGATCCAAAGAGAAAAATGACCAAAAAGGCAGTGTATTTCTTCAATGGTTCTATAAATTATCTATTGATTCAACAAACATTTTAACGAACACCAAATTGTTTGAATTTTTATAAAAGACGAAAAACAACACTTTCGCGATCCACGCTGAGTAAAATAAAATGATCGCTGAATAGGCACCACATTTGTTTTTCTCAAAACTCTGCACGTGCTGACTCACGCAAGCAGCTGAAATTAAAGAGCGTGTGCAAACTGTGTTCAGCCATCTTAACGGTTAAATCAAATCTGAACACTTTTTTGTTTGGGTGTTAGTTTTATTAATTTTATGTATAGAAAGTACGCTTAACAAGTTCTATTTGATTATTATTCTATTTTTAGCTTGGCAAGACGGCATTGATGTGGGCAGCTGATTATGGTCATTCTGATATCTGCAAACTGCTCTTGGATGCTGGAGCCAAGGTTGATATGCAGGATAATGTAAGTTGACAATTTGTGACCCTCCATAGGAAAACACGTCTTATCAAAAAAAGCGTTTTTTGGGGGGTTTGAGGTCACTTAGAAACCCTTTGGAAACCCGGTTTCGGGGGGTTTGAAACCCTTTGGAAACCCGTTGGAAACCCTTTAGAAACCCTTTGGAAACCCTTTGGAAACCCTTTGGAAACCCATTGGAAACCCTTTGGAAACCCTTTGGAAACCCGTTGGAAACCCTTTAGAAACCCTTTGGAAACCCTTTGGAAACCCGTTCGAAACGCTTTGTAAAAATCTTTTTTTTTTTGTTCGCTTTGAAACTGTGTATATCTCGCTTTGCTAACACTTTAACAATCCTTGCAATTTCGTGGCTATTTGAATCGCGCTTTAAATCACCGTGCGACTGCTGAAAGAGAAATTCGGCGTTGCTTCCTACATTTTTCGTCTTTTAAATTAGGGCTGTTGTTAATTCATTTGAATGGTTTCGCTTTCTGTTAAAACACTTGCGCTATCGATGCATTTGATTATGTTGCAAACGTAAACAACCAAAACCGCTAACACCGTATTGAAAATCTAAGTCTTTTGAGAGTAAAACAAATCAATTTGTTTTCGCCGGAGATAAACAACAGCCGTACGAATCGTCTGCGTTCGCTTGCCATGCAACCATTTCGACAATGCGTAGCGCAATGACTTACGGTATGACTTTATAAACATCTCGCTCGTCATAGATTATAACACTGCCATTCGGAGTAGGTGACGCTTTCTTTACTATTATTTATCTTTGGAGGTAAAAGCACAATCTGTAGTGATGAAAATTTCCACGATGTGCCGAGTATTTCTTGTTTACTTTATTGCGAGCAAAAACATAGAAGCGGGCGCCAATTAGTCGGCGCGGCCGCATTGATTTGCATTGAATATCGTGGATTCCACAACGCATATAAAGTTACAATTGAAACAGTAAAATACTCTGCCTTTGAAGGTAGTCATTAATTATGACATCAGTAGCTTTGAACTTGTGAGTTTTTTCGGCATGTGTCAAGTCTTGCTTTCTTTCAAATTCTTCGTCGCACGCTTAAATCACAAGTCATGTCACGTAGTCAGAAAGGCACGAGTATCAAATTTCGTTTCTTTGCGTTTTTACTTTCACCGACAAATAAATTCATCACGTGAATAACGTGTATCTTATCAAATGATTTTTCCCGCAAAAAGGAACATAGTGGAATGAAGATGAGGGTTGTGAAAGAGCAAAGTTCTCCCGCTTTTTTCCAGCGGGAAATAATCTCACAGACTTAAGGAATGAGCCGACAGCGTATTCCCGCGGGAGATATCTTTGGACTTGAAAAAGCGCTCAAATCGAATATTTGCATACGGTCAAAGATCGAAACATTTTCGGGAAACTTGTTGAATAAAACTTATAGTTTATTTTGTTGAATAAAACTTAAGTCTTGAATAAAATGTGTATCGATAATCGAATGTTATGAAAGTGATGGCCAAGGAGCAAAAAAAAATACTGAAAACTTAATTCATGAGGTGTTTGTAAACAACGCATATTACAAAGTTCGTAACGTGACCGCCCGCGAATAACTAGGCTTTTTCATTTCACAAGTCGGTTTTGATTTGAGTAAACATCAAAATAACGTGCTAAAAAATATTTTACGGCCCGCAAATTAATCCTGAAACTCCATGCGTTCGCGCTAATCCGGCCGATAATTTTTCGATTTTGCGTGAGTTGGAAAATGGCGGGTTTAGAAACAGTTTTTAACAGATTTCGACGAACTGTAGGTTATGCTTGTTACATTTTTCTGGCTTGTATTGCCACTAGGGGCAATTTGTTTAGAAGTTTTCATTATAAACCATAAGGTACGCGCGGCGGAGGCGGGCCAGTTCATTTCATTGACTATTCCGGTTTACTGTAATATAGTAAACAAAAGATACGGAGTTGAAAAGAAAACTTTGTGAAAAGGTCAAAAATCAAAGGCTGTAAAAAAATATTGCTGCAATCAAAATCACAAAGTCTCTATTCGAAACAATTTGCAAGCAGCTATTTATGAACGTTGTATCTCGGTTCAGAATCGAACCACTTTTGTCGAACACGCCATGGTGTGTTTACGTTACGGTCACGCAAACCAGAGAAAACAGAGTACACCAGTCCTGGGATTATTATCTTCAGATTATCATTAAATTTCGCAACCAGGAATGTAGCTGACGCATTTTTTCTTTAAGGTAGCAATTTTAATTTAGAGTATAAACATCAAAATAGCATGCTAAAAATATTTTTCGGCTCAGATAGCCGCTCACAAATTAATTCAGAAACCTGATGCGTTCGCGCTCACCCGGCCGTAAATTTTATGATCTTGCGTGAGTTTCATCTGTCCGAGAGAGACACGCCGCGATTTTTTAAAGTTTTAACGCTGACGTGAACATAAATGGGCTTCGATATTTTTACACAGAAATTAGTTGAAACAACATGTTGCAGGTAATTTTCATTACGTCTTCTTAGTTATAGTTTTCAATGATATGATACAAAAGCAAGGCTGATTAAACGGTACGACGAGTTTACAAACCCTTTCGGAAGCGCTTAGACACTTTAGAAACGCTTTAGAAACCCTTTGGAAACCCTTTGGAAACCCTTTAGAAACCCTTTGGAAACCCGTTGGAAACCCTTTGGAAACCCGTTCGAAACCCTTTGGAAACCCTTTGGAAACCCTTTGGAAACCCGTTCGAAACCCTTTCGAAACCCTTTGGAAACCCGGTTTCAGGGGGTTTGAAACCCTTTGGAAACCCTTTTGAAACCCGGTTTCACTAAATTACAATGTTTGATAAGACGTGTTTTCGTATGGAGGGTCACATTTACTTAATTTAGACAACAAGACGCTGTGGGAGCGTATACTTGGGCGTCGTTGTGTTAGGCGTATTGGAATGAAAATATCTTGGAAAATCTGCATGCACGTCAGTTTAGGGTTTGATGATAGGAAGTGCACTGAGTATTGGGATGGTCTTGTATGTCGTTGACTGTTGGTGCACATTTGTAAAGTGGAACACGCGAAGACTTACGTGAAGTGCGGGCCAGTCAACTTTCGAGTTCGCTGCTGGAAAGGAATGGAACGATCTCCCCAAAGAACTGCGTGCTTGTGAGACACTAAGAATTTTTAAAATTAGAATTTTTAAATTTTTAATAGAGCGAGATAAGGCACAACAAATGTTCAGTATAGGTAGTATTGTTAATTCTATTTTTATACCTACTTACATCGGTTTTTATGTAGATTATAGGTTTTTTATCACTGTAAATATTTTTGTTAGTTTTTTTATTCCATTTTTATTTTCGACTTGTATATACACTGATCACCGGTTTATACCAGCGTTTTTATTTTAAATTCGCTGATCGGTTTTTCAGGATAAATAAAGCATTTATTATTATTATTAAGGATTATATTTAGTTACATTTTTGAAAGGTAAAATGACAAATATATCCAATTTGCAACAATTAAATGACTTTGAGTTCTCATACAAACTTTTGATTTTTCCACCATCTAGTCCTGATTACCCGGCATGCCCTGGCAATCGTAATGGGGTCTATTACCCTTTTGACATATGCAAATTCGGTTCACTTTTTCTGACAACTACAACTGACTACAACAAACTTAAAAGGGCTAAATTTGTTTTCTGTCTTTTCTGCTACCTACCTTTCCCCGCTGTATGACATCGATTATTATATTTAGTTTCATTCAAGATTTATCTTCACAATAGGTAAACATGAATTTTGCATGACTAACGCACTGGCACTTGGGGCCCTTCTTTACATAAAGTGACCTATTTTGGTTTTGTTCGCTTTCTGACTGAAAACTCACTCCATTCGAAATTTTTCCATAGCCGTTCACAGCCAGCCGTTCGAAATTTCTGTTCTGTTTCGGCCGTTCATGCACTGCAAGCCGTTCAAAATAATCCTTCAGGCGTTCAAATGAAATTCGATCTGTTAGCAGATCTCGTTGCCTAGCACGTGATCAAAATCTGCCCTAAAGAAATTGTTCTTTCTTGTTGCACCTTTCTCGATGTAGTGCGAAAGTTATTTTGTTATATCTAGAAGAACTAGTCGTTTGAAACTGTATTTTTGTAATGGACGATTTTATATAAGTGACGATTTGTCCGCCCGTTTTAGCGCACGGATGGGAAATTGTCATAAATCGGACCGTTCCATTCTAAAGAGTCTAAAGATGTAAATGTACCTTTGAGAATTCATAACTCGAATAATACTCCATCGATTCAATTGAATTAAAGACTGAATAACGGCTAAAGAGTAAGCGATCAAGATATCAGAATTTATCTGTCACTAAAATTTAATTTTCGCCGGCGAAGCAAAAGCGTTGAAGCTAGCTGAGACACCAGCTGACCAGTATTCCTGTCGTCGTTACGCTTGACTGAGTTTGACGCACACGCATTAGAGCCCAATTGCAAACTTGGGCTCTCCGCCCAAGTAATTTATGTGTCAAAATACATACATGTGATGTCATTACTAAACATTAACAGTTAGTGTACTGTTGTCCACGTATCTTGCACTGACTCTAAGAAGGAGAAGGGGTGCTAATAAGGGTCTTTCTGTACATTGGTTTGCACCCTTTGCTTGCAGGGTGGCTTTTGCTGTTGTAATAAGATTTATAGTTTCATAATTTTTGCTGTTTTTAATTACCCTGCCATCTCACACAATGCTATTGTCTCCAGGTTACCACCCTCATCTTGACATTCACACCCAGAGTAAAAAAGTTCAGAAATAACTTGGACATGGTTTAGAGGAGCTGCATATACATATGTTTTTCCATTTTTTCTTCCCCCAACCAGAACTTTCAGTGCAACTGATGAGAGATTTTAAAAACAGATGTGACCGAATAAAATAGTATTTCAACTTTATCCTAGAAATTAACATTTGAAGTAAATATTTTTAGATTAATACAAAACAGACAATGGTGTAGATGTGCTGCTTTCTCAGATCTAATGGAGTTAAATGTTATGCCAAAGAGGCAGTGTAACAATCGTTATATTTATTGATTGATTGATTGTTATGACGACGATGGTCTCCTGCTTTGTCAGCCGAAAAAATTAACCCAAAATTCACTGGGCGAGAGAGTATTTTTACGAGCTGCCCCCACAGTGAGGAACGCACTACCTCAGGAACTGCACAACTCAAGTTCTGTTGACGTTTTTAACCCTGCTTCCAGAGTCAGTTTTGGAGACATGTCATTTAGTTCCAAGTTTTGAATCTTTTGCATGCTTCATGTACCTATTTGGTTTCAATATTTTACAAAATAAAATTTGGAATTTTTCGTGAATTATGATTTTTGAAACTCTTGGCAGTTTAAGGTGGCTGAACGCAGTTTCAATGTACGTGTCTTTGATTGTCATTTTAAGGTCGCGGGGGACAGGTTCCGCTCATCAGTATGCATTTATGAAAAGAGTATGCACGAAGTGCGACGGCTGATACCGAAAATGCGCGAAATATTCACGAACAGGCTCTGTAATGTTTCTGCATCAATAATTGCACGTGCAAAGCGTGTCAATGCTTTGTTCTTTCTGCATGAAGTGTTGACAATAGCCCGTGGATTAAAATTAGCAAAATTACCATATGTATACTTTTTGCATTCGTGTTTGCTCGGGAAGCCTTCGGAAGCGTAAAAACAAGCAATTTTGTGTCCAAGAATTCAGCGCGGATAGAGAATTGGATGAGTTGACACTGCAGGGAGGTAAACTAGGTGTATTGTAGATTGTCATATCTGACTCAAAATTTTTAAATAGGCTTTCAAAGGGAAGATATGAGGCTTCAAATTCTAACATGGACAATTTTACTCCTTTTAAAGCTAATAACTTTTAATTAAAGTTGAAATCAAAAAATCGGAGTCAGATATGACACAATAGATGTTTTGACGGATCAGTGAGTGGCGAAATCAACTTGCTTTGTGTTCTTCTCGAGGAGCAAACTTGGACACAAAACCACGTTTTAAAACAAACTAACTTTAGCAGCGTACAGCATTGACGCAAAGCGCGATCCCTTAAATAAAAAACAATCCTTATGCACTTCCATTATTCTCCAATATCTCTGTTAAATGTTAGCGAAATCGGCTTTCATGCGTTCACGATATAACGTTTTTCAAATTGACACCCTTGCTAAAATTTTGCCTTATGAATTTATTCATGACCAGGTATCCCCCGCGACCTTAAAACTACTAACATTAATGAAAAATTAGGCTCAAATGCAATCTGCGGTTACCCAGCAGAAAGCTCCGATTACGCTTGGGGTCCCGCTGGGTCGAAAAACAGACTTGTAAACAATGGAATCGAAGGTCGAACGCGTAAAGGTCAAATTTCGCTCCTCTGCTCCCTGTGTGGTCAATTAACGCATTCCTAATTCTTGAAGAAGCTTACTTATTCTTGAGTTTGACATGTCTTTGGTGGATTTGGCTAATATTAGTCAATAACATTATTGCCATTATTCACCATTATCTTGTTATTGGATAACAAGCCTCTCATTGGATATAACAGAATTCTAAGTGGATAACATTGGGAAATTGTACCCTGAAAAAGGTCAGCTCTCTCAGCTCTCTCGTCGCGACGAGCGTTGCTCACGCAAGCTCGCACGCTATGCAAACCATCTCACCTTTCTTACAAGGTGTACTAAGAACCACATTATTCCACGAGACCTTCGGGTCCGACCACCAGTTCCAACTAAAGGAGGGAACAACATCTTTTCGGAATAATAATGAGGATCGAAATGCACCAATAGCAACAAGCCAACGTGCTACATAAGCGACATGTAACCAATCGACCTCATCGCCTAATGAAGACTAGCAGTAATAGCAGTCGAAACGTCGCGATCAACACCTTAAAGTGACTCCATCGTGAGACAACTAAAAAAATCGTTTACCTATCTTACACACCACGATGAACAACAACCACATTATTAGTAACATAGGTCAGCTCTCATTGGCTCTAATGGCAAATAATGACCAATAATGAATAACAGCTTTTAGTGCCAATTACTTTGAAAAATTGCCAATTATTTTGAAATAGTGTTCAGTGTTATAATCTTTCACAAAAAGTTTCAGGTTTTAACGATGTTTCGTTTTCGATTTATAAAGGTTGTAAATGTGTCACGCAATTTGTCACACTATTTCAGATAAACCGTGAAAATAAACAAAATTGAACTAGTTGAAAGTTATTAATGAATTATAGATGCTTATAAGCCGATTTCATGCCTCTTATAGTTAATACAATATTATGAGATGAGATTTTTGGTGTTATTAAGACTTTTAAGTCTTTAAATTTTTGGCTGCCATGTTGGTGTTCCAAAGTGGAACACCAAGATGGCCACTCCATACATTTCTTACTAAAAATGTCTATACTCATTCGCCTATAACTCTTGAATAAAATGCTCTTGCGCTTCGAAATTTGGCCCAGATGTGTAGTTTTAAACTCTCTACAATTCCATAAACATTTTAGAATTGAAAACTGATTCTGAATTTTGATATGACGTCAGTGAAAACGCTCTATAACCCAACCTGATCCATAGCTTACCCATCTTTCTACTTCTTCCAAAATTGAGTTGATAACATTATCTATTTGTTTGCTAACTTCCGCACCGTTGCAATGTGTTACTGGAAATGGGTCGGCTTGCTTGAAGTAATGTTCAATTCTTTCTGTTCTGTTAACACCGTCCTTTGCTAAGTGAATTGATGCAGTCATATTCACTTTAACTGGGCCCAGTTCCAAGTCCTCTCTCCCAAAAGCTCGAACTATGGTGAGTTTCTTCTCCTTGGTGAACAATCTGAGATCTTTTATGGGGTAGTCAGCAGGGACAGACATTTTATAGTTATGAAGCCAATCCCAAAAAGGCTTTTCCAACCGATTCAAGTGAAGCACAGTAACCATCGCCATATATAAGGGGTTTACATTTCTTCAATTGGTGCGACCCCACCATAAATACTGTTGTTTTTTCCTTCGCATTCGAGAATTAACGTGTTTATTGGCACGGGCATGCTTGCCGTTGGGTATGCAGCATTTCGGTTTCTTTAAAACTCGTATAATGTACACAGACTCACACTCACACACTGACACACACACACACACACACACACACACACACAATGGATGCAAAACTCTCAAAGATCTACTACAGCTCACAAGGCTATTGGAAAGGGCTTGCTGCTGTGCAAGAGTCCATATACTCGTATGGGTAGATTCCTTTTTGCAGAAGGAGCTTGAGTTTGTTGGGAACCTTTTCATAATCCATCACGATTGTCAAGGGCTCTGGTTTGTTTGATTTGACTAGGTTGTCAAGACTTGACTGCATGAACTGGCAGCTGTCAATGAACCTCAAGTTGCCTAGGGAGAAAGATACGTACTTCTCCATGTTAGTTGGGATACACGATAGATCTGACTGGACATCAGCCATAGCGCTCACGATGTGGTGCGCATCGTACCCCTTCAAGTTGTGAAACACAACAGGGATTATCACATTTCCGGGTTGATCCTAAAATAGTTCACATTACAAGCTCTATGGGCAGCGCCTTGATATTAGTAGTTTTAAAAGGCCGATTCCGGCTCAGTTCAATTTTAGCGGTAACAAAAAAATAACATCCTCTAAATCCTTAATTATTAGCGATATTTTTATTGCTTACTCCTACGATTCCAAAAACAACATCCTCTAAATCCTTAATTATTAGCGATAAAACTATCGCTAACTTCTAGCGGTTAATTTCTGGCTCAGCTTAATCCCAGCAGTTTCAAAATAACATCTTAGTTATTGATTTTCAGGTGCCAATGCCCCCAAGCGAGAGTGCTAATTCCATCTTCACAGATAAACCGTTTTTCATCATCAGCACTCAAAGCAATCTCGTTGACGGTCTCAGAATATATTTCATGTTTTTGGCTTCTGATTACGTTCATTTTTATCTCGTTAATGCGCATGCGCATTAAGCGAGATTTCGGAATCAGTCACGAAAAAAGGGACAAAAGTTGTTAACAAAATTTTGTGGACTTTTGTCCCGGGGGGTTCTTCCTTCCTCTTTATAGAAGCTATATTAGGGCATTGAAGATATGGTTGGTTTAACCGGTTAGGATTTCAAGAAGGGCGTCACATACTGCACCTAAAATTTTTGGGGAGCACCCCCGGACCTATTGTTAATTTCCCTAGGGTATTGGGATGTCAGAACTTGTCATGAACTTGTCATATCTCACATTACGTTACCGCAAAGGCATTAAGTTCTTCTTAAGTATCGATATCTCACGTTACCCATCAGCTTCAATCATTTGTCGTAAAGCCATTAAAGCTGCTTTAAAAGGGTAAAAATGGGTCAAATGCGTTTTTTGGCAAATGCAGTTTGAGAATTTCACGGTGTATTTTTACGAATAGCGACGTTTTAAGAAAGTTAAATGGGACGGGAAAGTTTGTGTTTTAATATGAGCGATATGGCAGAGCAAAATTTACGTTTGTTCTATTTTTGAAACATTGCTATTACGGTTTGATTATGCAATAGTATAGTATAGTTTTGTTGATTTAGCTACCGTGCACAAGGAAATTTTGCGGATTGTCCGACTGAATTTGTTTTGCGGGAGGAAATTTTTGCGGGTCGCGGAGACAGCTAAAATTTCTAGTTCTATTTGCAATTCTTCGACGACCACAAAGTGATTACAGTGGCAGTAAAGCTCACTGTCGTTGCAGATAAAAATTAAACTGATCACAGTACGCAGGTGGCGGCTTAGAATTTTAAACATGAACGCTTATCAGCATAAGTGGAAAAGCGTTATTTCCTGAATTATTCTAGTGCTCTCACGCAAGTATTAACCTACCTGCCATGATCTATCAAGAAACGAAACATAATTATTATCAATTCGCTGTTCTGACTCAAATGAGTTCAAATTTTATATTCAAGTTCCGATGAATTTCATTGCATTCTCAAATGCTTGTTCATTTGGCTCGGATGTTTTTATGCCAGTGGATTTTCAAGATCAGTTGCTTATACCCGCCACACTGTGAAAGAAATTTCTGGGAAAGTTAAAAAATTTACAAGATTTTGGTCTGTTCTCTTGCCAAATAATGCCATTTCAATGTAATCGATTTTTGTTACAGTTAGCGTAAACTTCGAGTTCTACGAAGGGTTCGAGTTTAATCAATTTTTGCATAACCGGAATTCAACTGGATAAAAATGTACGACGATAAGTCGTGCACTTGTAATAAGCTGAGCGTGCAAGGCCTAGCTGTGTGGTTTTAATGCAATGAGAAGTTCGTAGACAATATAATAATTAAGGCCTTTAAAAATCAGTTGAAATCATTAATTCAAATGGATGGACTCAATACCTATTTAGTTTACTCTTAATTCAAAAGATAAATAGTATTGAAATATTTATGAAGAGGAATTTAACCGTTGCAACCCCTTAAAACTGTACTTATCTATATCCTTGGTGCACTGTAATATATATAGATAGCCTGAGCCTAACAGCGTCGCTCTTTGAACAGTAAGCCGATGATAAACTTAACTGAGGTGAAAGGTCGGAAGCACAAGAATAAAATTGATGACCGGGCCTATCTTTTAATTTTAGAAATTCTCAAAAACAGACTTACGTGACTGTTTGCACAGTACATTTAGACCGTACAAAAGTTCACAAAAACAACTTTTTCTCCGTCTAGAATAATTAGTACGACTAATTTCCAAATAAAATACACCTGCTGCTTATAAAAATTGTCCGAGAAACTGATTTGGAAATCAAAATTGCAAAAAATACACAAACATATTTGCATAAGACCACGCGTGTGAAGTATCCAAGTCTTGTTTTGTTTTGTTTACATAAAATCGCTTTTCAACTTATGTAATGAATGAACAAACACATAAAAATGGACAACACAATCTTCTTTCGAAAAAATTAATTCAAATGTCCATAAGTTTGTGTTTAAAAGCAAAACGCGAACCATTAAGAGGCCGAGATGTCTCCGGTGAAAGAAATCAAAACAACTGAATTTAATTGAGCGAGTGTTATAAACAATTCTCCCGAAAACTAGCGAGAACACAAAAAAGTCAATCACAGATTGATATCAACATAAATTCCCATCGAAAAATGTATTTTGTTTTACCTTTAAGTCCATCCACTGCTTGGAAATTGTTTAAATCTCCGCTTCTTCAGTTCTGAAACCCGAAGTGACAAACATCTTCCCGCATTGCTCCCATCCTCGAAGCAAGATTTTATCTCTGAAAGCTCTTCTATTTCCACTATAGCGGCTTCTGAGTATCCCATAATTAGTATCCCTGTCTTGAGTAGCAAACCGCGAAAAAATTCAGGAGAATAACGACTTTAATTTAAACGGTTTTCTCCGCTAAAACACAGCAGTGTTTTCCCAGGTGACATGAAAATTGCAAAGATCCCGGTGTGGCGTCATACGCGCATGTTTTGCGACAGTCTACGCGCCCGCGAGTTAATAGCCCTAAGCAACGGCGGCGGACAACGGACGACAGCGGCGGACACAAAACGCGCTCGCGAAACATTCCGCTAGCCATGACCATGAAAAATGACGGCCATGGGTTCTATGGTTCTATGGTTCTCTGGTTCTATGAGTATGGAGCTGCGCAGCCGGGCCTTCGGCCCGGCGAGAGCTCCGCTATTAAATTTTTCTTAATAGGTTTTTAGAAGACTTACCTTCTACTTTCAGCTGAAAAAGCTAGGCTTAAACGTAGCAGTCGCTAGACTGTCAAAAATGTCAACGAAGGTTTTAGCGAGCTCCACGCAGCTATAAAGCGTAGCGAATACAAGCTAAAATTACAGCATTTACTGAGACACTCACGATACGACCAAAAACAGATCGCTGCATTCACCCCTCTCATAAAATAGAAGTCTGTATACGGGTGAACATTTCCAGTTCGTTTACCAACAGGTTGCAACTGAACTGACTGAAAATTCTAAAAACTGACAGAAATCTTCTGCAACACCTCCTTTCAACAACCTTGACGGGCTTTTTTAATTTCGTTCCTATTACAAATTAAGTTATCGTCTCTTTCGTAGAAAAATACGTAAACATTGGGAACATCAAACTTTAAGAGGGTATAAAGGAAAAGTAACACACATCTGAACAGCGCCACCATTTTGGACGGCAATCTATCCGTTCCGATGTTAATCACGTAACTCTTTCCTCCTTTCCGGTTCTAGATTTCTTTTCGTGAAATGACCAGATCAACCCCCCCCCCCCCCCCGAAAATAACCTTCAGGCTGATTAGGGTATTACATTTCACAATTCCAAACCTGAAAAACTTAGAAATTACAAAAAATAAATAAATAAACATAAATATATAGCGTTAAATAACGCGAAAACGGGAGGATTTTTTCCGGATATATAATTGATACTATCCATTAGATTATTACAATGGAACTCAATTCATTCTAAAGGTGTCAGAACATTCACTGAAGCGTGATGCTTGAAGTTGTTTCTCGCGGTGAATTTGCCTGTAAAGAGCTGTAAACCCAGCGCAGCTTTTTCTCGACAGCTACAGTGAGCTTGCTTTACCATATTGTAAACAAGGCCAAACACACGACAAATTAATCTAGCACTGCTAAATGAAGGTGCTAATGGGGGTACCCAATTGTCAGTTGACTACTATTTTTTCGGCCAATTGTCAGTTAACAAGAGGCTACACTGGTAGCCTATACTCATGCGTTTGTATAAGAAAGTTTTATGTTTTTCTTTTTTAACTGGGTCACGCTGTCGGAAATCGGTTCATTTCAATATTTTCATTCATTGTTTAGCTTGACAAGTAGGAAATTACGTATATCAGTAAGGCTTTTAAATTTGCAAAGTTGAGATAAGGTTACTTTACAGGCCATATGAATGACCAGAGTGAATGCATTTTCAGGATTGGTGAACATTGTGACTAAAGATCTAGGGACTTTGCGATTAAATCATTCTTACTTGAGAATTGTCATGGACTTCTTGTGCCAAACAGAGGCGTTCGCGACAACGCACCCCTTCCCTCTCAACGAATTTTGCGTGATATAAGCCTTGTTTTGTTTACATAAAACCAGAGACAGAGAAATGTATGGAAAACTAAAACAAGCAGCATGCCCCCAAAATTTGTCAGTAGAACTCTTTGCCGTGTAGCTTTAGTTTATATATATTTTTAGAACAGCCGCTTTACGAAAATTATTCGACATTAGATTCTCATACAAAAACCATAATTTCTCACCTGTCAAGATAGCTTCCAAAACCGTAATAAGGATCGTCAGTAAGATGTCTGTTTGATACAGGATCGTACACAGAGAGTATGGGAAGGAAAAAAAATCGAAACTCACTGATGCTTGTGTCCAATAAAATACGGTGTGTCCACTTACTTTGGAGTCTGCTTAATACAGGTTTTAGTGTAATCAGAAATCTTACTCATGTAATAGGGCTCGTGTGGTCAACCCCGGGGTCAACCCGCGTTTGCGTGCTAGGACAAAATGACGAAACAAAATACACACCATGTATCTCACTTGTCGCACTTCCCATTAGAAAAGGTAGCTCCATTTCCAACTGAGCCTTTGTAACAGCTTTCCCGTCGATCTTCTCTAATCGGAACAACTTGAAATCAAACTCATCGAGTCCAAACTTTCCGCTTATTGTTTGATTATATGTCCATTGAATTGTGCTTTGTCATGTCAAACGGTATGCGACTTATGTGTCATTCGAATGCCGATCCTTTGTCATCATCTCGATAAAAACTCAGAATAACTTTGACCACACCACTCGACGCCATCACGGAGATCAAGGTCAACGCTCTACGACCCTGGTACCTTTCGCATATAATATCGGTTAATATGTCACCTGGTCACGCAGCAAGGCAGGTAAAAGTCACAAAATAGCTTTGCTGTTAGGAAAAAACTTTGTTTCTTTTATTAACAACAACAATCGTTAATTTAGTGTAATTAATAAAATGTCACTTAACTGTTACCGTATTTTCTCGATTAAACGCCGGGCCCCGAATAAATGCCGGGTATAATAGAGGAAGTTGTAAGTAAGCTCCTCAAACGTTTGTTTGTGGTATAATAAACTTAAGATTTAAGGGCAAGTTACAAGGCTGCCAAGAAAAACGAATAATAACCCTTTCTTAAAAAATGGTGGGCGGAAAAAACTGCGGATACAAAGAAACGCCGGGTCCACAAGGCCAAGTTTGAAATAAACGCCGGGGGCATTTAATAGAGAAAATACGGTAACTTTTCATTTATCAGTTAACTACTATATTTTTGGGCAATTGTCAGTTGACTGTTAACCCCATTAGCACCCTCCTAAATGCACTGGTATTCTGAATTTCACTTTTGCCGGAACGCAATTGGCATGAAAACAAAACGAAAAAAACTTGCGAGATAATAATGCCTTTTGTCACAACATTTCACCCACGACTGAAAAACCTTAAACAAATACTGATGAAAAATGGAGTTTCGTTCAAAACCAACCATTCCTGAAAACTACTTACAAAACGCCGCCTAACACATCATACAAGACGTAAATCACTTAACGACATACTCATAACAGCCAAACTTTGAAAGCTAATATAAATGCATCGCAACCGCAAAACCACATAGCGGAGTCGGTGCAGGCCTGTCATGAACCTCATTTCGATCTAAGGGAAACTAAAAAAGTGACCGCCAGGAGTGGTGCCCTGTTTATCCGCTCCAGACCCAATATTTTCTATATAAGTGCGTCCATAGCAGACGTGACCGAAAAATGACCACGTGATCACCATTTTCCCGCCATTTTTCACGTCAAAATATATAAAACAGCAGACTTGATACTTTAGCTAACTACAAAACTTTCCGTTTCATTATGCAAGAGTAGGAACAGCAAAATACCATAAATTTTGACTTTCGTTCTATTTTCGAATACTGCTGGAGAGTTGAAAAAGAAATGGCTGATGGCACGATGTCTGCTAAACATAGCTCAAATTGTCCTGGCATGGGGAAAGGAAGCTCTAGAGAAATGACATGTTGTTACGGCCTCCTTCCATTAGATTCGGCACATGTGAAGTTCAATGTTTGAACCTGACCTTACTTTAAAGAATATTAAAGATTCAGTCACCATTTGTTGTGTCAATTGATATTTTGATAATTAATATTAATGTGTCATCTGATCAGATATAAAGTCACGTCACGTATTATCGATCACTTGATAGGTTTGTGGGCTTTTAATTGTTTTGAAATTGCGGCAATCTATTGTATTTGATTTAGAAAGTCTTTTCCATTGTCAAATATCCCAACAGAAAATAGACAATGAATAACTGAAAATGCACTGTGTAAATTGAACCAACAACACATTTTCATCGTCAATTAGCTAGCAAGGCGGGAAAAGTCTTTCACTTTCACTTCACTAACATCAAAATTATTTACATTCACACTCGTGATTCTTTGTTACTCATAACTTTTTTTGACTTGCACCAACACGAATTTTCAAACCAAGTTCTCTCAATCTTCTCTATCCTGCCAAGAACCATATCCAGTTGACTACTGCGCCTCGCATTTTCTACATAATCTCTGATTCTACAACGCCATCTTTACCATATTTATTTTATATTTATTTTAGATTCTTCTTTTTTTAACCTCATGTTCCAACGCATTAACGAGATGGCTTTAAGAGCCCTTTGATTCTCATTTGTTTTGCTTTTGTTAACAAGCAGTTTTTATAGTCTTCGTGTTATTTTCTTTTTTGTTACAGCCTTAGATATTCCTTTGCATTTTTTGTTCCACCTCCTTCAAACATCTTATAACTATATAATTTAGGTCTCAATCCCACAAATTCTTCAATTATCTTTCCACCAGCTTCCAATGTCTTTCTTGTTCAAGCCCGCCGGAATTCCTGATGGGTGATCTTTAGGGATATCACTTGTGTCAAACTTTTCTTTAACATCATTGCTGATGTCCTTGAAGAAGTCTTCAGTTTCAATTTCATAGGCAAGGCTGTCTGTGTCTGTGAATAACAACTGCGCCTTTTTCCAATTATTTTTCACATAATTATAGTGAAAATCAACCATCAATGTTTTTGACAGATCAAGAATTGCCATTCCACAATAAACTGGTTTATTGAATTTTAATTTTATTCGTTTCATATGTATAGCAATTAAGTTTTCATCAAATATTGTTAAATGTTGGAAGTTTGGTTGAGCTGCTAATTTTTTGGCTTTATCTCTGTCATTCAACAGGCGTATATCCACACGCTTTCTGATGTTTTCCATTGTTTTTCCAAACACTGAATTATTCATGAGTTTGAAGAAGTCTTTTTCAAATGCATTCTTTCCTTTCATTCTAAGCTGTGTGGTTTTCATTATATAACTCTTCAGCCAAGGTTTTTACTTGAATTTTATTCCTCTGTGTACCTTTTTCACAATCAATCCAAGGCTTTCATATAGTGCCAGATTCTTAGTGTGGAGAATGTAACGTTCTTTATCGTTAAGATTTGGCACGAGTTTTTCAACTTTGTTTATTATTTTACGTTCAGGAGTAGGGGGGTAATCATTATGTAGATCATGCAATTCTTTGGGGTATTCCAAATCCACTTCCAAGACACATGGAATGATTTTCCAGCTAGCTAATTCTTCATCAGTCATCCATGCAAAATCTCCTACAGGAAGTGGTTGTATCATTGCCCAACCATGTATTTATCACCCATGTATTTATTGTTTGCCTTTCCTAAACGATGTGTTATTGTAGAAATCCCAACACGAGTTCCTTGTTCAAAGAAAAGCAGCATATCTGGATCGTTCAACAAGTCCAACGTCACATTGCTTTCTTTCAGCGCGGCATCCCAAGCCAATCCAGGAGCTGTGTGATACCAAGCAGGATCCAACCCATAGTGTTCCAGGCAGGCTTTTCGGAATTCTTCAAACACATCAGCCAATAGGCATACATCAGTCTCCAAATATAAATCGTGGTATTCGCCCATGGTTTCTATACCGAATTCTTCCATACATTTTGGGCATGTTCATAATCTTTATCTGTTATATTTGAATCATTAAGGATTGAATAAAAGTCTTCTTTCTCAGGAAGGGATGTTGCATTAAATTTTTTCAAAGGAATCCATCCAATCATATGGGTAGACACCTTTCCTTGTCATCAGATCAACTTTTTCTCGGAAGGATTTCTTTGTTTGGATGAAGTTATCTGGCTGTAGATTTCTTGCTAGATTTTCAAGTGAAGAAGCCGTGAATTTAAATGAATCAATAAATCGAAGTTCATGGGAAATCACTTTCTCATTATTTTCCTTCCTTATTTTGAAACCTTCCAATTTCAATGGTTTTACTGAAGCTTATATATTTTTCCTCATTATTTGGGATACACTTTATATTACCACCTTTCTTCCCCAAATCTTTGATGAATAAATGAGCGTCATACCCAGATAAATTGTGAAAGATTACAGGAGTGAATTTTGGTTTGCTGAATTGAAGATTGCATTCATTATGCGCCGCGCCACGGAATTTTCCTGTGTAATGGCAATGATCTCTTACTTTTCTGTCTTTTCCAGGGATGAAGTTTCCTTGGCACATCCAACAGCTATCAGCTTCTTCAAAAGCTTTTCTGTCTTCTTCAGTGAAGATCATCTTTCTCCGACCGAATTTTTTGTGGATTTTCTTGAGTTTCTTTTCAAGCATTTCAACAAATATTTGATCAATGTTTTCCAAGTCTTCAGGATTTTCAGCTCGATAGAGAACTGGTTTTTGAGAATATAAGTTCTCATCGAAACAGACCACCTGGAAACAAAACCCACATGGCTGATGCTTTTGATATTGTTTTGTGAAAGATTTAATTCCATTTGGCTCAACGCTATGTATTGGTACATTTAATGCTTTAAAATCCGCATACACAACAAAGGGTATTTTCATTGATTTGAAGAAATTCTTGAATTTAATTTGGCTACCTTCTTTAGGCATTTCAATCTTAACTGCTTCAGTTTTTGAGCAACTCTCGTCATGAAGCTCCAATTTCTTTTCGTCTGGGAAATGGTTTAAACATCTCCGGCAGAAGAAGTTTGCTTTTTGATGATTTGTAACTTGACTGGATAAAAGTCTACTTAAACTTTTAATGGCACAATAATGTTTGTCTTCGTTCTCTTCGTCAGCAATAAGGAGAAGGTCCACATTTTTATTTTGTTTTCCTCTTTTGCTGATTCTCAATGGATAAACAAACAACTCCCTCAAATCCTAAAACATTCACAGAAATGCCTGGATTCGATCGCTCAAACTTATCAATCTCTTTCGATTCAACTGGGAATTGAATCACCGACCAATTCAGATTTTCAGATTGTTCAACCAATTCTCGTGTTATTCTTTCTGCGTTTTTCTTAACTGGATTCAATGCTCTTGTAACCGCCCATTTGAAGCATTGGTTATCATCATTTTTCATGTTTATTAATGCATTTTTATCCTTCAAACTCTTTGGAAGATCCATCCAACTGTTTCCCTTCAGGGGGTCAAATTCCACCAAATGAATTTCCAACCGAATAACTCTATCAAATCTCCAGTTGGATCCCTGTCTTTGAAAGGCCGCCATTGCTTCCAGAGCTGTGTCATTCATGCGTTGAAGCAATTCATTTTCATTTGTTGACTCTAAATTAATTTCAATGCCTTAATGGAATGCAGCCTCATCACCAGTAATCTCACCAGTTGCCATAACAGTTCTTTCTATATTGCACACCAAAACCAACTTAACCTTGGTTTGTTTGTTTGCCCTCAGGATCGGCAACACCAATGGTTTGATTGCCTTGAAAAAAGGTTCTAGGATCTATCCCAGGTCGGCCTTCAATCGTGAATTGTCTTGCGAAGTTATTCAAAGCAGACGAGCCTTCTTTAACTTCGAAATCAGGCTGTTTATCGTCTTCAGGTTTCCCTTGTAACTTGTTAAGGGCTTTCTTGAGTGAATTTCTTTTTGAAATCAAAGCATTTCTTTGCTTGTTAGCGGAGCACTTGCCGGGCCGAAGGCGTGGCTGCACAGCACCATACTCAGAACCTGTGTCCGTCATTTTTCATGGTCATGGCTAGCGGAATGTTTTGCGGGCGCGCCTCTGTGACATGTGCATGTGTCAGTCGGTCGCGCAAGTGTGGCGCGGCTACACAGTCGTCAGCTCTGTAAACACTTTTTTAAGTTTCAAAAAAGTTGGATCTTTCGCAGTGTTTAGCGGAGCAGTAAAGTCGTTACTTCCCTGCATTTTTTCGCGGTTTGCTACTCAAGACAGGGATACTAATTAAGGGATACTCAGAAGCCGCTTTAGTGGAAAAAGAAGAGCTTTTGGGGATAAAATCTTGCTTCGAGGAACCCTCATACGTTTTTATCAACGCAGGAGCAATGCGGGGGATGCCTTGTTTTTATTACGGATTTCAGAACCGAAGAAGCGGAGTTTTAATGAATTTCCGAGCAGTCCAGTGACTTAAAGGTAAAATAAATCACATTTTCGATGGGAATTTATGTTGATATCAATTTTTGATTGACTTTTCCTTTGTGTTTTGGAGACATGTTTATGAAACGTGCTCAAATTAAGTCGTGCTGTTATCTTGAATTTCATCGAGGACAGCTTTGCCTTGATGCGCTGTAAATCGTACGTGTTTTACTTTTATACATAAACTAATGAAGATTTGAATAAATTTTTTCGAAAGAAGATTGTGTTGTCCATTTTTATGTGTTTGTTCATTCATTAGATAGATTGAAAAGCGATTTTATAAACAAAACAAGACTTTGATTTTATAGTACAGTTCTATCTTCACTCGCATTGCCTTATGCAAATATGTTTGTGTATTTTTGCAATTTTGATTTCCAAATCAGTTTCTCAGGCAATTTTTGGCAAACAAAAACTGTTTTTTATTCGGAAAGTAGTCGTACCTGTAATTCTAGACGGAGAAAAGTTGTTTTTGTGAACTTTTCTACGGTCTAAATGTACTGTGCAGACGGTCGGGTAATAACCTTACTGTTTTTTTTTTTGAGAATTGCAAAAATTGAAAAATAGCCCGGTCGTCAATCTTAATTCTTGTGCTTGCGACCTTTCACCTTAGTTAAGTTTCACCTTAGTGAAGCTTGTTTATAGTGCTTCGCTGTCAGGCTCTTCCTATCTATATATATTATTGTTCTTTAATTTTTTGTTAACTTTTTGAAGCTTTTTCTTCAAGCGTTTTATTTGTTTTGAACCTGTTTTTGTATCCATGGGAACAACTGGAGAAGGAGCCTCAAAGTTCTTTGCTTCACGTTTTTCACGCCTTGTTTGTTTTTGTTTTTGCTGGTATGGCTGTTTTGAGGTGATTGCCGGAAGCTTCACTGGTTGTAGATTTGCTGGGCTATCCAGAAATGCTTTCATGTCTTGTTTTGTTTTGATTTGCTCAAAGCCTTCTAAACCATATTTTCTTGCAACTCCTTTCATTTCCGACAACGTTTGAGTTTTTTCCGGAACTTTGTTTAAATTATTATGTTCAGTTAAAAGCTTAATTAAATCAGCTTTTGTTTTGGCTTTGGAACGACCAGGAATCTTTAATTCACTTGCTAATTTTCTTAAATCTATAACTCGTTTGTTTTCTAAATCCATTTTATTATACGATATTAAATATTAAAAAAAATAAAAAAAATAATATGTAATAAAATGAGAAAATATTTGATTAAAATTACTCCAATCGATAGCAACGGGAAACTTCAAGAAACGTGTTTTCGATAATATTCCCAAAGCTTCAAAAACGATGAATATTCGAAGCCAAACACTGCGATATGCTCTCCTAAAGAAAAATAAAACAATTAAGAGACACTCTGATAACCAGGTATTTTTAATAGGATATCTAAGTAAAGAACCATTTATAATTAATGAAAAACTTTTCACAACAGCCAAGGAAGCAGCCAATTTTTTTTATGTTCCTGTTCACACAGTTTATAAGGCTCTTCGAGAAAATAAGCCATATCTCACAAGGGAATATGGTTTGAAACATCTTATGAACACTAGAAAGCCAACTGAAAAACAGAAAAAAGTTATGATTTGGAAATGACACGTCATCGGAGTTTAGGTTTTATTCACGAAATACTATTGAATCATTTTTCGAGATTCCCATGATAGAAATTCCTCGTAGTGTTGCCCCTGATAATATATTCTGGGTAAAAGGAGAAAAATATGAAATTACTTATCCGGATCGTGTCACCCTTTCAAAAGATGAGTTCTTGGATTGGCAAAAGGAATACAATAATGAAATGCACTTTTGGTCAGACCCGCCTGGGCGGTTGCCATTGTAGCAAGGATGAGGCGAGGATGATCTTACCTGTTGCCTCCCATAATAACAATTATATAACTTTGAGTCCTTCTGCAGCAGAGCCACTGGAAGAGTTATATAATTTCGCTGAATTTCTTTTTTGTATTCTTTTTCATATTTTTCAATATTCAAACACATCTTAATAACCACCTCATCCCTTATTTTCATTTCATCGATGAATTTCTGCGAGTCAAAACTAGCACCTCTCAAACATGCCCTCAGATCACACAGACCTTTTTCATATGTTGTGAAAGCGGATTCACATTTTTCAATTTTCTTTTCAGAATTCTTCACTTCCTGGAAGGTTTTCAAACCCAACCCAGCACCGCTTATAACCCCCAAAACAATTGGATTGAGTGTTACTCCTCCTGTAATAGTCCCACCAACAACAAGCCCCGTGGAACCTAAAGTCAACATAAGATTTATTTTCTTTAAGTGTTTGAATGCTCTCTTATAACACCAGAAACGTTTGTGGTAATACTTGTAAAATTGTTTTATCTCATCAACTTTTTCCTGCTTCAGTGTTAGGTCAATGTGATTGAAATTAAATATTGCCCGACTTGGGCGACGGCGTTGCAGCTAAATGTCTTCTTTCATTTTTATGTGGAAAAATCAAAAAGTTTCAAACACAAGAGAAAGAAAAACTCTTACATCTGGATCAATTTTCAGCCCCTTTTGAGGAAAAAGATTGAAAGAAGTCATCTTTGGAATTTCAACTCCATCTCCAAGGTCGTATTTGAAACTTTGCCCAGCCTGTCCATTCCAAGTTGTCACTTGCTTCTGCCCTTTCACTGTCATTGACAAAGAAAGATCCAATCTCGGTGTGCTGCTCAAATCCTGGTAGAAGATTCCGGCTTCAATCAATCTTGTTTTCATTGGGAAGAAAAGAAACCTCGCCATGGTTCCAACAAACAAAAAATAATCGGTATCGTCTGAATAGCTATAGACACCAGTTTCAACGACTCTGCTTCCATACAATTTGTGTCCATTCATATCCAAATTAGTTTGCATGACCATTCTCTGATTTTCGAAAATGAAAGGGCAATCATAAACATCAGTAGGAACATCGTCATGAGAACCCTTGATACCATATACGATCAACTTTGCGGGCCCTTCTGGAGCTGATTCAGCGGTTCCCTGCTATTTCAAATCCAAATATATATACCCAGGCAGAGAGATCTGCCATTTATGCATGTGGATGATGGATCTAGAATAACCGGCCCCAGGGCCGCCGATAGGGTTCGGCAACTGCGTTGTTGTTTGTTGATTAATATGCAGGCTTGTGCTCACGACATTAACGCTAACGTTATGCATGGCAGCCGGGAAGAATTCAATGCAAATAGTGTATTCGCCCTCTGGCAATTTATACATATTGAATCCAAGTCTCCCAGAGTATAAATTACTGTCGTCTTTGGATATTGTCAAATCATATGCCTTCTTATTGAAAAGATGCGGTGAATCCGGAAAATCATTGATACCAGTTACTGTAATATCAGAGCTGGATTCATTCACATCTTCCATCAGATACCGGAACTCATCTTTCGGGCGGGAGTTTGACGCAATATGCGAGTCATCAACGTATTTTTTGAGCATCTCTTCTGATTCTATCATCTTGGCTACCACATTTCCTATCTTGAGATTAAGTTCGTTATCACCACTATCAACATAAGATTTTGGTGCGGGTTGATGATCAAGAGTTGGCGCTGCAATATTGTTGATTTGTTGTGAATTCATATCCAAAATGCCTGCCATTGTTCCACCTGCCAAAGAAAGCTTTTTAGCTGCTGCATCATCCACATATCTTTTGTTTGATCCTTGATCGGCAACTGTGGGATCTTTCACATTGAAAATGGTGTGATTTCCCATATCCAAACTAGTTTCCATTGGAAACGCCTCTTTACGGGATAAGAAGATATTCTTGACATCATTATAAGAAACAAGATTGTTATCATGTGCTCCCAACTCATGATAAGTCTGTTGTTTTGATTGAATAACATTGAAAAGTTCTTTCAAATCAATATCTTTAGTGACTTCATGGGTAGGTTAAAGAGCATCTGAGCTGAGAGATCATTGTCTTCATCCGTGTCCAGATTTGTGAGCAATTTGCGATTCATTTCAATTCCTCCTGGTTTGATGATGTCTTGGCCTCTGAGATCAAGATTTCCAACCATATGCGAAGAACCATCCACCATCAATGAATCTGCCCTCAATTGAATCAATTTGTTTTCGAGATTTGTTTCAAGAGTGTCGACCTGGTGTTTTGTGATTGCATCATCATTGTCAACTCCTTCGGCAACATTGGCCAGTCGTTTTTGTTGGATATCATAATTACTGTTGGCATCCAATTTCAAACCGCCAGATGATTGAATTTTGCTTTCAAGCTGTTTCAAGTATTCACTCCAGCCAACATTAGAGAGGCGGCCCTCTGTGAATCTTCCAAGATTGTTAAATATTCCCATTTTATGAAGTTGGAATAAAATTAAAACACAACCCGATCATGATCAATGGCATATCTTTCACAAAGCATTTTGTGATGCGCTCTAATGATATATTCAGGAAGGTGACGTTTATACACTAAAAAAGCTTGAATTGTTCCATCCAATGGCACATCGGTATTTGGGAGAATATCACCAAGTCCTATGTTGCTATATCCTGATGTTGCTTTAGCTTGAAAAGTTTGTAATTGTTTACCATTGACAAACACTGATGATCCATTGGCTCCGTCTGGAATATTCCAGTGTACTGATAAACAACACCACTTATTTAATTCACTTGGATTTGCTTTGGGTTTATGATATGCTGAAGTTAAAACAAAACCACCAATAGTTGTCCCACCAATTACAAGATTTCCGTTGGTGTTAAAAAACGCTAATTTATCCCACCCACCATTATCATTACCAAACAAACCATTACGAAAAGTTGCATTAGGACCTGTAAATGATTTAAGTTTAAAAACAATAAAGATATTAACATAATTTGCGCCATCTAAATTAACATCAGCTTGAAGATGCTGAGAAGTACCATCGAAATCTATAAAATATCTTCTACCGTTTTTGGTTGTTGAAAGTTTCGGAGATTTTATCAGCTGCGATTGTTTTGCATCATTATTGTTGAGCGTTTGGTCATAAAGAGTTTCTATTGTTTGTCCACCAGGCACAAGTTTTACATAACTTCTTTCATCCTTATCTATGGAATAAAAACATTCAGCGTACTCTTTTATATATGAATCAGCAATTGCTGATGATGCTTGTTCAGCAACAGTAAGAATGCTTCTATCATCGACATATTGTCTTGTTGAAGCATCCCCTGAGCTTATTGGTATTCCAAGATTAACTATTCTATTTGAATTCATCTTAATATATCCAGTCATTCTCCCGCCAGCTAATGGTAACTTTGTATCCACATACTGTTTTGTTGCGGCGTCATCGTTTTCAACTCCTTCTGCAACATTGGTCAATCGTTTTTGAAGGATATCATAATTGTTGTCTTAATCTAATTTCAATCCAATTTGTTGACTAATCTTTTTTGTGTATTCAATCAAGTCCATGTTAGAGAGGCGGCCCTCGGTGAATCTTCCAAGATTGTTAAATAGTCCCATTTTAAAAAGATTCATCAAAGTTTTTAGCGACACTTTTCTTTTCTTTATCAAGGAAAAGGAATTCATAAGGTCCTAGTCTATTGAAAAGATGCGGTTCAACCAAATTCTCTGTAGCGATCAAATCCAAATGAGTTTTTGTTGCCGGTGGATACAGAATTATATGGGAACAATTCAAACGAATCGTTTGCGGAACATCATAATAAGATTGGGAAAGGTAAATCGGGCTGATTCCGTGATGCCTTCCATCTGTCCAGTGATTGGCGATTTGTTTTTGAATCCTCTCAGAAGAATTAATGAGATCATCAAAAACGACTACTTTTCTATTGTTATTTGGATATTCTGAGGTATTCATGATTTCATCTGGGACAAGAAGTTCGAGAACATCATAGCCAACTTTTTGGCTGACACCATCCATCAACTTTTTGAAATCGACAATTTTGTCCTGATGATTATTTGGTGTATAGAAATAAATTTTATCATAATAAATGAGAGGTTTTCTCAACATATGCATAAGCGTGTTTGTCTTTCCACAGCGGGTTTGACCAGCGATCAGCATTCTGAAATCCTCATCCAGGAAATCACAATATTTTATATTTGCTGTTCTATTGTTAACATTTCGATCATAATTTGGAATCTTCATTTTAGGTGTTGAGATATCATTTATCTTTTGAGATAACTTTGTTTTCATCACTTAAAATGGATCTTGAAAGAATAAAGAAATACGCCGAAATGGAAAAAACTGGCTATGAGATTGTGAAAGCAATCACAGGTGTAAAGAATGAGGTGAAAGACCGAGAACAGGGACGCGATATCGCCATGAGTGATTATTTTAAAACACTTAGAGAACCCTTGATTGAGCAACAGAAAAAGACATGAAAATCAAAACAAAATTATTGAGCAACTCAGACAAAAGCAACTGGCTTTGGTTCAAGGCATCCAAGAGATGGCTCAAATACCCAGCAGAGAAGGTGAAGAGGAGCTTGCAGACGTTTTGGGGGCCGCGGCGCCTGAAGTACCGACGGGCAAAGAGAAGGAAAAAGTACTAACCATTAGTCCGAACAATAGATTTTCATCAGAAGACTTAATCTTCATCAATTCAATTGGTTTACCAGAACCTAATGCGCTACTTGATTTATCAGCCGATGACAGACAAAATTGAGCAAGAAGCAAAGAAAGAAAGAAAAAGACAAGTGACAAAATAACTGGGGCTAAAAACAAAAAAGGACTCACCCCAAAGAAAAAACAGGAGAACATTAAAAAATTAGAACAACAAAGAGACGTCGAAAGACCAGTATTTGAAAAATACCTATCTACAATAGATATTATTAAAGATTTGCCAAAATATAAAAAAACTGGGACGGGACTCAGAAAATACAGACAACCAAAAAGAAATGCTTATAAAATTCAAGAAGACCATTATGGCGGATTGCTTATCGATGTTCCCAAACTTTTCAATGAAATGAAGCTGGATGCCTTTCGAGGAGGCAAATTGGTATATCAAGCAGATGAGGATAAATCATTCATCGATCTGGTGACAAAAAGATTCAATCCCAAAAAGAAATATTCTATGAATGCTGTGAGGATTTTCAACGATTTGAATATGTTGTCAAATATGCCTGCGCATAAATCCTCAGGAAAATCAAGGATGGTTGGATCGGGTGTCGTTTATTATCAAAAGCCAGAAGAACTGGCGGATCGTATGAAGATTCTGGTTGGTTCAATGGCGGCTGGAAACAACTCGGCAAATAAATGATGAACTCTTGAAAATCAGGGCAATTGACCAGCAAATTCATAAAAAATTTTATAATAAGTATTTAAAATAATGGATGTAAACAGAGTACTTTTCTTTAAATCAGCGGAAGCAAGAGAACAAAACCCACAAAATAAACCAGGAAATTTCTTAATGAAGTTCGCCCCAGCGTTGAGGCTAGATAATAATAAACGACACTATATGGCTTTACATCATCTTTCGATGGCGGCAAGCTGGCATAATATCAGACCTGAATATAAAAACAACAAGCTGGTAATTTCCAAGGATAGTGGAAACAGTTGGCAAACAATAACCTTTCCCGCGGGAGTTTATGATTATGAAGATATCAACAACTTCATTCACAATAGCATTGGAAAAACAGGGGATAGTTATGGAATCGAAGTGGTGTTCAATTTATCAACTTTCAAAGTTTTCATTCAACTGCAAGAGAACTTTCAAATTGATTTTGCAAGCAGTGAAAACTTTCACTTCTTGTTGGGATTTGATGCGGCAAAACTGACAGCTAGTGCTTATGGATCAACTTTCCCAAATATATCAAACAGTGTTGACAATCTCTATCTCAGAAGCAGTCTTTTGAGTGATTCAATTGACTCCGGGAAAAGATCAAATGTGCTTTACTCATTCGCAACCAACACTAAAACCAGATCATTGCCATTTGAAATTAAAGAAACACAGTACTTGTGGAATAAAATAAACTTGAAACCCATTTCTATTTGACTGATGATAAAGATCGAGAAGTTGATTTGAATGATATTGGTATTTCTTTGGCTGTAGTAATTAAAGAAGTGAATTAAAAATGGATGAAAGAAGAGAAAGAGATCCTGATACAGGTGCAATAACATTCAGCGGCGCAGCTAAATTAACTGGTAATACGGCTTCAAAATTAGCTTCAAAAGCAGCAGAAAAATTAGTTGAAAAAGGAGCAGAGAAAGTTGGAGAAAAGACTGGGGGCTAACTAGAAAACTCACCCGTTAATTTAGCTCCCAGACTCAAATTAATATTAACTATTTAAATTATTAGTACTTAGTTCAAAATGTGTGTAGGCATTTTTAAAATATAGTTTTAAAAAAATAATAAAGTATTGTTGTTGTTGTGAAAAAATTTGTGATAAGTTCTCTAATAAAAGCCGCCCAGCTTCAAAAACCTCTGAGAGGCGCGAACGCCACAGTCCCACATTGCGGGCATCTGAAACAGAAGGAAAAGAAATTGGTGAAATTCTGAAAAAACAATCTCAAAACATGGAAAAGAAAGTCCACTTCCAAGAAGACACCAGGCCGCTGCCCGCTGACAAATTTAAGTATGCGAGAGATGTTTATAAATGACCTCATCTAAGATGGACTTCTTTGAAAAAATAAAATAAATAAATAAAATGTCAATGAATTTTAGAAATCCCGAATTTGTAAAAAGATATGAATATACATATTATGATCTAGAAACACCACTCAATGACAACATTGCGAATGACAACAGGCAGAGAAAAACTAATTATCGCTTCAACATTGATAATTCCTCAGAAGCCAACCCAATTGATTGGTATAATGCTTATTTTGAGGTGAGTTTTAAACTTGTGACAACGGCTGATAGTGCAACTGGAATCACTGCGGGAGTAGATAATGCCAATAAATTCGGTACAACAAATGGCCTGACTTTCATTAGGAAAGTTGAAGTTCAATGTAATGGGGAACCAGTCTATAACAACTCAAGAGCAAATGAAACCGCAAATGCAATGACGCTCCTGAAATACACACAAAGTCATGCCGACAGTGTTGGGCAAGATCAGTTTTTCTATCCCGATACAAATCACGGAAATGCCGAGCCCCGCTCAGATGAAGACGAGTATAATGTGGGTTTTGCCGATTGAAAAAAGAAGACTGATGGCACGGAGATCACCAACATATCAATTCCTCTGAATTTATACAGTTATTTCGCGGCTTTCAAAAATAATCTTGCTCCAAATATAAAGACAAGCATTTTGCTTGAACTGGAAAATGATAACAACATAATTTTCCGACACGCCAATGTTGCCGCTTGCAAAATGATTGTCACAAAACTCAGATTATGGTGCCCCAAAATAATTTTCAGTGGAAAGGGACTGAAACAATATCTTGATGATGATTTGAAACCAAAAAAGTGGACATATTTGAGAGAACACTCTGAACAAAAGCAAACAACATCCACGAACGATGCTTTCCGCATTTCCACGGGAATTCGACGACCTAGGCATGTATTGATTTGGGTCGTTCCAACAGCAGCTTATAATAATCAACAACAAGATATCTTCAAATTTAAAACATTCCGCATTGGAACAAACAACTGATACTTCACAAAAGCGAAGCTGGAGTTGAACAACAGCATTTATTATCCCCAATTAGACATGACTTCCCACGAGAAATCAAGCCTTTACAGAGCGTTAATGTCATTCAACTCCGCTTATAATGACGTTTTAAGCGGCCCATTAATAAACCGAACAAATTTCGATGATCTTTATGGAACAAGAGGCTGCAAGCAGCCTACACTCATGCGCATGCGTACGAAAATTTTATGATATATTTTAAACATGATAAGAAGATGTCCAATATGAAGAAGAGTTACTCCTTTCATTCAGTCATCGTTCCTGCAAACTGCGTTCTTTACTATTGAATGTTTTGTAAATGAAGGCTGTACCACAATGAAGCCACTGATCGTTCTACGTCTTATATATACCTAACGTGAACATTAGTAATGTAAGTAGGGTTGTAGGAGATGCTGTCGTGACACTTCAGTAACGCTGTTTTACCGGAAGTGGGAGTAGCTGGAAGTCACTAAACAGGAAGTCTATGAACCGGAAGTGCCAATTTAAAATATGCGTGCATAAATTTGCATGCGAAATCGTGACACCAAAAAAAAAATAATAAAAAAAAGAAAAACAGAGCCCATTTTATAACTCATGCCGCTACGCGCATGAGTAATGATTTATTTCGATCTGAGAAATCAAGAAGATGTGAAAGATGGGGTTGTTTCTGTGACTTTCCGATATGAGTTGAATGGAGCAGCTGGTGCAAATTACACAATAAACACTTTGGTGTTGCATGAAAAAGAAATTGAATTGTATACGGCATCAAACAAACTTTTGATCAAAGCTTAAAAGAATATTATTTTCGATACTAAAAATATTGCAAATGACGACGTATATCTAATACCATGTAAATTTATCTCCAGGACAAAAAGAAAAGCTTGCAAGAGCTGTGAAAAATTCAGCTCCATTTGCATTGAGACTTTCCAAAAATGAATTGAAAGGAAATGATGAACTGATGTTGACAAAGACCCAAATAAACAAAATAAAGAAAGCAATTAATGCAGGACGGGGGGTTGAAATATCCATCTCCAAAACACAAATAAGAAAAGCGGTCAAACAAGGTGGAAGCCTTTGGGGTTCTTTGATATCCCTTGGATCCAAACTACTTCCATTTGCCACAAAAGGAGTCTCAAAAGTAGCACCCTATCTTGCTACAGGAGCATTGAGTGCCTTGGGAAGCCTAGGGATTGATAAAATCTTCGGGAAAGGAATTCAAATTCCACTTAATTTTTTACCGCAAGTTGCCAAAGTTAGAGAATTAACTAAAAGCCAGTTAGATTCTGTTAAAAGAGGACTTAAGCTGGGCAGTGGAATAAATTTCAAACCCATACAGTGACAAATTAATGGCGGACTTCTTGGAACACCAGCGGAGATAGGATTCCCGATGGCTATTGAGCTGGCATCAAAATTATTCGGCTCGGGATATGGCGGAGCCGGTTTGCAAGTACCCAGAAAAGGCGAAGGCAAAGGTGGGGGATTAATAGTGAGTCCAAAACCGGGGCTTTATCCATATGCAGCTTCGCTGGGGGGCCTCTTAGACGGCCGTATCAGCCACCGCCCTTTTTTGGAACATGGGAACAGCAAGGACGAGGGCAAAAAAAAAAATCTGGGAAAGGACTTTTGTTAGGACCGAACAGCCCCTTCAGCGCATTCCCGGAATAGGGTTGATTCTGTGAATGGCAAACCCGCGTTCAAAGATATTCCTATTTCAAACTTTGACATTCTTGAGTGGGTGAGGTTTCTGAAAATTCCCAATTTCAAAGGAATCTTTTCAAGACTCAAAAGATCATTTGCATAAAAATGGTTCCTGCATAATTAATCTAGATGATTCTATTGGGAACGGAACGCACTGGGTTGCAACATTCATCAAGAAAAATATTGTCTATTACTTTGATTCATCCTCAATACCGCCTCCAATTGAATTTGTAGAATATGCATCCAATTCAAGCTTTGAAATCTGTCCGATGTGGATATTATTGCTTATATTTCTCGAATGAGATTCGGAGAAAATCATTCCATGACGTGTTGAAAGTTTTTTCATTGAGTGATTCAAGAAAGAATGAAAGATTCATAAAAGAATATTTTCTCTAAAAATGGAAACATACTGTATTAAAGAAAGACGAGAAACTGGTTGTGTGGAGCCATCCGGTTATATGACCACAAAAAATGGAAAACCCATGTGGTTTTGTCATTGCGCGTCATGTAGGATAAAGAAGACAAGATTTGTTAAGTCGGGAAACTAATTCAGCCCGTCGAAGGGGCGGGCTTTTTCAATATAGTCGATAGCCATTCACAGTAGATGTGAAAGGCCTCAAAATCCACAGTAAATCCCTCAAAATCCACAGTAAAATCCATCCGCCAAATGTACCGCCACGTCAAAAATAACCCCTCGAAATCCCCTCAAAATCCATCCCCTCAACTTCCACAGTCTCATCAAATTCATCCGCCAACTTTTAGCAGTCTTTTTGCTTCCTTAAATTTACCGCCGAAATCTATCGCGCATTTTTAACAGCAAAAATTATCCCCTCAACTTCAGCGGGTCATTATTTTGTAACCCCTCAAAATCTAGCAGTCAATCCATCCACTAAAAATTGCACAGAATTGACTTGAAAAAATCACAACAAAGTCTTTTGACTGCCAATCACAGTCAAAAAATCATGTGTTCGACAAAATTTCTCACTGAATTCTCCAATGCCCCCAAGCAAGAGTGTGTATTCCGTCTTCGCATACGAATCTTTTATCGTCATTTGCACTCAATGCAATTTTGTTGATTGTCTGCGAATACATTTCATGTTTTTGACTTCTGATAACATTCATTTTCCGCATTGCATTTGTCTGGCTCCGCAAGCAGTCGAGATAATCTTTGTGTGTTATCTTCTTCTTTATGACTGCTTTCTTAATTCCTTTACACTTTTTTGTGGTGTCTCCCGAAAAATTTTAAAGCTATAAAGTTTGGACCGCAATCCCACATACTCTTTAATTATCTTTCCACCAGCTTCATCTTTCATCAAGCCAATTTTTTTCTTATTTTTCCCTGTGGGAACTCCTGATGGATGGTCTCGAGGAAAGTCACTGGTGTCAAACATCGTTTCAACGTCATTGCTGATGTCCTTGAAGAAATCTTCTGTCTCAGTGACATATGCCAAACTGTCTGTATCTGTAAACAAAAGTTGGCAATTCTTCCACTTCTTTTTCACATAGTTATAGTGAAAGTCAACCATTAAAACTTTGGAGAGATCCAAGATTGCCATACCGCAATAGACAGGTTTATTGAAAGTCAGCTTTGTTTGTTTCATATGCACGGCAATCAGATTTTCATCGAAGATTGACAAATGTTGGAAGTTTGGTTTAGCTGCCAACTTCTCAGCAACTGTTACATTATTCACCAAGCGAATGTCCACACGCTTTCGGATGTTTTCCATCGTGTTACCAAACACCGAATTATTCATCAACTTGAAGAAATCTTTCTCAAATGCATTTTTCCCCTTCATTCTCAATTCAGTGTTTTTCATGATATAGCTTTTCAACCAAGGTTCTTCTCTCAATTTCACCCCTCGATGAATTTTCTCCACGACCATCCCCAGGCTTTCGTATAACACCAGATTTCTTTTATGCAACACATATTTTTTCTTGTCAAACAGATTGGGAATGAGTTTTTCAACACCATTCTTGACAACTCTTTCTGGTGCCAAAGGATAATCGTTATGCAAGTCATGCAACTCTTTGGGATATTTCAAATCCACCTCAATAACACATGGAATCTCTTTCCAATTCCTCAGTTCTTCTTCAGTCATCCATTCAAAATCCCCCACTGGCAGATCCTGAATCATTCCCCAGCCATAGAGATTGTTTGCATCCAGATAGGGAATGAAGGTGGATTTCTTAGTAGGATCAAATTCGCCGCCGGCGGACTCATCACCCATATATTTATTATTTGCTCTCCCAAGTCGATGCGTGATGGTTGAAATGCCGCCTCGAATTCCTTTCTCAAAAAACAGCAGCATATCAGCATCCGTCAAAAGATCCAGCTCAACACCACTTTCTTTCAAAGCTGCGTCCCATGCCAATCGCGGTGCTGTATAATACCATGTAGGATCCAATTTATAATGTTCCAAGCAAACTTTTCTAAAATCCTCGAAAATATCTGCCAGCAAACACACATCAGTTTTCAAATAAACATCGTGATAATCTCCCATATTCTTCATATCAAATTCCTCCCAAACATTCTTAGCATGTTCATAGTCTGCATCTTTTATGTGTTCATCATTCAATTCAGAATAGAAATCTTCTTTAGGAGGAAGTGATGTTTCCTGAAATTTGCTCAAGGCATTCATCCAATCATATGGATAAACTCCCTTTCGAGTCATCAACTCAGTTTTATCTTTGAAAACTTTGCGTGTCTGAATGAATCTGTCTGGCTCCAGAAAACTGGCTAATCTTTCAAGGCTTGCATTCATGAATTTCAAGGAATCTACAAATCTGAGTTCATGATAAACACTTCGCTCTTCACCATCTTTTCCCGTGTATCGGCCGAGTTCAATGGTTTTCGAGAAGCTCAGATATTTCTCCTCATTATTCGGGATGCATTTTATGTTACCTTCAGTTTTCCCCAAGTTCTTTATAAACAGATGCACGTCATATTCAGACAAGTTATGAAAGGTCACAGGCGTGAATTTTGGCTTTTTGAATCTAAGATTACAAACCTCACGAGCAGCTCCACGATATTTTCCTGTGTAATGGCAATGATCTCTAACTTTCTTTTCAATCTTGCTGAATCCAGACCGCCCCGGCGGTCTGAATTCTCTTCGGCAAATCCAACACTGAGTTGCTTGTTCAAAATCTTCTACATCTGCTTCAGTCATATGAATCTTCTTCCGGCCAAATCTTTGATGAAGTCCCTGAACAAACTCAGTCAACATATCCACAAATGTCTGTCCGACGTTTGCCAAATCTTCTTCAGTTTTTGCCCGATAAAGAACTGGCTTTTGCTTATATAATCCTTCTTCAAAGCAAACAACCTGGAAACAAAATCCACAAGGCTGATGCTTCTGATAATTCTTAGTGAAAGATTTATCATTTCTCGGTTCGACGCTAGAAATTCTCATATTCAATGCTTCAAAATCTGCATAGACAACGAAAGGCAATTTTGCCGATTTCATATAATTTTTGAATTTGACAATGCTCTCTTTCTTAGGCATCTCAATTTTGATTGCTTCTGTCTTTGAACAGCTCTCATGATGGAGATCCAACTTTGCCGCATTTGGGAAATGATTTAGGCATCTTCTGCAGTAGACTTTAGCTTTTTGATGGTTATCCACTTGACTGGATAAAAGTCTGCTCAAGTCTTTCACCACGCAATAATGCGAACCGCCTTGGTGATTCAAATGGTGGTTTCCATTGTCTTCTCCAATCAACAAAAGATCAACAGACCGTCCATCAACTTTGCTAATTCTCAATGGATAAACATGCCCTTCATAGCCAAAGACATTCACAAAAAGTCCCGGATTCAATCTCTCAAACTTGTCCACCTCTTTCAATGAAACTGGAAATCTGATTCCACTCCAGTTGAGTTCTTCCGATTGCGAACTCAACAACCGATTGACTCTTTCCGCATTCTTATCAACTGGATTCAATGCTCTTGTGACAGCCCATTTGAAGCACTGATTGTCAAAATTTTTCATGTTAATCAAGGCCTTCTTGCTTTTCAAATTCTTGGGGAGATCAATCCAAGCGGTTCCACGCAAAGGGCGAAAACTCACCAAATGAATCTCCAATCTGACAACTAGAAGAAATCTCCAATTTGACCCATGCCTTTGGAAAACTGCCATATTATCCAATGTGTCGTTCTTCATTCATTCAAACAAGGAGTTTTCATTTGTGGCAACCAAATTAATTTCAACCTGTGAATTGAAAAAGGCTTCATCCTCAATAATGGCACCTGTTGACATAACAGTTTTCTCCATGTCACAAACCAACACAAATTTGACTTTAGTCTGCTTTTGTTTCACCAGAATCTTCATTATCATAGGTTCCACCACATGATAGAAAGTTTCTGGGTCCATTCCAGGCTTTCCATCAATTGTAAACTCTCTTGCAAAATCTTTTACAGCAGAACGGCTTTTTCTCAGACCATAAGATTCTTCAAGAGTTGGCTGCTTTCGAAGCATCTCCAAATCTTTTTTCAATCTTCGAGATCCAGATTTTTTCAACGCTTCAGTCAAACTTTCTTCTACTTCCTTTTTGCGTTCGCTCAAGATAGGCATCAGCTTGGAGAAATTATCCCGATTGAGGTCTTTTGCAGCAACATCTCCCAGATTAATCCGGAGAAAATCCATCATCTTTTGTTTTGTTCTAATTTTCTCAAATCCAGCCAGGTTATAATACTTTGCTACAGCTTTGAGTTCATATAATTTCATCAGCTTTTCAGTTTTAACTGACCTATCAACACCCATATTCTTTCAAATAAGCCTATATAAATCTCTTTTTGTTCTAGCTTTTGAGCGCCTTTAATATTCATGTGAGTTGCCAACCTTCTCAAGTCAGCAAACGAAATATTTTTTTCTTTCGTGAGTCCATTTTATATAGCAAACACAAAATTTTGAAAAATCAAAAAAGATATCTTAGCCATATGCAATGAGAGACGACGACATTCAGATTACACCAGTTGATGATAATAAACAAACTGGAGAAACAAAAATTTTTTAAAGATATCAATAAGGCTACAAAAGAAATGGACCTTCTTTCTTCAACACTCAGACATGCTTTCCGAAAAGGAAAAACAACTGCAAAACGAAAATCAAATGGCCAAGTTTTTTTCTAGATGGTCATCTCAAAACAGCTGATATCATTCTGGATGGAATCAAATTTGATTCACCAAAAGAAGCTGCAAAACATTTCGATGTACATCTTCAAACAATCTATAAACATCTCAGAGAAGGCAACGAATCAATTAAAAAATCACATGCTTTTCAATCACTTATCACCAAAAGAAATCCAACAGAAAGGCAAAAACTTTTCATGCTTCATGTGATAACTTCGGATGGCACAGAATCAGCCAAGCTGGAATATGACTTTTATTCCCAGAAAGCAATTGAGACTTTTTTCAAGGACGCATCCAACCTTCAAATTATTCCAGCAACAAAACCAGCTTATCTCAACCTTGATGAAGAAATGGAAATTCATCGTGAATATCTCAAGGAAGTTGAATTTTGGTAATTTTTTATTTTTTATCTATGATAATAAAATAATGATCACAAGCAACAACTACGAGAACCAGAAAATAACCCTTTCAGAACCAGAAACCAAAAAGACAGGTGATTTTTCATTTACTGTCTTGCCGATATTGGTTGGCACCGGCAGTGAGGCGGAGCCTTGCAATATTCTTCTTGAAGGCAAGATGAAAATATGGATGCATGTCAATTCAGACAAGAAAAGTCCGAGCCGCCCCGGCGGTGCGAGCTTTTCTCTTGGCCTTACTCTCAATGATGATGATGATATTCCTATGCTTCGTTCTTTTGAGACTGCTATCAACAAACTTGCCATTGCCAAGAAAGATGAAATCCAAAAGATAAGCCGCAAACATGCCTCCTTCAGGGATTTTTCAATCATCAAAGAAGACAATTCAAAATATTATAAGCTTTATTCCAAGCTGTACACAGACAAATCTGGAAAGATAAATTGCCGTTTCAACAAACTTGTCCAGAAAAAGAGATCAGATGGAAACACCAAGGAAGTTAAAACTCGCGTGAATCCACATGACTACATAGGAATTCCTTTCACAGGTTCTGTTGTCGTCAGGCTTCGCCAAGTTTTCCTTGGAAATTTCCCATCCATCACACTCACAACTCAAGAAGTTCTGATGAAAGAATTGGTAGAACAACCTAGTTTCTTTTATCAATATGAAGACGAAGATGACTATGATGAAAGTCCCGCGAAGCGGAGGTAAGCTCAGAACCACCTCGTCAAAAGGGAATGATCCACAAGCCAGATGCAGAGGACGAGCTATTAACGTTGAAACAGCTTATTGATCGTGTGTCATAAAAGCCACCTTCTTTCTGTGAGTCCATTTTTGTTTTTCCGATCATATTACCAATGATAATATGATCAATGCGGTTTGTAATCAAACCACCCCCGGTGGTTTGTAATCAAAAGCCATTTTAGATAATTTCAAAAAGAAATGTGATTTGAATATTGTTGACGTTTAATGCTTGATCCCGTATTCTTGCTGAAAATAACTCTCCAGCTGAAAAAGAAACGTTAGAAAAAGTAAATAATTGAATTCGATTATCTCCACTAAAGTTAGTTCCACTTTGCGTGTCTTTAGTTGGTATGACTAAAGTTAGTCGCGGAAACGCAGATTTTTTCGATAGAATTTGAGCATAGGCTTTAATTAATTTACAGTTGATTGGGATGATGAGATCATTGAAAAAATTATCGAAAAGTATATTTATCTCATTTCCACCAGTCGATCGTCTAAATCTGCCAAGCAGCATAAAATTATTTGTCAGACCTGAATTGAGGATTTGATGACCATTCATATCCAAATTAGTCTGCATGACCATTTTTTGATTTTCGAAACTATAAGGAGCATCATACACACTTGAATCAACATCTGCTACAAAATTTTTAACACCATAAATAATTAGTTTTAATGTTGCATCTGATGATGAAGGATCAGGATCTTCATCATATTTTAAATCCACCATGATATACTCCGGTGGTGAAATATGCCATTTATGCATGTGAATAATTGATCTTGTGTAATTAGAAAATTGTTTTGTTGATTGTTGATTGATATTCAGGCTTGTACTCTGAACATTAACACTCACATTGGACATTGTACCTGGAAAGAATTCAATGGAAATAGTGTATTCACCTTCAGGTAATTTATACATATCAAATCCTAATCTACCGGAGTAATACTTATTTCCATTTCTAGATCAAAGGGCTCTTAAAGCCATCTCGTTAATACGAGAGAATGTAAGGTTAATAAACAACAACAACAACAACAAGAATTGGAAAAGTTGGGTGCCTTTGATAGGTAAATGTAGTAAAGACGTGATAGGTAATATGTGTAAAGCTGCTAAATGGTTTATTGAAGTTGAAAGATTGAAAATACCTGTAGGTCTAATCGTAGAGTTAGACATTGCAGTCATAGAGGACTTAAGGGCTCTTTTAGGAGCCACCAAATCAATAAAAGTCATGAGCAACAAAATAATCACGAGTATGAATGTAAATAATTTTCATGTTAATTTAGCGTATTTGTTCAAAATAGTCTTCATTTTACAGCTGAGGGGAAACTTCAACTTGATTATATTAAGCGAATGAGCCGAGGCCAATTTGGTTGCTACGGGGGAAAATTATGAGGAGGGATGGGGGTGGCAAAACTACTTAGATTCAATCTATCTTTAGAGAGCCCTTTTACTTAGTTAATTTTCTATGTTTTGTATCAGTCACAGTATTTTAGTAGCAATGACTTGTATGGCATTACAATGGCGATTTTCTTATCAATCGAAATTTAGGAAAGATGTACAAAGGTTAAAAAATATTTACTATCTTTATTTATTGATATTTAAACAAAACTAAAACATATTGCAACGATTTTCATTTGGGATTAAAATTGATTTACTAGCAATGTTTTTAAACAGCCAATTTATATGTGCAGTGTATATGTGGATGTATGAGACAAAACAAGAACTTTGTGCATGTGAATAAGTTCAGTAAAAAGACTTCAGTAAAAAAGGAATGTTTTATCTAAATACTTCACTAAGGTAGACTATTGTAAAAAAGGCAAATGAAAATATTTTGCTTGTCGCTTTTTCCGTCAACTAAAAAATTGTGTACCTTCGGGCAGAATGGTGTCTCTTGTAGGAATAGAGCTGGTGATTAGATTTCGTTTCCTTTTATAGCTGAAGCTGTTTTCAAAACATCTCGGCTTAAAGAAGCCTTGGTAAAAACGACAAGCGACCTGGCCCCGAAAATTGCCGACATGAGACGTTCTGAACAGCGAGAAGCGGCTCGATTCCGCTTCAAAAATACGACAAATTACGACAGCGACTTTAGAAGGTTGTGCAATTTACCAATAAAAATTAAACATTATTGACCATATCGTTCATATCAACATCCGACGGCCAATGGTCTGTTTTAATGATCAATTTGTTATTGAAACGTCTACCAACCTCGTTCGCAAGGCCCCTATCTTCCTCTCTCTTGGATCGGACGTGCAGTTAGAGTACACCCTAGACTCCCGGTATACACATACATATCCGTGACCTTTGATTTTTGATTTTTTGGCGCAAATTGGTTTTAACAAGCTTAATAATTTTCCTTCGAGCATTTTTATTTTAAAAAGAGACTTTTCTTTTGATCTTGATAAAAATTGCACTTTATCAAATAAAGACAAATAAGTGACAGGTCACGCTTGTGGTTTCCGTTCGAATTACACGCACCGGCTCCCCCGACGGTGTCAATTTGCGCGAGGGCAAAAGTAACGACCCTCCCCTTGGGTGAATGTCATTTTGTCTCTGTGACGCGGTCGCTAAGCTTTAGTATTCGAATTTCGTGGTACAGCCGTTTGGATCGCGGACAATGGCGAAGCGAAGATGGCCAGAATCGCTCCAAAACGGAGCCCTTTTAGAGCCCGTGAAAGGGAATTTGGAAGCTAGCACGAATCGCACGGGTAGACATTTAACCTGCAGCCTCACTGGTGGCAATTCGGGGAGCTTGAGTTGAATTGTTTAGAATTTATTGGCTTTCGCGTGGCGAGGGTTCGCTCAGAGGTCTCCAGCCTTCCCTTCTTTTATAGTGGATAGTGGGGCGAGTGACAAAAGTTGTAAAAATGCATTTAAACCGGTCAGGATACATCAAGAGACAATAAAGTAAAGGTGAGAAGACTTTAGTGTGTAATATTTTCGATTTTTCTATCGCTTATCAATTCCGTGACAAATCGTATTATTACCTAGTATATTTCATTACTGTGTACTGGATATCACGATTGGTCTGCCTGTTGGATCATCCAATTTAAATCTTTGATGTGTGCCACAACGCATCGGATAAATGTTTACGCTTATCTGCGTTTGTAGATCTTTATATATAAGATATAAACATCTAAGAATTTTACGGAGATTTTAAAGAAGAAAAGAACTGATCCATGACCTATGGTCGCTACAATGTCTGTCATTGATCGATCAGAGTCCGTTCACGCATATTCATTGCTATTTTAAGACTTGAATTCAGTCAGGAAGTCAAGACAAAAAAGTGCATATCCTTAGAATTCCTCTTTTCCTCAAAGAAAGAATTAAGCAAATATATATTTTTCCAACGTTAATTTCATTTTTAAGACAGTTTTGAGATTCGCTCTTTCCTGTTCTTTATAATCTTCCGGAAACCGGACATTCCACAAAGATAACAAGGTATCGCAGAACATTCATAATCCATCGGATCAACAAAAGCAAAGAAACTTTTGATAACTTAGACGTCAGATGTGGGTGGGCTGAAATATCTGTTTTCCGCTTAGTTGTCAATGCTTGTTAAAGGAAATATTTCACGCAGTTGTATGTTGTTATCGATATCGATGTGAAATGTTTTGGAAAGTGAAGCGGACATTGATTTTTCTTTTGTGGAGAGTTGAAAAAGAAATGGCTGCATAAGTTAATGTTATACATGAATGGGTTATTTGCGAATATATAGTAGTTCTGTCTTTTTTTATTCGAAAGTCGAGAGTTTTCTATTTCCGGTATCATGTGTTTAGTAACTATTAGAGATTAAATGGGTCTGCTTTAAACCTCAAAATATAGGTGTCGACAGTGTGTCTTCTTAACGACCCCCGGGGTCACGACCGCAGTAAAATGTCGTAAAATATTCTATTAAGATCCAAGTCTTATGCGATAGTCATATATTGGAATAGTGGGATCTTGGAATTGTTTTTTAATAGCTCCTCAGAGTTTATTCCGCGTGTAAGTGTAATGTGTTTCTCCGGTTTGAAATATTTGAATCTCCAACACGATAGCTGTACACTCTTTATCAAGTTTCCCGGAAAGTGACATCATGAAACTTAGCGCCCCAATTTCTCAAATTATAAAATTTGTACTAAAGTAATCAAACATGCGGGATTCCTGACCGCAGTATTTTTCAAAACCTTTTTCTGATCCGAGGTACAGGCAAGGTTGTCCGTTGTTGCATTATTATGCAGTATTACTTTATTTTGTATTAAATTTTCCACCGCAGAAATATACTCGCGCAGAAAAAAAATTACTTGTTTTAATGATGTATATCGGCTTAACAAGAACTTTTCAACAGTGAATATATTGCTATCATAACTCCGAGGCGACCGGCACAACAGTCATCTGTATTCCCGATTCAACTCCACACACGTCCTCAAAAGAACCAGAGACTGTTATCATAATACTGATACATTTTTACAACAACGTACAATAATTCACTCACTAGTTTTCTCGTTGTTTATGTTCATATTGGCGCCAGAACAGCAACCATATAACTAGGAGAACTATACAAACCTCCGGTCAGGAAGTAAAATTGTTTAATACCGATACCTTGGATTTTATTTATACTTGACCAGATATCCGCAAACATTTCCTCCCAGCAGAAATTTTAGCTGTCCCGACGCGCAAAAATTTCCTCCCGCAAAACGAATTCAGTCGGACAATCCGCAAACTTTCCTTGTGCACGGTAGCTAAAGCAATAAAACTATGACGTCTTTCCCATACTATTGCATACAAACGCAAAGTTCATGCTATTTTGCTCTGCCATATTGCTCATATTAAAACACAAACTTTCCCGTCCAATTTAACTTTCTTAAAACGTCTCCATTCGTAAAAATAGACCGTGAAATTCTCAAACTACGTTTCCCAAGAAAACGCATTTGACATATTTTTACCATTCTCGAAAGCAGCTTGAATGGCTTTACGACAAATGATTGAAAATTTTAAATATTGATACGTAACGTGAGATATCGAAACTAAGAACTTTAATATCTTTGCGGTGGCTTAATGTGAAATATGACAAGTTCTGACATCCCAATACCCTAGGGAAATTAACAATAGGACCGGAGGTGTTCCTCAAATATTTTAGTGACGGTATGTGACGCCCTTCTTGAAATCCTAACCGCTTTAACCAACCATATCCTCAATGCCCTAATATAGCTTCTATGAAGAAGAAAGAAGAACCCCCCTCCCCCCCGGACAAAAGTCCACAAAAATTTGTTAACAGCTTTTGTCCCTTTTTTCGTACTCAACTCCGAAATCTCGCTTAATGCGCATGCGCATTAACGAGATAAAAATGATAAATAATATGCTTTTTTATTGAATAAGTGTGGTGAATTGGGAAAATCATTTATTGCTAACACTCTAATATCATCCTCACTTGAACTCTCATTCACATCTTCCATCAAATATCGGAATTCATCTTTTGCATGGGAAGTAGAAGAGATATGAGATTTATTGACATAATCTTTATAATCTTTTTCAAGTTGCACTACTTCTGCATCGACATATGTTTGATCAGCCTTATTTGTTTCCAAATCACTGATTGTGGTTGTATTCTGCGTTATTTTTATATTATTATAAACCGTTTTTGTATCAACATATGTTTTATCAGCTTTGGGTCTGACTGCTGTATCAACATATCGCTTGTTTACGCCTTGATCGGCAATGGTTGGATCTTTCACATTAAAAATGGTGTGATTTCCCATGTCCAGCCAGTAGTAATATACTACACTCTGAGGCAATTGCCTCAGAGAATGTAGTACATCACTACTTTCTATCTGCTGGATTTAAAATATAGAAATATTGAATGGCAAAAAATAAAATGGAAATATTAAATGGTAAGATCAAATGAAACTATATGTTAATAAAAACAAAGTGCGTTTATTCCATTGCGTGATTTCCTTTGCGTTTATTCCATTGCGTGATTCCACATAATAGAATCCTTTGCGTGACACAATTCTCGGAAACACAGGGGAAGCCCCCTATGAAATGAGTCATCACTATAGCTATTGTTTCAGATCACGAGAGAAAATATTTTCAACATATTATGGGGTTTGATTTAACTTTACAAGATTGCTCAACTTTGCCAGGCCTGTTCTAAACTCAATAAAACGCTGTTTATCTATCAGTGATATCAAAGGTGTGTGAAATATTATGCCTTCCACTTCAGTTTCCCACGCGTGGGAATATTTATTGTCTCATCACCTTTTATGACAGCTTCCATGATTAGCATTTGGATTAAAAATAACATCTATGCAATGGAGCAAAGATAGTTTCCCACGCGTGGGAATATTTATTGTCTCATCACCTTTTATGACAACCATCAAAGAGTTAGCATTTGGATTAAAAATAACATCTACGCAATGGAACAAAGATAGTTTCCCACGCGTGGGAATCTTTATTGTAAGGAAATAAGTCATCAGATTGTAAACAGGATGGAGTTATCGGTGTGTGACATTCTCGGAAAAAACAGGGGAAGCCCCCTATGAAATGAAGTCGTCCAATGCTATTGTTTTCTTATCTTAAAATTCGTTTCCCACGCGTGGGAAACAGGAAGTTGATTTTACCAACCTTTATTCAACCATCAGAGTGGGGTTTTAATATCCATAAGGATATGTTTCGAGACAGTTTTCAGATATGTGTTTTATTGCGCGCTTGTCATATCCAAAACTGTATACCTTTTCTTCATATTTGTTTACGATTTGTTTGTTTTGTCTGGTTATTTTCTTTTCATTTACCAACGTGAGGTCTTTGATTTCGTTTTTTACCATTTTAATCATATTGGTGTGATTTAGTATTTGGGAATTTTCGTGGTTAAGTCTGAAACCTTTGATAACACATTTCTGTTTATTACTTCCATATATGAAACTATAATTTTTTGGACCACCTGATACAAAAGTGTCTTTTATAATTTCACCATCTAATTCATCTGTGAGATCACCTAACATATCTCCTGTTTCTACTTTCTTACTCTTTGGAGATTCAATGTACACAATACTATCTGTGTCAAAATATAATACTTGTTTACCTAAATAATCTAGTTTTTCATACAACATTAGCCGTGCACTGCTGGTTGTAAAACATGCTACAAAGATGTTAGTATTATATGAATTGTTAACGAACTGATCTTTATACGTATAAGCCATTTGTACCATTTCATTGTTTATGAAATTCATATTTAAATTATCAATGGTATCATCAAGTACTATTTGATAAAATTCATTAATATCAGTTACGTATTTACATTGATTCATATTATTTCGTTGACCAAATTTACCCCATAAACTGTTTAGACACATTTTAGCAATAGCTCGTAAACCTGCATTTTCATTTAATTCACCTAATTCAATATCTAATTTTTTTTGGACATTATTTCTGAAAATCATTTCTTCTTTTTCATTTTTGAAATTATATTTTGTTGATTCAAGTTTAAGCTTCATGAATTTTTTGATATATCCTTTAAATAAATCATTGCTTGACTTTTCAAAATGCCAAACCTCGTATATTTTTATGATTGTATAACCTTTTTCAATGGATTTATTTACTTCATCTGTTGTCCATGTACCTATAAATGATCGCTCATTTTCACTATGCTGACATTTGTCTTGTTGTTTTGTTTTTGCACATGATATACACAGAGGAAACATTAACTTTTCTGATTTTTCACATTTTATTTTCTGAGGTAAAACTGGATGGTATAAATTTCGTGGTGGTAAAATTTTGCATTTTATGAAACCATACCATTTTACGTCGTATTTTTCTGGTGATATTATTTTTTTAGGATGACCTATGGGATATTTTTTGTAGAACTGAATTGTAGGATAAAGAGAACAAAAATCAATATATTTTCCACATTCACCTTCTTTGAATTTATACAATAATTTGGTAGCATTTGTTCGTCCACCATAAAAAGCATCTCTAGGGTTTAACGGTTCGACCACTTCTCGATTCCATTCAACTTTATAATATTTCTGAAAATTTTTATCGTTTTTTAATTTGCATTCCCACATTTCAATAAGATTGTAACCAGCAGCTATTATTTTGTTATTTTTATCTTGGGTTTTATTATACAAAGTACCCATGTCGCTTTGATTCTTGTTATTTATAACAGCAGGTTTGTAACAATCTGGGCATCCATGCCAGAAACAACCTTGAAATTCATAAACAGTATTTGTAGATTCGCAAAAACCATCTACTTTTATTTTGTTATTGATACATTTGATAGCTTTTTCACCACCTTCTAAGGCATGTTGAATTTTAATATTATTTTTCTTGCTGATATAATCCAGCCATGCAATACTAACTGTACTGTGGTTTTCTGTTTGAACAACATTATCAACTACAGCTATGGTATTTTTTGGCATGTAATTTCCTCTATAAATAGCCATACAAACACCAGCTATTGTGATGTATTTTAGTGGATCAATATTTTCTTGGTTCATGAAGTCTTGTCTGAATTTTAACATACATCTTCTTAATATATCAACATCTGACCTACAGTATTCAATTATTTCTTTTTTGAAATCGAAAACATAATTTTCATTAACACGGTCATCATACCATTGTAAAAATTTCTCTCTATCTTGTGTTTTCATTTGATTGTATCCATAATGTTTTTTAGATGGCATCTCTCCTATATAGTTTTGATTACAATTTTTGTTGAAATAATGTGGAAAATATCCTTTTTTCAACTCGATTAAATCAAATGTTTTAGGGAAAGAGGACAAAGGTTGTTGAATAAAATTTAGGCTGTCGATTATTTTTATTCTTAATTTTGGAATTTCCATCATCATTATTTTTGCACCATTGTAAATACAATAAGGTTTGAAACCATTATCTATACACCATTTAAGAATAAAATGGCTATCGTATCCTTTTGAATTATGAGCCACAAATGTGTAACCTTTATATTTTTCATTGAGAATTCCATTACAAAAACTATTAATATCATTGAAGATTGATTCATTACCATTGAAATCATGACAGATTGCCAAATTGACTACATGTGTTCCAGTGTTTTGTGTACATTCGAAATCAAAAAATGAATATTTTATATGTTCTACATGAATAATAATAATCTTTTTTTAGTATGGATTTATTTAATCTGCAAGGATTTTTAGTGTCTTTGATACAATTACCTCCTTTACATTTTATCTTTTTCATAAAACATTTATGCTTACTTTCACAATATTTGTTACAGTTATTACACATTTTATATCCACATTTGTGCATTTTTATATATGGTTTCAGTATTATTTGGTTGCATTTTGAACATTTTGCTACACTGTTACATACTGAATCATTGTCATCTTTTTTAGAACGATTACTTGTATGATTTTTAAAACAAACATCACCATGAAAAACACGATTGCAGTGTTTACAGGTGACGTCTTTTCCATCACATTTATTTCCATCTGGAAAATATTTAAAACAAGATAGGCATTTTTGTGGGCATTTGTGTTTGTCACGTCTTGTATAAGCTTTTTTACAACTATGACAGTAATAAGCTACATCTAAAAAAGCTGTCATTGATTTTATAACATCAAAATGATTTCGTGTTTTGTATAAATAGATTTTGTCTGTTTTTCCTTTGTTGGCTGTGTATATGATTTCATTGAAGTGTTCTGAATCGATGATATTAATCTCTGTATCTAAATATGATGCAAAGCTATTGACATTTTCCAAACTGTTTCCATATTCATTTATCTCTACATTACAATTTTCATGTAATTTTATAGCTTCAGTTTCTTGTAGTTTTCGGCTTTTGTTTAATCCATCTTTCAACTGAGTTGTGGTGTAATTCTCAGGGTGTAAATGAGCATAAGCTGTTACAATAGCCCTTGCTAAACATGTTGTGTCATTATTTTTTATTGTGATAATACATTGTTTCCTATTCACTGTTTGTTTTGATAAATATAACCGCCCTCTACCTGTTGGTATTTTCACAGATTGAATAATTATTTTGCAATTTTCTAAATCTATTTCTTTATATTCCAACGTATTAATAACATCTGAAAGTTGATTTAACTTGAAATCAGAAACTTTTAACAATTTTGTTGAGATAGGATGATCTAATTCATCATTTGAAATTACCAATCTGAATCTGTCATTACCTTTTAACTGTCTTTTCTTTATTGTCATTTCAACCATTTTTTCAAAGACACTGAAAACATCATTTTTATTGTTTATGAAATTTTTGCGTACGGAAATTTTGAATTCATTAGTATAAGCGTTGAATTTTTTATTAGCTGTATTTCTGATTTCGGTTATTTTGAATAGAGGTTGGTCATTGGATGATGAATCAAAAATAGTGTCATCGAAATTGAATTCATTTGAGACCTTACTTCTTGGCGCTGGAATTGGTTTTTCCAACATTTGTTTTTTAGTTCTTGGTGCTGGAATTGGTTTGTAATTATCTCTGAACTCAATAGGTGGTAAAATAATATTGTCTTCGTATTCCGTAACCATCTGTTTAACAGATTTTCTTGGTGTAGGCACTGGTCTCCTACGTTGTTTTTCGTCATCCACTATTATAATTTTAGGAGCTGGTTTAGCATTCTGTTTCATTAACAGTTTAATTAGTTCTGACTTCTTAAGTTTCATAAGTTGGGATTTTTCAAAATTCATTCTATATATATATATAACTATATATAATATTTCTTTACGTCATTTTCATAGTGCGTTTATTTTTGGAATCATTTTGGAAATAATTTGAGATAATCATATATGATTGGTCATATGATTATCTTTTTATGATATTCTTGTGTTATTCGTTGTTGTATTTTTGTGAATTCAATTGATGAATTCTAGTTTTATTGTGTTTATATTTACTTGCAGGATGGAAATATTTATTGCATTCAATACAATGATATTTATTCTCTGGGTTGTCATTATACTTCTTACAATAAACACGTCCCATAATACGTTTTTCTTCATCAGTTATATACTTTTTAGGTCTTCCCCTTGATTGTTTTTCCATTACTATATAGTATGATTATTTTTTTAAGTCATTTTAGTGCGTTTAAATAATTTATAGTATTTTTAATTTATACCCATATTTCAGTTTTCAATTCAGCTATATTATCAACTTTGGTTTGTTTCAACACATTACATTCATCATCATATCTATTGTTTTCTATCTCATTGCAGATAATATTCAATAACTGTTTCAATGTTATATCTTCATCAATTTCATGTATTTTTTTATGATAAAGTTTCAATAATTTCTGTTTATATTGTAACAGATCCAATCTACGCTCATTATCATATATTTTATCATGAAGATTGTCTATTTCATCTTCACATTCCTGAATTTGAAAATTTATTTTTTTGATATATTTCTCAATGCCACTCATGATATATATAAACATTATATATTTTTGACATCTTTTAACGGTACCCATGAATTGAACTCTTTTGGATAACCAGACCATGAAACTAGAGCTTGTTTTTTCTTATAGTCTCTTTTGATTACTTTATCAATACGGAATATATCTTGTTGAGCTAATTGTAATTCTTCAGTGTAAAATGATCCTTCTATTGCTTCATTATTGAGATCTTTCAATTTGTATATTATTGGATTGAAATATTGAATTTTATTAACTGCAAAAACCTCTTCAGACCAATTTGGAGTATATCCTTTATCAAATACCTTTCTTTTATATTTGCTTATCCTAACCTTATCACCTACTTTAAATTTTGGTTTAGATGATGATGGTTCCATATCACCATATAGATTGAAATAAACAGTTCCTTCATTCTTTTTCTTAGATGCTTCAAGCGGTGACATTTTTATTGAACTGTGCTTAGCGTTGTTGTATTTTTTAACCAAATCATCTAAAATATTATGCCAAACAGTATTATTTTGAACTGTGAATTGTTTATACATTCTGGTTTTCAAAGTGCGATTAAAACGTTCAATCACAACAGCTTTACCTTCATTAAAAGTGGAATACATCTCAATATTGTTTTGTTTCAACCACTCCTTGAAAGTTTTATTATAAAATTCAGATCCTTCATCAACCCAGAGATATTTCGGTTTTCTTTTATACTTTTTTATGATGTCGTTAAATGCATCAGTAATTGAAATACCTGTTTTGTTTTTTAGTGGTATAGCCCAAGCAAATTTACTGAATACATCTATTACAGTCAATATGTATTTGAATCCTTTATTCCATTTTGAGAGTTTATCCATAAAAACGAGATCTGCGCTCCAAATATCATCTATTCCATTAACAATAACTCTTCTTGTTTTAAATTTTCGTTTGATTGGCTTATGTAATTCATCGGCTAATTGTTGAGCCCAATCATTTTTACTCAACGCCGCGTCCAGTTTTTTGACTTCCTTTTTTGTTTAACACCAAGACCCAGCTTTCTTTTACCTGTAATAACCCCCTGAACAGCTGTTGTGCCCCATGGACGATCTTTATACGGTATTTGTGAAATTTCATCAAGCATAATATCATCTGCTATATGTTTGTCTTTTAAACTTTGTGCTTTACTATATGCGATATCATGCTTTTGGCAAATAGCATCAAGGTTGTTTATTGGGTCTCTAATCTTTGGGTCATTTGATTTCAAACGATATTCTAATTTTGTTCCAGGACCACAGTAATTATATTTTTTTAAAGTTGGTGTTCGCATATGTAATTCTCCAAATTTTGATAAATGTTTTTGTATATCAATCCCACCACCTTTATGCAATGGATCTAGTTTCTTACTAATATCTGAAGTTAAACTATCTAAGGCTTGATCCAAATATTTATCAGCCATTCCTTTTCATTTTTGTTTAGTATAACCACATTTGATTACTTTTGATGCTCCGATTCTGCCAAGATTATACAAACCTTTTAAAGCACTTTTAGCTGCTATTTCACCAAGACTGTGACTACCTTCTATATCTAAAAATCCGCCAGCCATTTCTGACTGGCTATTTAGTTTAAATTTTTTTTTATTGGATACAAATCGGCTTTTCATTATTTCACAAGAAGAACATTGTGATTTCAACATCAATCGATTGTTTTTAGTTCTTACATATCGTTCAGAACCAGGTACTGATTCCGTCTGTCGTTTTTCCTTAACGCAATATGATTTAACCATTTATATATATGAGTTAGATATTTATGAAATAATGTTCGAGGAATCTCTCATTCTTCATTGTGTCATATATGTCAAACACTTCCAATAGATTGTAATACGAATTCCCCTTATTCATTTCGTTTAGAAAGTATAAACAGAAGTACCCACATGTAGATGTTTTTATGTTTTGGATTTGGTTGTTTTGGTGAAGCAGTGTCATATTCCTTCTTTTCGCATGATTTACAATCTCTTGAAATGGAGGCATACCAAAACTGTCAAAATAATTTATCACGTTGTCTTTTACATAAGTTGTAACCCAATGAGATCCTGCCATATAACTAGGTTCTAGATTGTAAATAAATAACGCTTGGCTATGATTATGTGGAACTCGGAACTCTTTCATCCCTTGACAGAACATCACTGATTGGGATGTTTAAATATCGGCACCATTTTATTAGATCATGATTACTTAACGGGATGTCTTTGTGGAATTTCGGTTTTACAGTATTGCTCCTAGTAGTGGGATGCCATTGAATGGGCTGTTTTTCCCTAATAGCAAGCCTTCGCCTCTTTTTGTTGTCTGTTTCTTTGAAGCTTTTTTTTTTTATCCCCATACCGATCGTATTATCGGGCCAACTCCCATAAAATGGGGGTGGTTGTCTATATACACCAATTCTTGGAGCTCCCGTACCCTTTTTCTTACTGTTTCCAATTCGAGGAGCACCGCTACCAGTTTTACCCAAAGCATTTAGAAGAAGCGGAACACCAATGCTTGCCAACAGAGTTCCGAGGAATCCACCTGATTGTGTTTTTGTGGGTTTTACATGAACACCTGAACCTGACTGAAGAGCATTCAATATATCCTGTTTTTGTTTCGTCGTTAGAAGATGCTTATATGCTATCAGCTTATTAATTTTATCTTGGGGTATAAGAAAACCACCCGACTGTACACCTCTTCCAGATATTGCTTTAACCACTTGAGAAGCACCTTCTGAAGCCAAACCAGCAAGAGCTGAAAGACCAAGGGTTTTACCAATAGTAGGTAGAGCTGCACGTCCAAGGGTTAGAATGGTAGTTAACAAACTTCCACCGACTTGTTTTCTAATATTTGTTTTCACAAGCTTAATGTCCATACCTTTACCCAATTTCCGATTCTTCTCCAACCTTTTTTTTACCATTGCTGGGACATAGAGAGTATCATTCCCATGAAGAGAGTCGTTTGAAAGCCTGAGAACGATCGTTTCCCTTTTATGGAAAGCATTGCTAAGATTTTTCTTTTGATTGTCAGACAATTTCACATTAATCTCATAAAGTTGAGTCATTTGTTGTATATAATATATGTTATATAATTTTCTGGTTATAAAACATATATGAAATAATGATATTATTTGATTAGTAATTTATTACTTTTTACACTATAACCAATTCATTTCCCACTTTGTCAATGACAACTGTCTTCTCATATAGGACTATAGCATGTATGCTGAAAGGACTATTTCCAGCACTATTGGCGTTCAGTTTATACCTGAAGATCAACTGCTTTGGGTCTCTTGTTACTTTCTCTGTTTGATATGATAGATCGAAATAGATTAGTGGATAGAGACCATTGTAATTCGATAGGTTAAGCTGTGTACCGCTGTTGTAATCATTCCTTCTCATACCATAGGACATTAAATCATTGAAGATCCTTAGTTTTGATTCTGAATCGTATTCAGTCTCTGGGTAGAATACTCCATTGCCGTATTCCAATCTGCATGTTGTAAGACTGCAAGCATTATCACCTGAATTTACTTTAAAAGTGTCAAACAGGTACGGATTCGCCTCTGCATTGTTTGTTTTAGCTCTTTGTAGATATACAAATATAGCCTTAACATTATCAATACTGGATGAGATTTGGAAGAATCCACTACTATGTGTTGGTGCGGACACCTCATACATTTCTCTCAGATATGTCCATTTATCATCTTTCAAAAAAGAACTAACAAACTTATCATATAGACTGTCCTTAGGTGTCAATTTTGGTACCCAAAGTAGTAATCTATCAATAACAACTCGTCCGTCATCTGCTGCACCGGCCGTATAGATTAATTCATTGTCATTCTGCAACTGTATATTAAACTGAAGTTGCATTGGGACTAACATTCGACCCTCTAGCTCTTCGAAGAAACTGTAACGATTAAGAGGTATGACTACATTGACATCATGGTTACCTGTCGTTAAAAGACGTCTTGACTCAAACCCTGCATTAGTATTGGCTGTAGTGTCATCTGTGTCCAAATACCATAAAGAGTTTTTAGCAACACTACGAGCAAAATCGTCACTGTATTCAAGCAGGTTCTTGACATAAGTCACTTTATGGAGATTATCAGTATCATACACGATCTTTCCTGCTGATTTTATCATCATGTGACTAATCAAACTATGGGCTCCATTAATAACTGTTATACGATCTGCACCATAGGCTGTACCATCAGCCAATTTTTGTACCTGGAGCTGGACCTCAAAATAAGCATTGTACCAATCGAAAAAGCTCGATCGATCATTAATTGTAAATTTATACCCATTTTTGTCTTGGTGTTGATTGTTAGCTGGGGCTCTGATTACATCATCAAGTTGGAATCGTACCAACTCATATCTTTGTAGAAATTCACTTGTTTTAAAAGCCATATATTATTATGTTACATAATTTTACAATTATATACCATAATTTTGTAATATATAGATGTTTTCAATCATTTTATTGATTCTATACTACTCTTACTCTACGCCTTCTTTTCACACCAGATCCTGATATCAATCTATTGAGTATCATATCAGTACTTTCATCTTGCTGTTGCTGTTTAATGGGTGAGGATGGAACATTTGCCGTTTGTCTTGTAGCTCCTTTTCTCAAATTTGCCAATCTTTTCATGATCAAATCACCAGATTTTTCAACTGCTTTTTTGCCCAGTTTTTCTCCAGCGTGAGAAATTCCCGATTCTAACGCCTTCTTTGCTATTGGCTTAGCAAATTTCTTAAAAACAGCTGATGCCACACTCTTTAATGGTTTGAAAATATTATCAACGATAAGCCCAGACCCTTTGTGTTGATATACAAATTTACCAAGTTTTGGATGGTAAAATCTTTTGAATTCATACGGTTTCATTATACTATTATGTTATATTATTCTATACTTTTCAGAATTAGTGAGAAAGATGTATCTGCTCCATTCAGGTTAACTAATCTTCTTTTTCCATCAGTAATGTATACCCTGATACTACTTATACTATTCTTATTGACTGGATTAAATGTGACTCTTCGCGGTTCGAGGGTAAAGGAGTAACTAGGTTGGAGTACACTGGTTGAGAAGGAATAAATGATGTCGGTATCTTGACCATCGACGAGTGAATCATTAATTAGGTCGCAATGAACATTGAGGACATCTGTATCTTGAGATAGATTTGGAACCCTTGGTCCAATGTTTGTCCCACTTGTTAATACTATTTTATCGAAACCGATTAGATCATTAAAATTGGAATGTGTCAAATCAAGCCGATAATTCTGAGCTAATGTAACCGTGACCCTAAATGTTGTATCATCGAATTCAAGAGTGATAGGATACGTATCACCAGTCTTTGTTATGCTCTTGATATATGTATTGAAGTCTGTATAATTCCATACTCCGGCTGGAAAGGTGATGTTGTTAAATGTTGAACCACTATCGGAGCTATATTTGATTAATTGATTGTTGTATCCAGCATTAACATTAAACCATGTAAAACTCATATTGATAATTCTGTTAAGACCAATAACATATTGCATATTAACGATCTAAAATTATAGGTCTAGTAAATTTTGTTGCAAAATCCTCAGGTTTATTATTCCCTTGATTTTTTACACTATAAGATGATAATACTATCTCTCGTTCCATTTATATAATAATGTTATATTAATTATATTTTGAAATATTGACTAAACAATTTATTATATTGCGGTCTATTGATTGTCGACATTTTCAATAATGTGTCCAATATAGTTACTCCCATATTTCGCATCTCAATGCTGGTATTCCCTGCCAATCATTCACCAATAATCAATTCCAATTTTTTCAAAAGCTGCTTTACATCATTAAAAAACATAATATTTCCACCTCTCTGTTTTTTTTCCCGACTCTGGATTCCAGAACCTTTTATTGTTTCCAATTTAGTATTATAATGTTTTATGTATTCATTTAAAGTAACTCTTGCGTTGTCTATTCTTTTGTTTCGTATTTGCCTTTCACCTGATGATATCTCCCCCTTATTGTATTGTTTTGTAACATATGCTTTATAGCCACTTAATTGACTCCTTTTTATTTTAGCATCCTTTATAATCTTATTAAGATATTTCTTAGTCTTTTGGGGTGTTATTGTTGATTGATTCAATATCTTATCCACATTTTCATAATTCACAATACCAATATCATTCAAAATCTCATTACTCGTATCTTCATCATCTAATGCATAATCGATCTCTTCGTCGTCATATTCTGGTGGTAAATCCTCAGGTTCCGGAGGCAGGTACTGAGGATCAACATAAATCTGCTTCTTTCCTTCAATAAGATCTTGTAAAGATTCTTCATATGTTGGAGGTTTTGGTACCAGTTGTTTATCTTGTTGTGGTAGTACATAATCACCAAATAGATCATCAATTTCCATTTCTTCAAAAGGATCAACTTCAGGCATATAGTCAATACCAGGCTCACCTTTCTTAGGTGGTCGCTTTTTTCTCTGAGGTATACTCGAAACTAAATTACTGTCAATAACATCATCTAATTTACTAGTCACTGGTTTAAATACCTTCGCCAATGACTCCTGACTGGTCTGCTGACCAATATCATGTTTTGTTATTATATTATGAACATAATTAATCTTATCCCCTAATTCAGATTTTCTCTTTGCGAGTTCTTTCCACTTAAGTAAACTTATTTATTGTTATATTATTACATTACATAAAAATGAAAATCATCTATAAAAAATAACGTTTTACACTGTGTTATACACCGTGTTATACACCGTGTTGTACACCGTGTTATACACCGTGTTATATTGAAATAATATACCCATATAATATAAATGAAAATACCAAATTATGACGTTGAAGACGATGTTGTCTCAACCTTTAAACAGTTATATGAATTCATGCCAAATAAATGTTTTCGAAATCTGATTTGTGGACCTAGTGGTTCCGGTAAAACAAATACACTATTACATATGATTTATAATTTATTGTACTTTGATAAAATATACCTGTATGCGAAAAACTTAGAGCAGTTAAAGTACCATAAGCTTATGGATATGTTCCAACCGATAAGTAATGAAGTTGGTTATGATGTTATTGAAGCAAGTAATAACGAGATTATTCCTGTAAATGATCTTGATAGTGAAAGTCAGAAATTGGTTATTTTTGATGATTTTGTATGTGAAAAAAATCAAAAACCATTGGTCGACTATTTTATACGAGGGAGACACAAAAATTGCAGTGTGATTTATCTGAGTCAAAGCTACTATAAGACACCAAAAGACATAAAATTGAACTGTTCACATTTCTCTATTTACGAATTCCCAAGTGCTAATGAGAAGAGTCTAATTTGCCGCGAAAACAATATTCCAATAGAATTATATAATAAAGCAACTGATGAACCATATAGCTTTATATATATTGATAAGTCACGGAAAATCACAACCAAAAATTTCGATGAACAAATATAATATAAATAACATATATATGAGTTACTCAAATGGAATTTTACCATCGTCAACATCAACGGTAACACCTCAACGTGGATTACCTGGCGTAGGGTTCAAATTAACAGAGGATGGTGATTACGATATGCAAGGTAAAAAATTAGTAAATATAGGACAAGTTACTGGCTTGAACAATGTTGTTGATTTCAATTTTGTTAGAAATACATTTGTTAGTAAGCATTTACCATTAGTTACAGCAAATCTTGATATGAAAAACAATAATATAAGAAATTTAAAAACACCAATTTCAGAAAAAGATGCTGTGAACAAAGAGTATTCAGATACCCATTATTTAAGGTTGGATGGAACAACTCATATGACTGCAGATTTGGATCTGCGAGGAAATAAATTAATTCTACCTGGAGAAATTGATATGGATCGAAAACTGATCACAAATATGGATACGGATGAAAACAATGATCTTTCTGCGGTGAATATGGTAACTTTGAAAAATGCGATTCAAAAAATACAACCTAGTTCAAGTTTGAATATATCTAAAAATATTGACCTCCAAGAGAAATACAATGTCATCCAATCAAAACAACAAACATGGCATGATTTGGGAGCACATTATAACAATCTAGTTTCTTACAATGATGTCAAAAACATATTCTTATCCCGTAAAGAGATGCTTCCTATGGAGAATTCAATTGATATGAACAACCACGTAATATATAATGTTCAAACCCCAACTGTAAGCGATATGGCTACGAATAAAGGTTATGTTGATACACATTTAAACGAAAAATTAGACAAAACGATTTCCAGCGATCTTGATATGCAAAGTTATAAAATTACTAATTTAGCAACACCTAAACCACATGAGAATAGCGCTGCCGTAAATGTTTCATTCTTCAACGCCGAACTCAATGATTCTAATACAAACTTGTATACACGAATAACAGACGATTATAAGAGTTATGTTAACAAGTCACACATAACTTCCTCTACTGCAGAAAAAGACGTTTTCAGATACCTGATGGAAGATGTGAACGAGAGCTCGTCGGAGAGTAATTGTTGTTAATGGTATTATCAATTTTGTATCCAGTCCACACAAAATCAATAAGAAAGCCTATGATATGACTCTTACGACAGACAATAATGATGAGTTCAGGTCAAGGATAGGTTTTAATGCATACAAACTTCCTCAAGGTGAGTACACTATGGTGATCGAGTTTTTCGTTCCAGATAAAGCTCACATTAGTTCGACATCTGTCAATGTTGTCTCATCAGTTCTTAATATCGGACAGCAAACTACAAAGATATTCAACACTGAAGGATACACAAAAAGCATTGTTCATTTACATAAGTATCAAGTCTCTCCACCTGAATATATAATGATAGACCTTCATGGAAGTATATCGAATAGTAATACAAAGAAAGCACATCTAATCGTTTATGTTGTTCAAGGCTATGTCTCGAGTGTCGATCCAGATGTATTTGATACTGTTTATGTAATTGAGGGCGGAAAAATGGTTATGGAGACCGATATTGATATGAATGGTAGAAACCTAATTGGTTTACCAAAACCCAAACAGTTACAAAAATTCATATTTTTAGGCAATTATATGAAAAATAAGAACAGTTATGATATCATATTCAACGGTTCATTATCTTTTATTGCATTAGTCAATTTGAAACTTATAAAATTATGGCTGATGATATTGGACGATAAACCGCCTGAAGGATATGAAAAAATGTTTATATTAATTCATAACACTTCGTTCGCTCCGCAGAATTGGGAAAAAACATCAAATAAAATTTTATACACTTTCAATATATCAACATCAGTTATCAATTTCAGGGAAGATGCAGACGTACAAATCAAATTGATATCATTTGATGATGACATTAAATTTGCACCTTATAATTGCCATATCAGTGCACTTTTTGAAGAGTTTTAATATATAATTATCTAATATATTGATATATATATAAATGGCAATTCTCACACAGTCAATTAATTTTTGTAATAAATTTTTCACAGCCCAAAAAACCCTACATCCTAATACTAAAGATGAAATATTAAAATCGGCTTTAATATATCAATTTTTGTATGTAAACTATTTGAATGAGTCAATATCAATGAACCAAATATTAGAAAAACACCCTAACATCGGCTTAATAGGACCGGGTTCTTGTACTATAAACACCAAATACCAATTTTTAATTAAACATGCTATTTTTCATGATGCATTTGGAAGATTTTACAATGACTATGAAAAGGGGCCTGGATACACATATTGTTGCCATTCATTGCCTACGAAAATAAAAAGATCTCCAATAATGGGCCAAATAAGTGGTGTATTATATTGCCTCATTTCAAATCCTAAAATATAATTATCCAAATATATAATATAATGACTAAAACAGATACATTCAATTTCAACCATATTGATAAAAACATCAGCCAAGAAAAATTATCTGAAATCAAAGCATTGTATAAATTTTATCATAAACGCTTTTGGTGCTATAAGAAGGCTTTCAAATATTTCAAGAGATTGAATTTAGCTATGAATTTAACATCAGTTTCTTTAGTAGCCACTGGTACAATAGCTGGTTCAATTACATTAAACCCTATTATTTTAGGAGTAATTAGTGGTAGTGGTTTATTGCTTAATACATACAGTGAAATTAAGAATTGTAAAAAGAAAATCGAAATGTCTTATTTTGCATACACAACATATCAAAAAGTATTAGTTGATTTACGCTCATGTCTCAGAGGAAATCAATTCAACCACACTGTTTTCATCAATGAAATGAGACAGTTAGATGAAATTATCATCGATCTTTGTCCTCTTGCTGATAAATTCGAGAAACAGTATGATAAAAAATTCACTTCCGAGTAAACTTTACCATACATTTTTATTTTGTTACTCATTCAAAGGGGTTTTTCCCTTTACATGACGTATGACTTCCTGTTTTTCTGAGAATCACGCAACAGGTCACCTTTTAATAATTTTGTTGATATCATTCTTTATCAATTCATAAACATGTTTCCACCAAGTCTCATAGAATTTTAATGTCTTCATTGACTTCGTTACTTTAATACTCTTGTATGGAAGCTCAAGCATCCTAAATAATTGCTTGATAACAAATTTAATACTAATCATCCGTTTACGGTTATTGTTAACCTGCGATAATACTTCATTAATTAAAGCGAATATTCTCAGGATTTTCTCTCTATTATCATTACTGATTTGTACATGATTCTGTTGTGCTATATCATTGACAACGTTTAAAATATGATATTTTCTTATATACACACTCTTTCTCGTCATTTTATATTTGTTATCATGGAAATCAATATATGGAGCTTGTAAATCATATCCATTAACAACACCACAATTTAGACAGACGCTCATACCATCTATATTATTAACATCTTGTTCACTACAGCATGACTCGACCACTCTCGCACTATTATCAACTTCTGCTAATTGCTGATCACAAAAGGGACATATAGGCTCTTCCATATTCTCCAATTCATTGTGAATTACTAAATTACAACTCATTCTATACTATTATATGAGATATTATTTTTATGTGACTAACATGCAAATATTGTTTTGCTTGAAAAAGGTTTTTTCCCTTCCCAATGGAAACAAAAGAGAACAATGGCAAGTGGATTTTGTATCATCCACCATTTGATTGGTTTAGGGAAATCATACGACTGTCTCATGACCTTGGAACGCAATATTATGACTCATTTTCCTGGGGGAACCCCCTATTGTATGACATCATCGACTTCCTGTGTTTCCGAGAATTATGTCACGCAAAGGAAATCACGCAATGGAATAAACGCACCATTTTGTTTTTATTAACATATAGTTTCATTTGATTTTACCATTTAATATTTCCATTTTATTTTTTGCCATTCAATATTTCTATATTTTAAATCCAGCAGATAGAAAGTAGTGATGTACTACATTCTCTGAGGCAATTGCCTCAGAGTGTAGTATATTCCTACTCCAGCCCCGCCCCCATTGGAAACATCTCTTTACGGCTGCGAAAGATATTTTTGATGTCATCATAAGAAACAAGATTGTTATAATGTGCTCCCAAATCATGCCATGTCTGTTGTTTTGATTGGACCACATTGGAACGTTCTTTCAAATCAATATCTTTGACAACTTCATGGGTAGGTTCAGGAGGATTCAGGAGGGTGGGTGATCATATTCACAGCTGAAAGATCATTGACTTCATCAGTGTCTAGATTGGTGATAAGTTTGCGATTCATATTGATTTCCCCAGGATTAACAAGGTTGTTTCCATTGAGATTAAGATTCCCAGTCACTCGGGACGATCCATCAACCATCACGGCATTCGCGCGAAGTTGCGGGGCATCAGAACGGACTTGCGTGATTTTACTTTTCAGGCTTGTTTCAAGAACATCAGTTTGATGTTTTGTGATGGCATCAGAATCCTTTGTTCCTTCTGCTACATTGACAAGTTTTTTATTCTCTATATCATAGTTGTTGTCTGAATCTAATTTCAAGCCACCACCAGATGATTGAACTTGACTTTCAAGTTGCCTTATATATGCCGCCAGATCAACTTTATTAAGTCTTCCAATATTGTTGAATATTCCCTTTTTAGTTTATGGAAACGTGATTACACGAAAGTGATTACATCATGTTCCACGCCATATCTCTCACAAATCATCTTATGATGCGCTTTTATGAGGATATCGGAGAGTTCCGCCCCTTATACAGAACAAACAGTTGAACATCCCCTTGAAGTGGCACAGCAGTCGCTGGATCAATATCCCCAAAGACTGTCGTGTTGGCCCCTCGAGAAGTTGATGCGGTGAATGATGTCAGTTTCTTTCCGTTAACCCAGCAACTCGAACGACTGGTAGGTGATGCTGAAGAATTATTGATTACCCCACCGCCTGACGCATTATTGATTACCCAGTGAACTGAGAGAATGCCACTTATTCAACTGGGAAAGATTTGCTTTTGATTTATAATTACTCCCTTGGAGATCCCCCTACTCCGGCTCCGCCGACTTCTACAAAATCTGCCCCGTGAACCCCCGAGATAATTAAGTCGCCATTCTGTTTGTAACAAACGAACTTATCCCATCCCCCATTGTCGTGGCCAAACAGACCATTTCGATAAATTGAATGTGGGCCAGTGAAGGATGAGATTCTGAAAAGAATAAAAATATTCACAATATCGGCGGCGCCAACTTGAGGATTCAGATTTATTTCTGAAATAAGTTTGTCATCCTGTCCATCAAATTCTATGAAAAATCTCTTTGCATTCTTAGTGGTTGAGAGAGTTGGTCTTTGATTGGATATATTTTGTCTGGCATCAAGTCCTGACAGAGTGTTATCTGAAATTTTCTTTATTTTTCTTGTTCCGGATTCCGAACCGCCGTGGTGGTTTGATTCAAGGGCAACTTCAGCTGAATAAAATATCTCTTGATGGTCATCGATGTTTTCTCAAAATACGGCTGGATACGGCCATACACCAATATCACTCTAGCATGGCATGAAATATATATTTAATTTAATGGGGAAAAGAGTCTAGTATCAAAATCAGCACATCAATATTAGTAAAACTGTAAAGTTTCGTAAAGATTGCTTGTATACTGATGGAGATATGAGCTTTTGAAACTTACTGCTCTGGCCTAATTTTTACAAAGAAATGTATGGGAAAAACACGAAAACGAGGCTCGACGGGCAATCTATGCCCGTCCACCATACATTTCTTTGTAAAAATGCTCAGTTTCAAAATTTCATATCTTCGTCAGTTTTCTAGCAATCTTTACAAAACTTTGTAGTTTTACTAATATCGATATGCTGAATTTGATGCTGGGCTCTTTTCCACAATAAACCAAATATATTTTGTGCCATGCTAGCGTGAAATTGGTCTATTGAAAGACAAGAGAGGACAGTCAGTTGCTAAGGCTTTTAAATCAATATTTAACACGAAGCGACAACCGCAAATGCTTTGGACCGATCACGGAAGTGAATTTTTCAATGGAACAATGAAGGATCTGCTGGATAAGTATGGTATAGCTTTGTATACGACGGAGAACGAAGAAAAATCATCTGTTGCTGAACGTTGGAACAAGACGATGAAACAAAAACTCTGGAAAATAATACAGTGTATTTTGACAAACTTGACAGATTAGTGGATCAATATAATCACACCTATCATTCAAGTACTAAGTTAACCCCCGCAGCGGCCAGTTTAATTAAAAATGAACCCAAGGTTTTCGCCAATTTATATGGTGATTTAATTTATTCTAAACACGTCCCAGCAAAATTTAAAATCGGCGATAGAGTTAGAATTTCAAAATTTAAACGGAAGATATTCCATAAAGGTTTCACACCGAACTGGACAGAAGAGATATTTGTTATTGACGAAATATTGAATACAAATCCTGTAACGTATAAATTAGTTGATCTGTTGGGAGAGAAAATAACTGGATCATTTTACGAACCTGAACTTCAGCCTACGACTCAATCGATTTTCCGCATTGAAAAGGTTATTCGCCGCGATTACAAGCGAAAGAAAGCCCTGGTTAAATGGAGCGGCTATTCTGACAAATTTTATTCGTAGATTCCACTGAGTGATGTGAAAAAGCTTGCCTAAAATATCTATCAAACGTGATAGATATTTTCACCGCGAATTACGCGTAATTCGGTATTTTGTTTCATAAGGGATTTCCCCGAATTACGCGTAATTCTGGGGTGCTTACCATTAAGCCAAGAAAACCGGTATTTTCGGTTGGAAAGCAAATGGTACGGTTGATTTTCCGAGAATTCCGGTTGGAACAAGTGGACAACCTTCAGAAGTTTTTTCCCCGATTCCGGTTGGGACGATTCGACTGGAATTTTCCTTACCATTTGAATTTAGAATAAATTCAAATTTAGAATAAATTCAAATGGCTAAATCGAGTTAACGGTCTGGGTACCAGGACGGAGAAATGGAAAATTTAAATGGTAAGTGCAATCTTGTCTGTCGGTCAGTAAATTTGGAAAATCGCTTACTATTATGTAACGGTCATCCCAACCGGTTTTTTCCTACAAATGGTAAGCACCCCTGTATTTTGATTCATGGATGTTTTTTCCCGAATTACGCGTAATTCTGTATTTTGATTCATGGATGAATAAAATAAATTAGAATTACGCGTAATTCTGTATTTTGATTCATAGGGGATTTCCCCGAATTACACGTAATTCTGTATTTTGATTCATAGGAGATCTTGCATAAAATTAAAACCAAAGCTGTTTACTCATTTCATCATAACGCGATAGACCCATTTCCAAAATGTCAATCTTATGTCAATCTTATGTCATGAAAGTTTGATATTCTCATGGAATTAGCACTCTCGCTTGGGGGCATTGGCGCCTGAAAATCAATAACTAAGATGTTATTTTGAAACTGCTGGAATTTAGCTGAGCCAGAAATTAACCGCTAGAAGTTAGCGATAGTTTTATCGGTAATAATTAAGGATTTAGAGGATGTTGTTTTTGGCATCGTAGGAGTAAGCGATAAAAAAAGCTAATAATTAAGGATTTAGAGGATGTTTTTTTGTTACCGCTAAAATTGAACTGAGCCAGAATCGGCCTTTTACAACTACTGATATTTGCCTGTGATGAGGCAGTGATCTTTGACAGAATCTCTGATAAACTGTCTGACTAAAGGCTCTCCATAGAATAGACAGTCATCCTGTTGAAAGTGATAACCGCCTTTTGAAAATTTTCTTTGGTTTCTTGGGCCAACAAAGGGAAAAGACTCCAGCATATCTGTTTCATCGTCTTGGATAAATGTCTTAAAATAGTTTGAATAGCATTTATTGCTTTTCCAATGAACCAGTCCTGCGTACTCTCCAGTGTTTGGATCATGGATCTCAATAGCATCGTAGAAATTGTTTTTGTATAGTGTTTTGCTGCAGATGTGACATTCTGATGCATTGTTGTAGTCTGCCCAGTTTTCCCTTGTCGTGTGGATGTTCTTCCTTACATGAAGCTCGTCCATGATAGTCGGAATGTAGTAAAGGAAGTCCTTCACAGTGTTCTCACATCTGTAGACATAGGGACTCGTTGTCTCACCATCAGAACGGACAGCCACAAGGTGTGTGCACTTCTGTTTTGGTTGTACTGCTTGCTGATGGATCTGATTTGCAGCCTTGGATTTCTGTCACTGGACGAAGTATGCATAGATGACCCAGGGCACTTTTGTCTGGTTTTGATAGTTCTTGAACTTAAGAATGTTTTGACCCTCTTTTGGCATTTCAACCTTAATTGCAGGCCGACATTTGATGCCTCTACAGGAAAAGAGATGGTCATCGAGAACGCGTTGTGATGAGAACGGATGAAGACTTCTATCGCAAAAGAAAAGCCAATGTCCTGTGTTGTATTGATTATAAAGAAGTCTGTTGAGACTTTTTAAATAGCAGTAGTGTGAGTTGTTATCGTCAGTTATAAGTATTAGGTTAATCCTTCTTGTGTCAGGATTTAATACTTGGCTTATTGTAAGGGCAACTACTCTTTTTTCTTCCCACCCAAAGACACTTAGAGCAAGATTGTTTAATAATCTTTCAACTTCGGAGATTTCATTCAAAGGTGTTGGAAAAGAAATCCCAGTGAAGTCTAGTCCGACGTTTGTTGGCTGTTTGTTTGCTCGTAAAGCCCATCGTAAGCATTGTTCATCTCTATTTTTTATGTTTATGATAGCTTGCTTATTTCTCAACGCTAAAGGAAGAGGAACGTATCCGCTACTTTTTAACCTGAAATCTAGCAAAATCAAGATAAACCTGATCTACTTTTTCAATAACCCAACCTGATCCATAGCTTACCCATCTTTCCACTTCCAAAATTGAGTTGATAACGTTATCTATTTGTTTGCTAACTTCCGTGCGTTGAAATGTGTTACTGGAAATGGGTCGGCTTGCTTGAAGTGATGTTCGATTCTTTCTGTTCCGTTAACACCTTCCTTTGCTAAATGAATTGACGAGTCATATTCACTTTATCTGGGCCCAGTTCCAAGACCTCTCTCCCAATAGCTCGAACTATGGTGAGTTTCTTCTCCTTGGTGAACCATCTGAGATCTTTTATGGGGTAGTCAGCAGGGACAGACATTTTATAGTTATGAAGCCAATCCCGAAAAGGCTTTTCCAACCGACTGAAGTGAAGCACAGTAGTCATTGCCATATATAAGGGGTTTACATTTCTTCAATTGTCGCAACCCCACCATAAATACTAACTCACCCCGGGTGGGGGCCTCACATGGCAAGTAGTATAGGGGGTTGTTTCGTACGGGCCCACCCGTGGACGGGGGTGGGGTGTACAAACAACCCCCTATACTACTGCATTTTAGTACTGATGTATAGAAAGTACGCTGAACAAGTTCTATTTGATGATGATGATTATTATTCTATTTTTAGTATGGCAAGACTGCATTGATGTGTGCAGCATGTGATAGTCATTCTGATACCTGCAAACTGCTCTTGGAAGCTGGAGCCAAGATTGATATGCAGAATCGTGTAAGTTGACAATTTATTTATCTAAAACAATTAATATGACAAAATACATACATGTGATGTTATTATCAACATTGACAGCTAGTGTACTGTTGTCCATGCATATTGCACTGACTCTGGGAAGGGGCAGGGGTGGTAAGAGGGGTCTTTCTGTACATTGGTTTGCACCCTTTGCTTGCAGGGTGGCTTTTGCTATTGTAATAAAATTTATAATTTCACAATTCAGCAGTATTCCGTGGACTACACTGATGTCCAATAGGGTTTTATTGGATCACTGAGGTCGAATTTGTCTGGCCAACCTTCCATGCAGTACTTCTTTATTTGTTTGCAGACAGGGTCTTGATCCTGGGCGTCTTTAATCTCCATTAGTTTCACGTCTGATACTGGTAGAGAGTCCAGGATGCTGTCAACATAGATGTTCATTTCTTCTTCTGGAATGGTTGACTGTATGTGTGGGTTAACCACTTGCATTCTGGATAATGCATCTGCAATATACAGCTCCTTTCTAGGTACATGGTTCACCTCTAAAATGAAACCGCATGAGGTGCATTCTTAGTTGCTGTACTCTAGGTGGGACTTCGTCTGAGATACGTGTAGTGAGAAGTGGGACCAGGGGCTTATGGTCTGTTTCTATGTTAATGGATTTCCCCATTATGTAGTCACTGCACCACTCACATGCCCAGGTTTCAGTTAAAGCCTCTTTCTCTATTTGCGTATATCTGCATTCCACTTGGGTGAGTGCTCTGCATATGAATACAATAGGTCTCCAGGTTTTGTCATCTTGCTTCTGTAAGAGTACTCCTCCCAATCGAAATGATGACGCATCTGCTGAGACTTTGGTTTCTCTGTTGGGATCATAGAGAGTAAGCACTGGTGCTGTAGTCAGGCAAGGTTTGATTTCATTCAATGCTTTTTGTTGGGGTTGTCCCCAGACCCACTTGCATCAGGTCTCGAATTGGCTTTGTTTTATCAGCTAAGTGCTCGGCAAACGTGCTCAAGTGGTTCACCATCCCTAGGAATACATGGACCTCGTGCACATTCTTGGGTGCTGATAGGTTTAGCACTGCTGCGACCATCTCAGGGTCCACTTCAATGCCATCTGCACTTAATACGTTACCCAGGAACTTGATCTTGGGCATGCTGAAGGTACACTTGTCTAGGTTAAGTGTAACACCTGCTGCTGATAGATGTTCAGTACTTCCTTTGGTCTGCTGTCATGTAGCTCTTGGGTGTTGGCATAGACTAGGACGTCGTCAGTGTTGCATTCAACTCCTTCAAGTCCCTCAAGAATCCTGCTCGTGCATTTCTGAAACTTTTCGGAACCTGAACTTATTCCATAGGGCAGCACGTTGAAGCAATAACGACTTCAAAGTGCGAGGAAGGTTGTTGGTGGTTTCGAGCTTTCTGACAACTTTATTTCCCAAAATCCTGAGTTCACATCTTCAATAGGCGACAAAAATAGTTAACACACTCTATAACAAAAACGGTTTTCGTGACATATTTATCACTGTATCTTTCCATTTACTGCACTCTGCCGCATTAACCCCTGTACCCCCATCCAATGTTGTAGGATTGTAGCGACAGACCTGACGAAACGATACACAACATTCTCTGGGGGGTAGGGGTGGGGAATTAGGGGGGTGGGGCTGAAATGCCTCTCGTCCCGAACAAAATGGGGTTGAAAATGACAATGTGTCAACAATATTGTCGCCTATTGTAGCTTTGTGAAGTACTTTGCTCCTACAAGCTTTCCAAGGGTGATATCCACATACGGGAGTGGGTGGTTTTGTCAGGCCTACACACACACTCTAACTTCATTTACCATAAGGCTTGGAAGTTGCTACCATTGGGGCACACCAATTTGTTGGGTGGTCCACTGGCGATATCACTCCCCTCTTTAACATTCTTGTAATTTCATCCTTGATTTCCTTGTGGAGTGGCATAGGTACCTTTCTTGGGACTGTGAGTGCAAAAGGTTTCACTTCATCTTTTAACTTGATGGTATACACTTCTTTCATCACTCCAAGCCCTGTGAACAGCTTTGGATAGTCACGGACTATGTTTGCTTTGTAGTTGTCATTGGTTAGGGTTTGACGATTAGGTTTTGAGTTGGCTTTAGGGTTAGAAATAGCGAAAGTTGATCGTTTCACTGCTTTTAAACTGTGAAGTTGATCGTTTTACTCGAAAAAATCGCGTTTCACTTTACAGAAAAACACTAAAGTTGTCCGTTTCACTTTAACAAAGTACAAGTTATTTGTTTCAGTAATACACTACTTAAGTTGTTCGTTTCATCAATAAAATTCAAACAAACTCTACAGCGTTTTGTCTTTGCGTACTAGATGCCCCTTGGGATGATACCTGTTATGAGTAATAATAGTTTTAGATAATTAGATAAGCCCTGGATTAGCTTGAACTTCTTGAAGGGCCGGCGGCATAACCAGCCTATGTTGCTTGTGAGGTCGTTTTTTATTTTTCTCGCTCAGATTTGTCCATTTTTGGCATGTGAACTACAAATTAGTTGCAAAACATTGTTCAGATTTTTTTCTGTTGTTTTTTTGTGTCGCTTTCGAGAATTAATATGTGCAAAAAAAGATCTGCATGCCTTCTGTTGAATGGGTGTTTCTTGGTGTTGCGGAAGCCATTGTTGGTTAGCTTTTGTGTTGTGGTGTGGGTATTGTTCAGTGTCTTTTTAATCTTTTGTTTTACGTCATTTGGTGATTACACCATCCGTAACACCAAGAAACTACCCGTTGAATCCTGCTTGAAAAAATGAATCCCAAGGTTTACCCGAATTTCTTGATTTTACGTTGATTTTTCACTTCAGATGGCCAAGTTTGGGCCCCTACCGCTAAATCCCGCTCAAGAAAAATAAATACCAAAGTTTATTCCCTCAAATTGGCTTCATTTTTATCACTAATAGTCAGCCACTAAGATTTGCGCCATCTGCCTTATCCTTACAGACCTCCTTTAGGAAGCACTCCCGGTCCTCCGCTGCCGGCTCAGTCTTTGCCCGCCTTGCTGAATTTCGCCGGCCGCAAGAACTGACTTTGAGCTGCCCAAAGCTGTATTTCAATCTCCTGCGCGACCATGCAAAGTCGACCTATCTGCCACTGTCGCAAAGCATGTTGGGATATCAATGGCGAAAACAAATTCTTAATGTCCGCTAAACGAAATACGGAAAATATTATAAGTCTCGAACCACGTCGGATATTGGGCATTTCAACTGTGGCACGGGATGGCAAATGGCCCACAACTCACAATGCTGCCCCCTTTCTGATCCCAAGTCATTCCAGACTTTCTCGCCAGCTCGTCTTGTCCACCAATGTTTTTCACCTTGAGCGTGAAATAGCGATTTAGACACAAGGTACGACAAGAAAAACGACTGGTTTCTTTGAGAGGTGCTAGAGACTTATGGATTTCCGGACTTAATGATGTCCTTCAATCACCGGATGGGCCTTAAACATATTAGCCTATACGCATGCTACAGACGATGTGTTTGCCGATGCAAGCTTACAATTGACAAGCGAGCCAGGCGGGCGTAAATAACGGTATTTTCCTTGACGTCGTTGGCGTGGGTCAGGAGTATTGCGGTCACATATTCTCACGGCCAATCTGCTGTAATGGCGTCGAAATTACGCTCTGAATGTAAACAAGCAATGGAAGGCCAGAACTCTGCTTTTTTTTTTCAGGTGAAATTAGTCCAGTTTCTTAGGATTAGTGCAAATTCGACAAGGGTTTGTGATATTATTTGTTGTACGATAAAATTAGGCAAATCTGAGCGAGAAAAAAAATAAAAAACGCTCAAAAAGCAACATAGGCTGGTTATGCCGCGAGCCCTTTAATTAGTGACTGCGGGTGGTCCCGACGCTGCACTGGCAGAGAAAGTCAGACATGACAAAGCTCTCGAAGCCTACCAGTCAGCCTACGATAAATATCAGAAAAACTCACAAAACTCCTAGACTGGATTGCGACCAACGATCAGGTTAAGGCCCAAGCAAAAAAAAAGATTTCACTAACACCGACCAAGCGCTGGCGCTCTACAATCAAACCCACCGGGACCAACAAATAACACCTCCCAAAGAGCCCGAGTTCTCTGACTTCTATCAGCCCAGTGAACGGCAGAAGCAAGGCGAGCTCTTGTTTATTGCACGGGTGTGCTTGTCCTTGGTATGCAGCATTTCAATTTCCTTAAAACTCGTATAACATACACAGACTCACACACACACTCACACACGCACTCACACACGCACTCACACACGCACTCACACACACTCTCACACACACTCACACACACAATGGATGCAAAACTCTCAAAGATCTACTACAGCCCACAAGGCTATTGGAAAGGGCTTGCTGCTGTGGAAAAGCTAGCCGCAGCAGCTAAGGTATCCGATGAGGCAGCGAAGAAGTGGCTCGTCAAGCAAGCCCTTTGGCAAATATATCTCCTCGTGCCACGCTACATTCCTCGACCAAAGTTTGATGTCTTCTCACCCAATGCAGTTCATCAAGCATATCTACTTTTTTGCCACACGAAAAACTACCCCACGGGAGGAAGGTTTACAAATACACTTTGACTGTTATCAATGTGACTAGCCATTACAAAGCAGCAGAGCCCTTGGCCTCGAAAAAGTCTGATGAGGTTGCGAAGACCTTTCAGAGGATTTACAGGCGTGTGCCTTTGAAATGGCCTCAACTATTGCAAGCCGACCCTTGGTTTTGAGTCTTGGTCATTATGGGTGCTGTAACTAAGGCTATGGGAGATAGAAAAACAGCTATTCCCCATGGACGTATTGACATCCACCGAGACCAAGAGGTGGTTGAAAGATTCAACTGAACCCTGGCTGAATGCTTGTTTGGCCACCAGTATGCTGTTGAAATGCGACTGCCCTCTGGACAAAGATCGACTGAATGGGTTAAAAGGCTTCCTGAAGTTGTCTCAGCTTTGAATAATGAAGTGACTAGACTGACCGGTATGAAACCTGCGGAAGCATTGAAAGAGGGAGAGGTGTCTGCTAAACCCTCAACTCCATATTCGAGACCCGTAGGGTTGAATGAGAAAAAGCTCCCTCCCCGGGCAAGTGTGAGATATTTGTACCAGCCGGGCGAGCTGGAAGGGGGTGGTAGACGAGCGACCGACCCAATCTGGTCTTTAAAGGTCTACAACATTGAAAGAGTTGTCACCAAGCCAAATGAGCCGGTCGTGTATTACCTTTACCACGGCCCCAAGCGGGGCTTTGTCCAAGAGTATCTGTTGGTTGTACCACCAGACACTCAGTTGCCTCCGATATCTTTGTGACCATATGCCAGCGTGTGGATGCCATCGTCTGCAATCCAGCGCTTTGAGTCAAATGGTGAAAGCGTTGTTTTGTTAAGATGCACGCCATAGATCATATGCCTCTCGCTTCGAAGCATGTCCATCGCGTGTTTGAATGTTTTCTTGTTGAAGAGGGCATCTTTGTAGTTTTGGTGGTTCATTTCTTTGCTGGTTACCTGTTTTGTAGTTCCCTTAGCTTTTTTGATGTGACTGAATACATTTTAGAGCACAGGCACACTGTTTTGGAGATGAGCTTTCCGGCGCACTCATCCTTTATCTTTCCAACGACCTTCTTGTTTTCCTGACTGTAAAGGAAGTGGTCTTTCAGATAGTCACTTGTGTCGTAGAGTTCATCTAGACAGTTTTCCATGTCCTTGTATACATTGTCTGTCTTGATTTCAAGGAGCAGCTGGCTGTCTGTGTCTGTGTAGAGTTCACAGTGCAAGCCATACTTCAACTTGAGGTGATTATAGTAGAAGTTGCACAACAACGTCTTACTTAAATCCAGTATGCACATGCCGGTGTAGACTGGGCTATTAAGGGAGTTTACCCTTATGCCCTTATGCATCTGGATCCCAGCTAGGTTTTCACCAAAGACGGTTGCTCGGGCAAACAGAGGGCTTGAGTTAAGCTTTCTGATCCTTTCTGTCTCGTGGGGGCGAACCAACCTCACGTCAATGTTGGTTTCTGAGGTTCTCCATGGTCTTGCCGAAGACAGAGTTGTTCATCAGCTTGAAGAAGTTCTTTTCGAAATCAGATGTGGCTTGCTTTCTGAGTTTGGTGTTCAAGTTGATGTATGACTTCCTCCAATCCCTCTGTTCGAACTTAAGGATTTTATGGATCTCCTTCAGCTTCATACCTTGCTCGAGGTAAAGCTAAAGATTCCTGTGATGCAGAACGTATCTGCTTTTGTTTTTCAAGGTAAGAAGCAGCTTCTTATCCTCACCCTGGCCATCTAACAGCGCCCTTTGATAAGGGGACATTTCTGCCTTTGTGACTCTACCTTTTTCTCGTGCGAGAGGGTAGGCATTGTGTTCTTCGTGTAGCTCCTCAGGGTATTCGAGATCAACCTCGAGAATATATCCCACCTTTCTGTTTGGCGTCCACTTTATGATTTGGTGCTGTGTTGGAGACACTCTACACCAGTGAAAGGGGGGGTTGACTCATGGCCCAGCCGTATTGGTTATTTGAGTCGAAGTACATGATGTAGCTGGTTTCTAACTCTGGGTTGTAGCCTTTGAGGTAGTGCTTGTTCGCCTTGCAGAAACGCTTGCTCTCCAATGAAATACAGCCACGCATACCCCTTTCGAAGTAATTCCAAATTTATGGCTGTGTGTTTTAGAAGGGCATCCCAGCTGAGGCCTGGGCTTGTGTAGTAATGCGCGGGATCAAGGTTGTAGTGGTTAAGGCAAGTGTCTCTGAAGTTCTTGAAAACGTCTGCCAGAAGCCACACGTCAGTTTTGAAGTAAAGGTTGTGGTAGTCACCGAGAGGTTTGTACTCAAACGCTTTCCAGACCTCATGCGCGTGTTTGTAGCCTTTGTCGCTGACGTGTTCCATTTGGGTTTGCTATAGAACGCGTCCTTCTCTGACAGCGCCTCCTCTAACTGTTTCCAAGAGTCCATATACTCGTATGGGTAGATTCATTTTTGCAGAAGGAGCTTGAGTTTGTTGGGATCCTTGTCATAATCCATCACGATTGTCAAGGGCTCTGGTTTGTTTGATTTGACTAGGTTGTCGAGGCTTGACTGCATGAACTGGCAGCTGTCAATGAACCTCAAGTTGCCTAGGGAGAAAGATACGTACTTCTCCATGTTAGTTGGGATACACGACAGATCTGACTGGACATCAGCCATAGCGCTCATGATGTGGTGCGCATCATAGCCCTTCAAGTTGTGAAACACAACAGGGATTATCACATTTCCGGGTTGATCCTAAAATAGTTCACATTATCTCTGATAAACTTTCTGACTAAAGGTTCACCACAGAAAAGACAGTCATCCTGTTGAAAGTGATAACCGCCTTTTGAAAATTTTCTTTGGTTTGTTGGGCCAACAAAGGGAAAAGACTCCAGCATATCTGTTTCATCGTCTTGGATAAATGTCTTAAAATTGTTTGAGTAGCATTTATTGCTTTTCCAATGAACCAGTCTTGCGTACTCTCCAGTGTTTGGATCATAGATCTCAATAGCATCGTAGAAATTGTTTTTGTATAGTGTTTTGCTGCAGATGTGACATTCTGATGCATTGTTGTAGTCTGCCCAGTTCTCCCTTGTCGTGTGGATGTTCTTCCTTATATGAAGCTCGTCCCTGATAGTCTGAATGTAGTAAAGGAACTTCTGAAAACACACGTGATATTAATCCTTAATTTTACTCGGGCCCATGCGATTACATATACTAATTGCAGGCCGACATTCGATGCCTCTACAGTAAAAGAGATGGTCATTGAGAACGCGTTGTGATGAGAACGGATGAAGACATCTATCGCAGAAGAAAAGCCTATGTCCTGTGTTGTATTGATTATAAAGAAGTCTGTTGAGACTTTTTAAATAGCAGTAGTGTGAGTTGTTATCGTCGGTTATAAGCATTAGGTTAATCCTTCTTGTGTCAGGATTTTCTACTTGGCTTATTGTAAGGGTAACTACTGTATTGTCTTCCCACCCAAAGACACTTAGAGCAAGATTGTTTAATCTTTCAACTTCGGAGATTTCTTTCAAAGGTGTTGGAAAAGAAATCCCAGTGAAGTCTAGTCAGACGTTTGTTGGCTGTTTGCTAGGTCTGTCTGAATGTTTTGTGTCTAGACAAGGAAACAATGCTGCTCGTAAAGTCCATCATAAGCATTGTTCATCTCTATTTTTATGTTTATGATAGCTTGCTTATTTCTCAATGCTAAAGGAAGAGGAATGTATCCACCACCTTTTAACCTGAAATCTAGCAAAATCAAGATAAACCTTATCTACTCATTCAATAACCCAACCTGATCCATAGCTTACCCATCTTTCCACTTCCAAAATTGAGTTGATAACGTTATCTATTTGTTTATTAACTTCCATGCCGTTGAAATATGTTACTGGAAATGGGTCGGCTTGCTTGAAGTAATGTTCGATTCTTTCTGTTCCGTTAACACCTTCCCTTGCTAAGTGAATTGATGCAGTCATATTCACTTTAACTGGGCCCAGTTCCAAGACCTCTCTCCCAATAGCTCGAACTATAGTGAGTTTCTTCTCCTTGGTGAACAATCTGAGATCTTTTATGGGATAGTCAGCAGGTACAGACATTTTATAGTTATGAAGCCAATCCCGAAAAGGCTTTTCCAACCGATTCAAGTGAAGCACAGTAACCATCGCCATATATAAGGGGTTTACATTTCTTCAATTGTTGCAACCCCACCATAAATACTAACTCACCCCGGGTAGGGGACTCACATGGCAAGTAGTATAGGGGGTTGTTTCGTACGGGCCCACCCCTGGGCGGGGATGGGGTGTACAAACAACCCCCTATACTACTGCATTTTAGTATTGATGCATAGAAAGTACGCTTAACAAGTTCTATTTGATGATTATTATTATTCTATTTTTAGTATGGCGAGACTGCATTGATATCGGCGGCACATTATGGTAAGTCTGATACCTGCAAACTGCTCTTGGAAGCTGGAGCCAAGATTGATATGCAGGCTCATGTAAGTTCTCAATTTATTTATGTAAAACAATTAACATGACAATACATACATGTGATGTTATTACTATACATTTACAGTTAGTGTACTGTTGTCCACGTATATTGCACTGACTCTGTGAAGATGCAGGAGTGGTAAAAGCCACCCTTTGCTTGCAGGGTGGCTTTTGCTATTGTAATAAGATTTATAGTTTCATAATTTTTGCTGTTTTTAATTACCCTGCCATCTCACACAATGCTATTGTCTCCAGGTTACCACCCTCATGTTCACAGAGTAAAAAAGTTACGAAATAACTTGGACATGGTTTAGAGGAGCTGCATAATAACACAATCTGGAATAATCTTTTTCCATTTTTTCTTCCCCCAACCAGAACTTTCAGTGCAACTGATGAGAGATTTTAAAAACAGATGTGACCGAATAAAATAAAATAGTATTTCAACTTTATTCTAGAAATTAACATTTGAAGTAAATATTTTTAGATTAATACAGAACAGATAATGGTGTAGATTTGCAGCTTACTCAGATCTAATGGAGTTAAATGTTATGCCAAAGAGGCAGTGTAACGATAGTCTCCTGCTTTGTCACCCAAAAGTAACCCAAAATTCACTGGGCGAGAGAGTATATTCACAAGATGCCCCCACACTGAGGAACACACTACCGTGGGAGCTGCACTACTCAAGTTCTGTTGACGTTTTTAACCCTGCTTCCAGAGTATGGAGACATGTCATGTAGTTCTAAGTTTTGAATCTTTTGCATGCTTCATGTGCCTATTTGGTTTCAATATTTTACAAACTAAAATTTGGAATTTTTCTCGACTTATGATTTTTGAAATTCTTGGCAGTTTAAGGTGGCTGAACGCAGTTTCACTGTACGTATGTGTCTTTCATTGTCACTTTAAAACTAACATCTGAGCGCCCAAAATTGGTGAGGCATATGATTAAGCAACAAGCTATATATTTTGATAGTTTTGTTGAGCTTTGAGGTTGTTGCCATGGCAAGACGGTGGATTGTAAATCAGCCTGCAATATTTGGTTGCATTATTTTCAGAAATTCTAGTCGTTAGATTTGGTCCATTATTTCTCTCCAGTAAACTCGTAAAAATATTTGCATATTAACACTGGTCTATTGTGCCAATTTTTGTGAAATTCTAACGAGTGGTTCCGTAGAAATCAGCACATTTCCGAGGAAAGTTGCTAAAATATCCAGTCACAATTTTTTTGGTGAACTGCTCATGCGTTGCATTTGACTGGGTTCTCGATCGGAAGGCAAAAACGACCAAAAAAGCAGTGTATTTCAATTGTTTTAGAAATTATCTATTGATTCAACAAAGATTTTTATGAAGAACAAATTGTTTGAATTTAAGACGAAAAAAAAACACTTTCGCAATCCACGCTGAATAGGCACCACATTTGTTTTTCTCAAAACTCTGCGTGCTGACTCACTTAAGCAGCTGAAATTGAAGAGCACCTGCAAACTGTGTTCAGCCACCTTAACCCTTTAAGCCCTGAGGCAAATCCCATGACCATGCATGACATACCATTTGAAAGGTTTTGATTAGTACAGTTCATAACTTATGCCATTTTAAATGGAGGAAGTTATGCCTTTGATAGAAATTGGTTTGAAAAGTAAAAATAAAAACGTTTAGCAATGTCGTAGTCTTCATACATTCTAGGTATACCCACAAACTATACCTCATTTTGCAGCTCTCAGTGTGTAGAATAACATGAGTTTCATCTTAAAGCACATTTGCATTAAGAAAAAAACATTGAAATGTTTGGCGGGTGGTCATTCACATCACATAGAGTAGGGGGGTATGATTTTATGTGCTCGATGGGTAGATCTTTCCAAGACCATTTTGGTGGCCAAAATTCATTGAAATTGACCAGATATTGAACATGTTATGTGATTATGTGCCATATGGCACTATCGGGGCTTAAAGGGTTAAGGGTTAAATCAAATCTGAACACATTTTTGTTTAGGAATTACCGGTAGCTTTATTAATTTTTTTAGGAACAGTTATTATTGAAGATGCATTTTAATATTTATGTATAGAAAGTACGCTCAGCAAGTTCTATGTCATGATGATTATTATTATTCTATTTTTAGTTTGGCGAGACTGCATTGATATATGCAGCTGATTATGGTCATTCTGATATCTGCAAACTGCTCTTGGATGCTGGAGCCAAGGTTGATATGCAGGATGATGTAAGTTCACAATTTATTTATCTAAAACAATTAACACGACAATTCATACATGTGATGTTATTATCAACATTGACAGCTAGTGTACTGTTGTCCATGTATATTGCACTGGCTGTGGGAAGGGGCAGGGGTGGTAAGAGGGGTCTTTCTGTACATTGGTTTCCACCCTTTGCTTGCAGGGTGGCTTTTGCTATTGTAATAAAATTTATAATTTCACAATTCAGCAGTATTCCATGGACTACACTGATGTCTCCTCTCATGTCCAATAGGGTTTTATTGGATCACTGAGGTCGAATTTGTCTGGCCAACCTTCCATGCAGTACTTCTTTATTTGTTTGCAGACAGGGTCTTGATTCTGGGCGGCTTTAATCCCCATTAGTTTCACGTCTGACACTGGTAGAGAGTCCAGGATGCTGTCAACATAGATGTTCATTTCTTCTTCTGGAATGGTTGACTGTATGTGTGGGTTAACCACTTGCATTCTGGATAATGCATCTGCAATATACAGTTCCTTTCCAGGTACATGATTCACCTCTTTAAAATGAAACCGCATGAGGCGCATTCTTAGTCGCTGTATTCTAGGTGGGACTTCGTCTAAGATATGCGTAGTGAGAAGTGGGACCAGGGGCTTATGGTCTGTTTCTATGTTAATGGATTTCCCCACTATGTAGTCGCTGCACCGCTCACATGCCCAAGTTACAGTTAAAGCCTCTTTCTCTATTTGCGTATATCTGCATTCCACTTGGGTAAGTGCTCTGGATATGAATACAATAGGTCTCCAGGTTTGGTCATCTTGCTTCTGGAAGAGTACTCTTCCCAATCCAAATGACGACGCATCTGCTGAGACTTTGGTCTCTCTGTTGGGATCATAGAGAGTAAGCACTGGTGCTGTAGTCAGGCAAGACTTGATTTCATTCAATGCTTTTTGTTGGGATGGTCCCCAGACGCACTTTCGGTCCTTTTGTGTGAGGAAGGTTTTGAGTGGTTTTGAGCTTTCTGACAACTTTATTTGCCAAAATCCTGAGTTCACATCTAGCTTTGAGAAGTACTTCGCTTCTGCAAGCTTTCCCAGGATGACATCCACATACGGGAGTGAGTGGTTTTCGCATTGAAGATACACGTTGAGCTTTGTCAGGTCTACACACACTCTCTAACTTTACCATTAAGCTTGGAAGTTACTACAATTGGGGCACACCAATCTGTTGGGTGGTCCACTGGCGATATCACTCTGCTCTCTAACATTCTTGTAATTTCATCCTTGGTTTCCTTGTAGAGTGGCATAGGTACCTTTCTTGAGACTGTGAGTGCAAAAGGATTCACTTCATCGTTTAACTTGATGGTGTACACTTCTTTCATCACTCGAAGCCCTGTGAACAGCTTTAGATAGTCACGGACTATGTTTGCTTTGTAGTTGTCATTGGTCAGGGTTTGACGATTAGGGTTTGAGTTCGCATTAGGGTTAGAGTTAGCGAAAGTTGTTCGTTTCACTGCTTTTAAACTGTGAAGTTGATCATTTCACTTTACAGAAAAACACTGAAGTTGTCCGTTTCACTTTAACAAAGCACAAGTTATTTGTTTCAGTAATACAGTACTCAAGTTGTTCCTTTCATCAATAAAATTCAAACAAACTCTACAGCGTTTTGTCTTTGCGTACTAGATGCCCCTTGCTGTGATACCTGTTATGAATAATAATGATTTTTGATAATTAGATTAGCCCTGGATTAGCTTGAACTTCTTGAAGGGCCGGCGGCATAACCAGCCTATGTTGCTTTTGAGGTCGTTTTTTATTTTTCTCGCTCAGATTTGTCCACTTTTGGCATGTGAACTACAAATTAGTTGCAAAACATTGTTCATATTTTTTCTGTTGTTTTTTTCCTTCGCTTTCGAGAATTAACGTGTTTATTGGCACGGGCATGCTTGCCGTTGGGTATGCAGCATTTCGATTTCTTTAAAACTCGTATAATATACACAGACTCACACTCGCACACTCACACACACACTATGGATGCAAAACTCTCAAAAATCTACTACAGCCCACAAAGCTATTGCAAAGGGCTTGCTGCTGTGCAAGAGTCCATATACTCATATGGGTAGATTCCTTTTTGCAGAAGGATCTTGAGTTTGTTGGGATCCTTTTCATAATCCCTCACGATTGTCAAGGGCTCTGGTTTTTTTTATTTGTCCAGGTTGTCGAGGCTTGACTGCATGAACTGGCAGCTGTCAATGAACCTCAAGTTGCCTAGGGAGAAAGATACGTACTTCTCCATGTTAGTTGGGATACACGACAGATCTGACTGGACATCAGCCATAGCGCTCATGATGTGGTGCGCATCGTAGCCCTTCAAGTTGTGAAACACAACAGGGATTATCACATTTCCGAGTTGATCCTAAAATAGTTCACATTACAAGCAAAATGGGCAGCGCCTCGATATTTGCCTGTGATGGATCCTGATGGATCTGATTTGCAGCCTTGGATTTTTGTCACTAGACTTGCGAAGTCTGCATAGATGACCCAGGGCACTTTCATCTGGTTTTGATAGTTCTTGAACTTAAGAATGTTTTGACCCTCTTTTGGCATTTCAACCTTAATTGCAGGCCGACATTTGATGCCTGTACAGTAAAAGAGATGGTCAATGAAAACGGATGAAGACATCTATCGCAAAAGAAAAGCCTATGTCCTGTGTTGTATTCATTATAAAGAAGTCTGTTGAGACTTTTTAAATAGCAGTAGTGTGAGTTATTATCGTCGGTTATAAGCATTAGGTAAATCCTTCTTGTGTCAGGATTTTCTACTTGGCTTATTGTAAGGGCAACTGCTCTTTTGTCTTCCCACCCAAAGGCACTTAGAGCAAGATTGTTTAATCTTTCAACTTCGGAGATTTCATTCAAAGGTGTTGGAAAGAAATCCCAGTGAAGTCTAGTCAGACGTTTGTTGGCTGTTTGCTAAGTCTGTCTGAATGTTTTGTGTCTAGACAAGGAAACAATGCTGCTCGTAAAGCCCATCGTAAGCATTGTTCATCTCTATTTTTTATGTTTATGATAGCTTGCTTATTTCTCAGCGCTAAAGGAAGAGGAATGTATCCGCCACCTATTATCCTGAAATCTAGCAAAATCAAGATAAACCTTATCTACTCATTCAATAACCCAACCTGATCCATAGCTTACCCATCTTTCCACTTCCAAAATTGAGTTGATAACATTATCTATTTGTTTGCTGACTTCCGTGTCGTTGAAATGTGTTACTGGAAATGGGTCGGCTTGCTTGAAGTAATGTTCGATTGTTTCTGTTCCGTTAACACCTTCCTTTGCTAAATGAATTGACGCAGTTACATTCACTTTAACTGGGCCCAGTTCCAAGACCTCTCTCCCAATAGCTCAAACTATGGTGAGCTTCTTCTCCTTGGTGAACAATCTGAGATCTTTTACGGGGTAGTCAGCAGGGACTTATGAAGCCAATCCCGAAAAGGCTTTTCCAACCGATTCAAGTGAAGCACAGCAGCCATTGCCATATATAAGGGGTTTACATTTCTTCAATTGGTGCAACCCCACCATAAATACTAACTCACCCTGGGTAGGGGACTCACATGGCAAGTAGTATAGGGGGTTGTTTCCTACGGGCCCACCCCTGAGCCCCGCCCCACATCTCCAACCCCCACTTCCAGGACGCCGAACGAGTGAGGCGTCCTGGAAGTGGGGTCGGAGATGTGTGGCAGGGCGGGGGTGGGGTGTATAAACAACCCCCTATACTACTGCATTTTAGTATTGATGTATAGAAAGTACGCTCAACAAGTTCTATTTGATGATGATTATTATTATTCTATTTTTAGTGTGGCAAGACTGCATTGATGAGGGCAGCAAATGATGGTCATTTTGAAACCTGCAAACTGCTCTTGGAAGCTGGAGCCAAGATTGATATGCAGGCTCATGTAAGTTCACAATTTATTTATGTAAAACAATTAACATGACAATACATACATGGTATGTTATTACTATACATTGACAGTTAGTGTACTGTTGTCCACGTAGATTGCACTGACTCTGGGAAGGGGCAGGAGTGGTAAAAGCCACCCTTTGCTTGCAGGGTGGCTTTTGCTATTGTAATAAGATTTATAGTTTCATAATTTTTGCTGTTTTTAATTACCCTTCCATCTCACACAATGCTATTGTCTCCAGGTTACCACCCTCATGTTCACAGAGTAAAAAAGTTACGAAATAACTTGGACATGGTTTAGAGGAGCTGCATAATAACACAATCTGGAATAATCTTTTTCCATTTTTTCTTCCCCCAACCAGAACTTTCAGTGCAACTGATGAGAGATTTTAAAAACAGATGTGACCGAATAAAATAAAATAGTATTTCAACTTTATTCTAGAAATTAACATTTGAAGTAAATATTTTTAGATTAATACAGAACAGATAATGGTGTAGATTTGCAGCTTACTCAGATCTAATGGAGTTAAATGTTATGCCAAAGAGGCAGTGTAATGATAGTCTCCTGCTTTGTCACCCAAAAGTAACCCAAAATTCACTGGGCGAGAGAGTATATTCACAAGATGCCCCCACACTGAGGAACACACTACCGTGGGAGCTGCACTACTCAAGTTCTGTTGACGTTTTTAACCCTGCTTCCAGAGTATGGAGACATGTCATGTAGTTCTAAGTTTTTGAATCTTTTGCATGCTTCATGTGCCTATTTGGTTTCAATATTTTACAAACTAAAATTTGGAATTTTTCTCGACTTATGATTTTTGAAATTCTTGGCAGTTTAAGGTGGCTGAACGCAGTTTCACTGTACGTATGTGTCTTTCATTGTCATTTTAAAACTACTAACATCTGAGCGCCCAAAATTGGTGAGGCATATGATTAAGCAACAAGCTATATATTTTGATAGTTTTGTTGAGCTTTTAGGTTGTTGCCATGGCAAGACGGTGGATTGTAAATCAGCCTGCAATATTTGGTTGCATTATTTTCAGAAATTCTAGTCGTTAGATTTGGTCCATTATTTGTCTCCAGTAAACTCGTAAAAATATTTGCATATTAACACTGGTCTCATGTAATGTTAACAGAGAGATCTTCCGTAATTTGTAGTTTAATATGTTTGCGTTTTGCAAAAATCTCCTCTGTTAGATTTCAAATTTCTGATAGCAGGTGAGTTCAGCGCATTCGGAACTATTATTGTGCCAATTTTTGTGAAATTCTAACGAGTGGTTCCGTAGAAATCAGCACATTTCCGAGGAAAGTTGCTAAAATATCCAGTCACAATTTTTTTGGTGAACTGCTCATGCGTTGCATTTGACTGGGTTCTCGATCGGAAGGCAAAAACGACCAAAAAAGCAGTGTATTTCAATTGTTTTAGAAATTATCTATTGATTCAACAAAGATTTTTATGAAGAACAAATTGTTTGAATTTAAGACGAAAAAAAAACACTTTCGCAATCCACGCTGAATAGGCACCACATTTGTTTTTCTCAAAACTCTGCGTGCTGACTCACTTAAGCAGCTGAAATTGAAGAGCACCTGCAAACTGTGTTCAGCCACCTTAACCCTTTAAGCCCTGAGGCAAATCCCATGACCATGCATGACATACCATTTGAAAGGTTTTGATTAGTACAGTTCATAACTTATGCCATTTTAAATGGAGGAAGTTATGCCTTTGATAGAAATTGGTTTGAAAAGTAAAAATAAAAACGTTTAGCAATGTCGTAGTCTTCATACATTCTAGGTATACCCACAAACTATACCTCATTTTGCAGCTCTCAGTGTGTAGAATAACATGAGTTTCATCTTAAAGCACATTTGCATTAAGAAAAAAACATTGAAATGTTTGGCGGGTGGTCATTCACATCACATAGAGTAGGGGGGTATGATTTTATGTGCTCGATGGGTAGATCTTTCCAAGACCATTTTGGTGGCCAAAATTCATTGAAATTGACCAGATATTGAACATGTTATGTGATTATGTGCCATATGGCACTATCGGGGCTTAAAGGGTTAAGGGTTAAATCAAATCTGAACACATTTTTGTTTAGGAATTACCGGTAGCTTTATTAATTTTTTTAGGAACAGTTATTATTGAAGATGCATTTTAATATTTATGTATAGAAAGTACGCTCAGCAAGTTCTATGTCATGATGATTATTATTATTCTATTTTTAGTTTGGCGAGACTGCATTGATATATGCAGCTGATTATGGTCATTCTGATATCTGCAAACTGCTCTTGGATGCTGGAGCCAAGGTTGATATGCAGGATGATGTAAGTTCACAATTTATTTATCTAAAACAATTAACACGACAATTCATACATGTGATGTTATTATCAACATTGACAGCTAGTGTACTGTTGTCCATGTATATTGCACTGGCTGTGGGAAGGGGCAGGGGTGGTGAGAGGGGTCTTTCTGTACATTGGTTTCCACCCTTTGCTTGCAGGGTGGCTTTTGCTATTGTAATAAAATTTATAATTTCACAATTCAGCAGTATTCCATGGACTACACTGATGTCTCCTCTCATGTCCAATAGGGTTTTATTGGATCACTGAGGTCGAATTTGTCTGGCCAACCTTCCATGCAGTACTTCTTTATTTGTTTGCAGACAGGGTCTTGATTCTGGGCGGCTTTAATCCCCATTAGTTTCACGTCTGACACTGGTAGAGAGTCCAGGATGCTGTCAACATAGATGTTCATTTCTTCTTCTGAAATGGTTGACTGTATGTGTGGGTTAACCACTTGCATTCTGGATAATGCATCTGCAATATACAGTTCCTTTCCAGGTACATGATTCACCTCTTTAAAATGAAACCGCATGAGGCGCATTCTTAGTCGCTGTATTCTAGGTGGGAGTTCGTCTAAGATATGCGTAGTGAGAAGTGGGACCAGGGGCTTATGGTCTGTTTCTATGTTAATGGATTTCCCCACTATGTAGTCGCTGCACCGCTCACATGCCCAAGTTACAGTTAAAGCCTCTTTCTCTATTTGCGTATATCTGCATTCCACTTGGGTAAGTGCTCTGGATATGAATACAATAGGTCTCCAGGTTTGGTCATCTTGCTTCTGGAAGAGTACTCTTCCCAATCCAAATGACGACGCATCTGCTGAGACTTTGGTCTCTCTGTTGGGATCATAGAGAGTAAGCACTGGTGCTGTAGTCAGGCAAGACTTGATTTCATTCAATGCTTTTTGTTGGGATGGTCCCCAGACGCACTTTCGGTCCTTTTGTGTGAGGAAGGTTTTGAGTGGTTTTGAGCTTTCTGACAACTTTATTTGCCAAAATCCTGAGTTCACATCTAGCTTTGAGAAGTACTTCGCTTCTGCAAGCTTTCCCAGGATGACATCCACATACGGGAGTGAGTGGTTTTCGCATTGAAGATACACGTTGAGCTTTGTCAGGTCTACACACACTCTCTAACTTTACCATTAAGCTTGGAAGTTACTACAATTGGGGCACACCAATCTGTTGGGTGGTCCACTGGCGATATCACTCTGCTCTCTAACATTCTTGTAATTTCATCCTTGGTTTCCTTGTAGAGTGGCATAGGTACCTTTCTTGAGACTGTGAGTGCAAAAGGATTCACTTCATCGTTTAACTTGATGGTGTACACTTCTTTCATCACTCGAAGCCCTGTGAACAGCTTTAGATAGTCACGGACTATGTTTGCTTTGTAGTTGTCATTGGTCAGGGTTTGACGATTAGGGTTTGAGTTCGCATTAGGGTTAGAGTTAGCGAAAGTTGTTCGTTTCACTGCTTTTAAACTGTGAAGTTGATCATTTCACTTTACAGAAAAACACTGAAGTTGTCCGTTTCACTTTAACAAAGCACAAGTTATTTGTTTCAGTAATACAGTACTCAAGTTGTTCCTTTCATCAATAAAATTCAAACAAACTCTACAGCGTTTTGTCTTTGCGTACTAGATGCCCCTTGCTGTGATACCTGTTATGAATAATAATGATTTTTGATAATTAGATTAGCCCTGGATTAGCTTGAACTTCTTGAAGGGCCGGCGGCATAACCAGCCTATGTTGCTTTTGAGGTCGTTTTTTATTTTTCTCGCTCAGATTTGTCCACTTTTGGCATGTGAACTACAAATTAGTTGCAAAACATTGTTCATATTTTTTCTGTTGTTTTTTTCCTTCGCTTTCGAGAATTAACGTGTTTATTGGCACGGGCATGCTTGCCGTTGGGTATGCAGCATTTCGATTTCTTTAAAACTCGTATAATATACACAGACTCACACTCGCACACTCACACACACACTATGGATGCAAAACTCTCAAAAATCTACTACAGCCCACAAAGCTATTGCAAAGGGCTTGCTGCTGTGCAAGAGTCCATATACTCATATGGGTAGATTCCTTTTTGCAGAAGGATCTTGAGTTTGTTGGGATCCTTTTCATAATCCCTCACGATTGTCAAGGGCTCTGGTTTTTTTTATTTGTCCAGGTTGTCGAGGCTTGACTGCATGAACTGGCAGCTGTCAATGAACCTCAAGTTGCCTAGGGAGAAAGATACGTACTTCTCCATGTTAGTTGGGATACACGACAGATCTGACTGGACATCAGCCATAGCGCTCATGATGTGGTGCGCATCGTAGCCCTTCAAGTTGTGAAACACAACAGGGATTATCACATTTCCGAGTTGATCCTAAAATAGTTCACATTACAAGCAAAATGGGCAGCGCCTCGATATTTGCCTGTGATGGATCCTGATGGATCTGATTTGCAGCCTTGGATTTTTGTCACTAGACTTGCGAAGTCTGCATAGATGACCCAGGGCACTTTCATCTGGTTTTGATAGTTCTTGAACTTAAGAATGTTTTGACCCTCTTTTGGCATTTCAACCTTAATTGCAGGCCGACATTTGATGCCTGTACAGTAAAAGAGATGGTCAATGAAAACGGATGAAGACATCTATCGCAAAAGAAAAGCCTATGTCCTGTGTTGTATTCATTATAAAGAAGTCTGTTGAGACTTTTTAAATAGCAGTAGTGTGAGTTATTATCGTCGGTTATAAGCATTAGGTTAATCCTTCTTGTGTCAGGATTTTCTACTTGGCTTATTGTAAGGGCAACTACTCTTTTGTCTTCCCACCCAAAGGCACTTAGAGCAAGATTGTTTAATCTTTCAACTTCGGAGATTTCATTCAAAGGTGTTGGAAAGAAATCCCAGTGAAGTCTAGTCAGACGTTTGTTGGCTGTTTGCTAAGTCTGTCTGAATGTTTTGTGTCTAGACAAGGAAACAATGCTGCTCGTAAAGCCCATCGTAAGCATTGTTCATCTCTATTTTTTATGTTTATGATAGCTTGCTTATTTCTCAGCGCTAAAGGAAGAGGAAGGTATCCGCCACCTATTATCCTGAAATCTAGCAAAATCAAGATAAACCTTATCTACTCATTCAATAACCCAACCTGATCCATAGCTTACCCATCTTTCCACTTCCAAAATTGAGTTGATAACATTATCTATTTGTTTGCTAACTTCCGTGTCGTTGAAATGTGTTACTGGAAATGGGTCGGCTTGCTTGAAGTAATGTTCGATTGTTTCTGTTCCGTTAACACCTTCCTTTGCTAAATGAATTGACGCAGTTACATTCACTTTAACTGGGCCCAGTTCCAAGACCTCTCTCCCAATAGCTCAAACTATGGTGAGCTTCTTCTCCTTGGTGAACAATCTGAGATCTTTTACGGGGTAGTCAGCAGGGACTTATGAAGCCAATCCCGAAAAGGCTTTTCCAACCGATTCAAGTGAAGCACAGCAGCCATTGCCATATATAAGGGGTTTACATTTCTTCAATTGGTGCAACCCCACCATAAATACTAACTCACCCTGGGTAGGGGACTCACATGGCAAGTAGTATAGGGGGTTGTTTCCTACGGGCCCACCCCTGAGCCCCGCCCCACATCTCCAACCCCCACTTCCAGGACGCCGAACGAGTGAGGCGTCCTGGAAGTGGGGTCGGAGATGTGTGGCAGGGCGGGGGTGGGGTGTATAAACAACCCCCTATACTACTGCATTTTAGTATTGATGTATAGAAAGTACGCTCAACAAGTTCTATTTGATGATGATTATTATTATTCTATTTTTAGTGTGGCAAGACTGCATTGATGAGGGCAGCAAATGATGGTCATTTTGATACCTGCAAACTGCTCTTGGAAGCTGGAGCCAAGATTGATATGCAGGCTCATGTAAGTTCACAATTTATTTATGTAAAACAATTAACATGACAATATATACATGTGATGTTATTACTATACATTGACAGTTAGTGTACTGTTGTCCACGTAGATTGCACTGACCCTGTGAAGATGCAGGAGTGGTAAAAGCCACCCTTTGCTTGCAGGGTGGCTATTGTAATAAGATTTATAGTTTCATAATTTTTGCTGTTTTTAATTACCCTGCCATCTCACACAATGCTATTGTCTCCAGGTTACCACCCTCATCTTCACATTCACACCCAAAGTAAAAAAGTTCAGAAATAACTTGGACATGGTTTAGAGGAGCTGCATAATAACACAATCTGGAAGAAAATGAACATATCTTTTTCCATTTTTTCTTCCCCCCAACCAGAACTTTCAGTGCAACTGATGAGAGATTTTAAAAACAGATGTGACCGAATAAAATAGTATTTCAACTTTATCCTAGAAATTAACATTTGAAGTAAATATTTTTAGATTAATACAAAACAGATAATGGTGTAGATTTGCAGCTTACTCAGATCTAATGGAGTTAAATGTTATGCCAAAGAGGCAGTGTAACGATAGTCTCCTGCTTTGTCATCCAAAAGTAACCCAAAATTCACTGGGCGAGAGAGTATTTTCACAAGATACCCCCACACTGAGGAACGCACTACCTTGGGAGCTGCACAACTCAAGTTCTGTTAAAGTTTTCAACCCTGCTTCCAGAGTATGGAGACATGTCATGTAGTTCTAAGTTTTGAATCTTTTGCATGCTTCATGTACCTATTTGGTTTCAATATTTTACAAACTAAAATTTGGAATTTTTCTTGAGTTATGATTTTTGAAATTCTTGACAGTTTAAGGTTGCTGAACGCAGTTTCACTGTACGTATGTGTCTTTCATTGTCATTTTAAAACTGCTAACATCTGAGCGCCCAAAATTGGTGAGGCATAAGATTAAGAAACAAGCTATTTATTTTGATAGTTTTGTTGAGCTTTTAGGTTGTTGCCATGGCAAGACGGTGGATTGTAAATCAGCCTGCAATATTTGGTTGCATTATTTTCAGAAAATCTAGCCGTTAGATTTTGTATATCATTTGTCTCCAGTAAACTCGTAAAAATATTTGCATATTAACACTGGTCTCGTGTAATTTTAACTGAGAGATCTTCCGTAATTTGTGGTTTAATATGTTTGCGTTTTGCAAAAATCTCCTCTGTTTGATTTCAAATTTCTGATGGCAGGTGAGTTCAGCACATTCGGAACTATTATTGTGCCAAATTGTGTGAAATTCTAACGAGTGGTTCCGTAGAAATCAGCACATTTCCGAGGAAAGTTGCTAAAATATCCAGTCTCAATTTTTTGGTCAACTGCGCATTCATTGCATTTGACTGGGTTCTCGATCCAAAGACAAAAACGCCCAAAATAGCATTGTATTTCAATTGTTTTATAAATTACAAGAACTTCAGACTTCGACGTCTTTGTAGTGATGACTCCGATTTTTCCAACAAATCAGAAGAAATGTGCCAGTTTTTCAAGAAACGTGGTTACCCTGACTCTGTTGTTAAAACGGGCTAACAACGTGCACAACAGATCGACAGACAATCAGCACTACAAACGCCACAGAAGGAAGAGAACGAGAGAATTCCATTCACCCTTACTTTCCACCCACAATCACACAGTCAAAAGCATCATTTTAAAAATTTCAAATTACTCCAAAACGACCCCACAACCCCACTAATTTCATTCAAACGTGACAAAAACATAGGCAACTTCCTAGTTACGAGCACACTGAAATCTGGCGATGAACCGGGAACTTTTAAATGCGCACGCACACGATGCAACACTTGTCCTTTCATTCACAAAGGGACAAAATAATGCGACCCAAACGATCTATTAAAATCACTGATCGTTTCACATGCACCTCCATAAATGTTATTTACTGCATAACTTGTACTTTTTGCAAAAAGATATACATTGGCGAAACAGGGAGAAGACTGGGCGACCGTTTTCGTGAACATCTCCGAGACTTTGAAAAATATGACAAAGACGCATCCAAACCAGTCGCGCGTCATTTCAATCTTACTAACCATTCTAAACAACACATGACAATCTGCGGCCTTTCCTTACACCAGGGAAACACAGAAAGTAGTAAAAACTTAGAACAAAAAAATCATCTTTCAAATCGGCACTCTCAAACCCCACGGAATCAATGAACGCTTCTCATTCAACTAATTTACATTTGTTTTTCACGTCACCAAATTTCCACCAATAGCGAAACTCCAACTACTATATAAAACCACACACTACCCACAATCCCTTGATTCGCTCCGACGAAGAGCTAGCGTTCGAAACGTCAGCTTTCTCAAATCTTTTTACGGTGGCTAATTTACCTTATCGACTCAGTCGATAAAACAAAATTCTTGTGCTTCACCTCCACCGACGCAGCACCACAGTTTCTCTAGAAACTAACCCCATTCATTTGATGTTTTATAAATTATCTATTGATTCAACAAACATTTTTATGAACAACAAATTGTTTGCATTTAAGACGAAAAACAACACTTTCGCAATCCATGCTGAATAGGTGCCACATTTGTTTTTCTCAAAACTCTGTGCGTGCTGACTCACGTAAGCAGCTGAAATTGAAGAGCATGTGCAAACTGTGTTCAGCCACCTTAAGGGTTAAATCAAATCTGAACACATTTTTGTGTGAAATTACCGGTAGCCTTATTAATTTTTTGAGGAATAGTTATTAATGAAGGTGCATTTTAATATTTATGTATAGAAAGTACGCTCAACAAGTTCTATTTCATGATATTATTATTCTATTTTTAGTATGGCGAGACTGCATTGATATGGGCAGCATATGTTGGTCATTCTGATATCTGCAAACTGCTCTTGGATGCTGGAGCCAAGGTTGATATGCAGGATAATGTAAGTTCACAATTTATTTATCTAAAACAATTAACATGACAAAATACATACATGTGATGTTATTATCAACATTGACAGCTAGTGTACTGTTGTCCATGTATATTGCACTGACTCTGGGAATGGGCAGGGGTGGTAAGAGGGGTCTTTCTGTACATTGGTTTGCACCCTTTGCTTGCAGGGTGGCTTTTGCTATTATAATAAGATTTATAATTTCATGGTTCAGCAGTATTCCATGGACTACACTGATGTCTCCTCTCATGTCCAGTAGGGTTTTATTGGATCACTGAGGTCGAATTTGTCTGGCCAACCTTCCATGCAGTACTTGTTTATTTGTTTGCAGACAGGGTCTTGATCCTGGGCGTCCTTAATCTCCATTAGTTTCACGTCTGACACTGGTAGAGAGTCCAGGATGCTGTCAACATAGATGTTCATTTCTTCTTCTGGAATGGTTGACTGTATGTCTGGGTTAACCTCTTGCATTCTGGATAATGCATCTGCAATATACAGTTCCTTTCCAGGTACATGATTCACCTCTTTAAAATGAAACCGCATGAGGCGCATTCTTAGTCGCTGCACTCTAGGTAGGACTTCGTCTAAGATACGCGTAGTGATAAGTGGGACCAGGGGCTTATGGTCTGTTTCTATGTTAATGGATTTCCCCACTATGTAGTCGCTGCACTGCTTACATGCCCAGGTTACAGTTAAAGCCTCTTTCTCTATTTGCGTATATCTGCATTCCACTTGTTTGAGTGCTCTGGATATAAATACAATAGGTCTCCAGGTTTGGTCATCTTGCTTCTGTAAGAGTACTCCTCCCAATCCAAATGACGAGGCATCTGCTGAGACTTTGGTCTCTCTGTTGGGATCATAGAGAGTAAGCACTGGTGCTGTAGTCAGACAAGATTTGATTTCATTCAATGCTTTTTGTTGGGATGGTCCCCAGACCCACTTTCGGTCCTTTTCCATCAGGTCTCGAATTGGCTTCGTTTTATCAGCTAAGTGCTCGGCAAACTTGCTCAAGTGGTTCACCATCCCTAGGAATACACGTACCTCGTGCACATTCTTGGGTGCTGATAGGTTTACCACTGATGCGACCTTCTCTGGGTCCACTTCAATGCCCTCTGCACTTAGTACGTTACCCAGGAACTTGATCTTGGGCATGCTGAAGGTACACTTGTCTAGGTTAAGTGTAACACCTGCTGCTGATAGACTTTCAATACTTCCTTTGGTCTGCTGTCATGTAGCTCTTGGGTGTTGGCATACACTAGGACGTCGTCAGTGTTGCATTCAACTCCTTCAAGTCCCTCAAGAATCCTGCTCGTGCATTTCTGAAACTTTTCGGAACTTGAACTTATTTCATAGGGCAGCACGTTGAAGCAATAATGACTTCAAAGTGTGAGGAAGGTTGTGAGTGGTTTTGAGCTTTCTGACAACTTTATTTGCCAAAATCCTGAGTTCACATCTAGCTTTGTGAAGTACTTCGCTTCTGCAAGCTTTCCCAGGGTGACATCCACATACGGGAGTGGGTGGTTTTCGCATTGAAGATACTCATTGAGCTTTGTCAGGTCTACACACACTCTAACTTTACCATTAAGCTTGGAAGTTACTACCATTGGGGCACACCAATCTGTTAGGTGGTCCACTGGCGATATCACTCTGCTCTTTAACGCTCTTGTAATTTCATCCTTGGTTTCCTTGTAGAGTGGCATAGGTACCTTTCTTGGGACTGTGAGTGCAAAAGGTTTCACTTCATCTTTTAACTTGATGGTGTACACTTCTTTCATCTCCCCAAGCCCTGTGAACAGCTTTGGATAGTCACGGACTATGTTTGCTTTGTAGTTGTCGTTAGTCAGGGTTTGACGATTAGGGTTTGAGTTGGCATTAGGGTTAGAGTTAGGGGAAGTTGTTCGTTTCACTGCTTTTAAACTGTGAAGTTGATCGTTTTACTCGAAAAATCGCAAGTTTCACTTTACAGAAAAACACTAAAGTTGTCCGTTTCACTTTAACAAAGCACAAGTTATTTGTTTCAGTAATACAGTACTCAAGTTGTTCCTTTCATTAATAAAATTCAAACAAACTCTACAGCGTTTTGTCTTTGCGTACTAGATGCCCCTTGGGATGATACCTGTTATGAATAATAATATATTTAGATAATTAGATTAGCCCTGGATCAGCTTGAACTTCTTGAAGGGCCGACAGCATAACTAGCCTATGTTACTTTTGAGGTCGTTTTTTTTCTCGCTCAGATTTGTCCACTTTTGGCATGTGAACTACAAATTAGTTGCAAAACATTGTTCATATTTTTTCTGTTGTTTTTTTTTCCTTCGCTTTCGAGAATTAACGTGTTTATTGGCACGGGCATGCTTGCCGTTGGGTATGCAGCATTTCGATTTCTTTAAAACTCGTATAATATACAAAGACTCATATTTGCGCACTCACGCACACACACACACACACACACACACACACACAATGATGCAAAACTCTCAAAGATCTGCTACAGCCCACAAGGCTATTGGAAAGGGCTTGCTGCTGTGCAAGAGTCCATATACTTGTATGGGTAGATTCCTTTTTGCAGAAGGAGCTTGAGTTTGTTGGGATCCTTTTTATAATCCCTCACGATTGTCAAGGGCTCTGGTTTGTTTGATTTGACTAGGTTGTCGAGGCTTGACTGCATGAACTGGCAGCTGTCAATGAACCTCAAGTTGCCTAGGGAGAAAGATACGTTCTTCTCCATGTTAGTTGGGATACACGACAGATCTGACTGGACATCAGCCATAGCGCTCATGATGTGGTGCGCATCATAGCCCTTCAAGTTGTGAAACACAACAGGGATTATCACATTTCCGGGTTGATCCTAAAATGGTTCACATTACAAGCTCTATGGGCAGCGCCTCGATATTTGCCTGTGATGAGGCAGTGATCTTTGACAGAATCTCTGATAAACTCTCTGACTAAGGGCACGCCACAGAAAAGACAGTCATCCTGTTGAAAGTGATAACCGCCTTGTGAAAATTTTCTTTGGTTTCTTTGGTCAACAAAGGGAAAAGACTCCAGCATATCTGTTTCATCGTCTTGGATAAATGTCTTAAAATAGTTTGAGTAGCATTTATTGCTTTTCCGATGAACCAGTCTTGCGTACTCTCCAGTGTTTGGATCATAGATCTCAATAGCATGGTAGAAATTGTTTTTGTATAGTGTTTTGCTGCAGATGTGACATTCTGATGCATTGTTGTAGTCTGCCCAGTTTTCCCTTGTCGTGTGGATGTTCTTCCTTATATGAGGCTCGTCCCTGATAGTCTGAATGTAGTAAAGGAAGTCCTTCACGGTGTTCTCACCTCTGTAGACATAGGGACTCGTTGTCTCACCATCAGAACGGACAGCCACAAGGTGTGTGCACTTCTGTTTTGGTTGTACTGCTTGCTGATGGTTGTGATTTGCAGCCTTGGATTTTTGTCACTAGACTTGCGAAGTCTGCATGGATGACCCAGGGTACTTTCATCTGGTTTTGATAGTTCTCGAACTTAAGAATGTTTTGACCCTCTTTTGGCATTTCAACCTTAATTGCAGGCCGACATTTGATGCCTGTACAGTAAAAGAGATGGTCAATGAGAACGGATGAAGACATCTATCGCAAAAGAAAAGCCTATGTCCTGTGTTGTATTCATTATAAAGAAGTCTGTTGAGACTTTTTAAATAGCAGTAGTGTGAGTTATTATCGTCGGTTATAAGCATTAGGTTAATCCTTCTTGTGTCAGGATTTTCTACTTGGCTTATTGTAAGGGCAACTACTCTTTTGTCTTCCCACCCAAAGACACTTAGAGCAAGATTGTTTAATCTTTCAACTTCGGAGATTTCATTCAAAGGTGTTGGAAAGAAATCCCAGTGAAGTCTAGTCAGACGTTTGTTGGCTGTTTGCTAAGTCTGTTTGAATGTTTTGTGTCTAGACAAGGAAACAATGCTGCTCGTAAAGCCCATCGTAAGCATTGTTCATCTCTATTTTTTATGTTTATGATAGCTTGCTTATTTCTCAGCGCTAAAGGAAGAGGAATGTATCCGCCACCTATTATCCTGAAATCTAGCAAAATCAAGATAAACCTTATCTACTCATTCAATAACCAAACCTGATCCATAGCTTACCCATCTTTCCACTTCCAAAATTGAGTTGATAACGTTATCTATTTGTTTGCTAACTTCCGTGTCGTTGAAATGTGTTACTGGAAATGGGTCGGCTTGCTTGAAGTAATGTTCGATTGTTTCTGTTCCGTTAACTCCTTCCTTTGCTAAATGAATTGACGCAGTCACATTCACTTTAACTGGGCCCAGTTCCAAGACCTCTCTCCCAATAGCTTGAACTATGGTGAGTTTCTTCTCCTTGGTGAACAATCTGAGATCTTTTATGGGGTAGTCAGCAGGGACTTATGAAGCCAATCCCGAAAAGGCTTTTCCAACCGATTCAAGTGAAGGACACTAGACATCGCAATGTATAAGGGGTTTAGATTTCTTCAATTGGTGCGACCCCACCATAAATACTAACTCACACCGGGTGGGGGCCTCACATAGCAAGTAGTATACAGGGTTTCGTACGGGCCCACCCCTGGGCACCGTCCCACATCTCCGACCCCCACTTCCAGGACGCCGAACGAGTGAGGTGTCCTTCAAGTGGGTTCGGAGATGTGGGGTGGGGCGGGGGTGGGGTGTACAAACAACCCCCTATACTACTGCATTTTAGTATTGATGTATAGGAAGTACGCTCAACAAGTTCGATTTGATGATGATTATTATTATTCTATTTTTAGTATAGCGAGACTGCATTGATATGGGCAGCATTTGATGGTCATGTTGATACCTGCAAACTGCTCTTGGAAGCTGGAGCCAAGATTGATATGCAGGCTCATGTAGGTTCACAATTTATTTATGTAAAACAATTAACATGACAATATATACATGGTATGTTATTACTATACATTGACAGGTAGTGTACTGTTGTCCACGTATATTGCACTGACTCTGGGAAGGGGCAGGAGTGGTAAAAGCCACCCTTTGCTTGCAGGGTGGCTTTTGCTATTGCAATAAGATTTATAGTTTCATAATTTTTGCTGTTTTTAATTACCCTGCCATCTCACACAATGCTATTGTCTCCAGGTTACCACCCTCATCTTAACATTCACACCCAGAGTAAAAAAGTTCAGAAATAACTTGGACATGGTTTAGAGGAGCTGCATAATAACACAATCTGGAAGAAAAATAACATATCTTTTTCCATTTTTTCTTCCCCCAACCAGAACTTTCAGTGCAACTGATGAGAGATTTTAAAAACAGATGTGACCGAATAAAATAGTATTTCAACTTTATCCTAGAAATCAACATTTAAAGTAAATATTTTTAGATTAATACAAAACAGATAATGGTGTAGATTTGCAGCTTACTCAGATCTAATGGAGTTAAATGTTATGCCAAAGAGGCAGTGTAACGATAGTCTCCTGCTTTGTCACCCAAAATTAACCCAAAATTCACTGGGTGAGAGTATTTTCACAAGATGCCCCCACACTGAGGAACGCACTACCTTGGGAGCTGCACAACTCAAGTTCTGTTGACGTTTTTAACCCTGCTTCTAGAGTATGGAGACATGTCATGTAGTTCTAAGTTTTGAATCTTTTGCATGCTTCATGTACCTATTTGGTTTCAATATTTTACAAACTAAAATTTGGAATTTTTCTTGAGTTATGATTTTTGAAATTCTTGACAGTTTAAGGCGGCTGAACGCAGTTTCACGGTACATATGTCTTTCATTGTCATTTTAAAACTACTAACATCTGAGCGCCCAAAATTGGTGAGGTATATGATTAAGCAACAAGCTATATATTTTGATAGTTTTGTTGAGCTTTTAGGTTGTTGCCATGGCAAGACGGTGGATTGTAAGTCAGCCTGCAATATTTGGTTGCATTATTTTCAGAAAATCTAGTTGTTTGATTTTGTCCATCATTTGTCTCCAGTAAACTCGTAAAAATATTTGCATATTAACACTGGTCTCATGTAATTTTAGCAGAGAGATCTTCCGTAATTTGTGGTTTAATATGTTTGCGTTTTGCAAAAATCTCCTCTGTTAGATTTCACATTTCTCATGGCGGGTGAGTTCAGCACATTCGGAACTATTATTGTGCCATAATTTGTGAAATTCTAACGAGTGGTTCCGTAGAAATCAGCACATTTCCGAGGAAAGTTGCTAAAATATCCAGTCTCAATTTTTTGGTCAACTGCGCATTCATTGTATTTGACTGGGTTCTCGATCCAAAGACAAAAACGACCAAAAAAGCAGTGTATTTCAATTGTTTTATAAATTATCTATTGATTCAACAAACATTTTTATGAACAACAAATTGTTTGAATTTAAGACGAAAAACGACACTTTCGCAATCCACGCTGGATAGGCACCACATTTGTTTTTCTCAAAACTCTGTGCGTGCTGACTCACTTAAGCAGCTGAAATTGAAGAGCCACCTTAAGGGTTAAATCAAATCTGAACACATTTTTGTTTAGGAATTACCAGTAGCTTTATTAATTTTTTTTAGGAACAGTTATTAATGAAGGTGCATTTAAATATTTATGTATAGAAAGTACGCTTAACAAGTTTTATTTGATTATTATTCTATTTTTAGCGTGGCAAGACGGCATTGATGTGGGCAGCATATGATGGTCATTCTGATATCTGCAAACTGCTCTTGGATGCTGGAGCCAAGGTTGATATGCAGGATGATGTAAGTTCACAATTTATTTATCTAAAACAATTAACATGACAAAATACATACATGTGATGTTATTATCAACATTGACAGCTAGTGTACTGTTGTCCATGTATATTGCACTGACTCTGGGAAGGGGCAGGGGTGGTAAGAGGGGTCTTTCTGTACATTGGTTTGCACCCTTTGCTTGCAGGGTGGCTTTTGCTATTGTAATAAAATTTATAATTTCACAATTCAGCAGTATTCCATGGACTACACTGATGTCTCCTCTCATGTCCAATAGGGTTTTATTGGATCACTGAGGTCGAATTTGTCTGGCCAACCTTCCATGCAGTACTTGTTTATTTGTTTGCAGACAGGGTCTTGATCCTGGGCGTCTTTAATCTCCATTAGTTTCACGTCTGACACTGGTAGAGAGTCCAGGATGCTGTCAACATAGATGTTCATTTCTTCTTCTAGAATGGTTGATTGTATGTCTGGGTTAACCACTTGCTAAGTGAATTGACGCAGTCATATTCACTTTAACTGGGCCCAGTTCCAAGACCTCTCTCCCAATAGCTCTAACTATAGTGAGTTTCTTCTCCTTGGTGAACCGCCCCAGATATCCGACCCCCACTTCCAGGACCCCGAACGAGTGAAGCGTCTTGGAAGTGGGGTCGGAGATGTGGGGCGTGGCGGGGGTGGGGTGTACAAACAACCCCCTATACTACTGCATTTTAGTATTCATGTATAGAAAGTACGCTCAACAAGTTCTATTTCATGATGATTATTATTATTCTATTTTTAGTATGGCGAGACTGCATTGCTATGTGCAGTATATGTTGGTCGTTCTGATATCTGCAAACTGATCTTGGAAGCTGGGGCCAAGATTGATATGCAGGCTCATGTAAGTTCACAATTTATTTATGTAAAACAATTAACATGACAATACATACATGTGATGTTATTACTATACATTGACAGGTAGTGTACTGTTGTCCACGTATATTGCACCGACTCTGTGAAGGGGCAGGAGTGGTAAAAGCCACCCTTTGCTTGCAGGGTGGCTTTTGCTATTGTAATAAGATTTATAGTTTCATAATTTTTGCTGTTTTTAATTACCCTGCCATCTCACACAATGCTATTGTCTCCAGGTTACCACCCTCATCTTCACAGAGTAAAAATGTGACGAAATAACTTGCACATGGTTTAGAGGAGCTGCATAATAACACAATCTGGAAAAATAGTGTTAGCTAGAGATTGTATTTTCATGAGTTGTCCCCACATTGAGGAATGCGCTACCTTGGGAGCTGCATAAGTCAAATTCTGTGGACATTTTTATCCTTTTCACTTCCAAAGTTAATTATGAAGACATGTAGTGTGGTTCTAACTTTTGAGTCTGTTAACCCTTTCACTCCTAAAGTCAGTTATGGAGTCATGTAGTGTAGTTCTAACTTTAAAGTCTGTAAACCCTTTCACTCCCAGAGTCAAATATGAAGACATGTAGTACAGTGTAGTTCGAACTTTTGAGTCTGTTTACCCTTTCACTCACAGAGTCAATTATGGAGACAATTTGTAGTGTAGTAGTAACTTTTGAGTCGGTGGGCGAAATCCTAGTGTGAGCATTGTGTGGTTCCAGAAACAGAACTCGTTGAGACAGTAGTGTTTCCGTGCGCAACACGACCGTTTGTCTAATGTCCTATCAAAAATCACATTTATCGAAGCCCTCCTCTCTCCCCCCCCTTCCTCCCCTTCCTTTGCTAAGTGAATTGACGCAGTCATATTCACTTTAACTGGGCCCAGTTCCAAGACCTCTCTCCTAATAGCTCTATGGTTGTATTAGGGCTTGGTATATTGATTCAAGTGAAGAGGTTGGGACAAACGGCTTAATTCGTCGCAAAGCACCAATCCCTGCACTTACTTTCTTACAAATACCATCAATGTGGTTTTGAAAGGTTAGTCTTTCATCAATTTCTACGCCAAGACATTTATTTGATTTTACTCGAGCAACTCTAGTGTTTTCTATAAAAACATTGTTTGATATATCCTCGATTTTATTGTTGAGATTAAATGCAGATCCAATAATCATCAGCTTAGTTTTTGATGGACGAAGCTGTAGTTTATTTACAGCTAGCCAATCACACATATGCTCAATATCTAAATTTAAGTCAGTGGTAAGATCAACTTCATTAAGCGAAGATGTGAAGATTTGTGTGTCATCTGCATACATGCAAGGGGTGGTAGAGGTAAGACAGTTTGGTAGGTCATTTATATATAGCAGAAATAAGAGGGGCCCTAGAATTGAACCTTGTGGAACACCACATAATATTTCTTTTGGGGATGACAGGGACCCATTAACGAAACATTGTTGTTTTCTGCATTTGAGATAGGAAGTGAACCAATTCAACTCACAACCAGAAACACCATAAAATTGCATTTTCTGGAGCAAAATGGGATGGTTTATCGAATCAAATGCTTTTCTTATGTCTAAAAATACCACACCTGTCAACATCCCCTTATCCATACTTTCAAACCACTCGTCACACATCTGTATTAACGCTGAGACTGTTGAATGTAACGGGCGGAAACCAGATTGAAATTTGGAAAGCACAGAATTATCAATAAGATATCCATATAATTGTCGAAATATTTCTTTCTCAAACACTTTACTTATTATCGGCAGGATTGAAATAGGTCGATAATTACCGGTTTGACGACGGTCATCAGCTTTATAAATTGGACTTACACGCGCATGTTTCCAATCATCTATAAAAATTCCGGTTGAAAGTGAGAGGTTAAAAATCGATGTCAAAGAAGGGACAATTGTATCTGCAGCAAGTTTTAGTATCTTAGCAGGGATTTTATCGAGGCCAGTACTCTTTGACGTATTTAATTTCCTTAATGTTGATTCCACGTTATGTATTGGGATATCAGAGAAATTAAAGCCCGCCAAATTATTGTCTATTCTACCAAGAAAAGTGTCAATATTATTTACTGGCGTTCTTGTAGATTCGGCAGCTAATTTAGGCCCAATATTGACGAAAAAATCATTAAAAGCCTCACAAATGTCTCCAGCATCAGAGACTACATTATCATTAATGATAAGCTCATTTACATAATTGGATTTACTATTTCTACCCAAAAGGGAATTAATTACTTTCCATGTCTTTTTGGGATCAATAACGCGTTTACACGTTTCAATTTTGCTTCGATAATATATATAGATAGCCCAAGCCTAACAGCGTCGCACTTTGAACAAGCTTAACTAAGGTGAAAGGTTGGAAGCACAAGAATTAAGATTGACGAACGGGCTATTTTCAATTTTGGCAATTCTCAAAAACAGTATTACGCGACCGTCTGCACAGTACGTTTTTATAGACCGTACAAAAGATCACAAAAACAACTTTTCTCTGTCTAGAATAAATAGTACCACTAGTTTCCGAATACAATACAGTTTATGTTTGTCAAAAATTGCCCGAGAAACTGATTTGAAAATCAAAAATTGCAAAAATACACAAACATATTTGCATAAGGCGATGCGAGTGAAGAGAGATGTTTTGTTTACATAAAATCGCTTTTCAATCTATCTAATGAATGAACAAACACATAAAAATGGACAACACAATCTTCTTTCGAAAAAAAATTCAAATCTCCATTAGTTTACGTTTAATGCAAAACGCGTACCATTTAATTATAGCTCATCGAGTTCAAGCTTTCTTCGATGAAATTCAAGAGATCGATACAACTAAATTTAGGCACGTTTTAAAATCAATTCGCCAAAACTAACAATAACACTAATAACAAGTCACTCACAGATTGATATCAACATAAATTCTCATCGAAAACTGTAATCTGTTTTACCTTTAAGTTCCTCGCTTGCTTGGAAATTCAAATCTCCGCTTCTGGTTCTGAAATCATCTCCCGCATTGATAAAAACGTAATACATGAAGTTCCTCGAAGCATGATTTTATCCCTCAAAGCTCGTCTTTTTCCACTAAAGCGGCTTCTGAGTATACCTTAATTAGTATCCCTGTCTTGAGTAGCAAACCGCGAAAAAATGCAGGAAAATAACGAGTTCAATTCTCCGCTAGGCACAAGAAAACAACTAAAGTGTTTACCGAGCTCACGGCTGTGTGGCCGCGCGAAAAACAAAATTGCTTAGATCCCGGATGTTGTCCAACACGGGCGGGCACACACGCGCCCGCGAAACATTCCGCTAGCCATGACCATGAAAAATCTCGGCGTAGGTTCTATGAGTATGGAGCTGCGCAGCCAGGCCTTCGGCCTGGCAAGTGCTCCGCTAATAATCAGACTTCGCTTTGCGCATTTCAATGTTCGCCTTATTCCTAGCGGATTTGTATAGCTCCCAGTGACGATGACTTTGAATTTTATTGCGCGTTTTTTTGTGATAATCTCTTTTGTGATTATTGCTCGCCCTTGTGGGACACATGTGGCAAAGGCCTTAAAGACAGAATACAGAGGTTGCAATCTTGTGCGGCCAGAGTAATTACCGGTGCGGGCTATGAGACTCGTTCAAGGGATGTAATCAAGTGTTTAGACTGGAAAACTCTCCAAGATAGGCGAACTCAAATTAAATCAACCTTAATGAATAAAACAATGAATAATCAAACTGCTCCATATTTAAGAGAGTCCTTTACAAGACTATCTGAAAATCAAACTCAATATAATCTACAAAATCTTGATACAGACCTGGTACTTCCAAGGCCGAAAACCAACTATCTAAAGCGTAGTTTCAAATATAGCGGTGCTATGCTCTGGAACAGCCTACCGAGGCTAAAAAGGCAAACACACTATCTCAGTTTAAACGTAGTGTAGCCTCTATGCCTGCCACTGAGTTATGCTGAATATTTTCTCCTAATTGTAAATTGTTTTTATTTTATTTTGTAATATACATATTTGTTAAACGCCCCGCTTGGAAACCAGCTATTGCATATAGTTGTAGTGGCTAGCATTGTAAAATAAAGTGTATGTATGTATGTATGTATGTATGTATGTATGTATGTATGTATAGTGAGTTTCTTCTCCTGGGTGAACAATCTGAGATCTGGGGTAGTCAACAGTAACAGACATTTTATAGCTTTGAAGCCAATCCGAAAAGGCTTTTCCAGCCAATTCAAGTGAAGCACAGTAGCCATCGCCATATATAAGGGCAAACCATTTCTTCAATCCCCACCATAAATACTGACTTGTCTCGAGTAGGGGCCTCACACGGCATGTAGTATGGAGGTTACCTATTCAGCATCCTGGAAGTGGGGTCAGAGATCTGGGGTGGGGCGGGGGTGGGGCCGAATAGGTTAGGCTACCAGGCTCCTATTACACATTGAAGGCAACAGCCTTGCAAGCAATTTCCTGATGAAACACAAATACAGAAGAAACAAATATTTTGTAACCAACAAGCATTCGTTTATCATTAAGAAATACATATTTGTTCTAATTACCATATGTTAATTTTGTATGAGTGGTGGTCTGATCAGTAACTACCAGAAGCCAATAATTTAATGTTATAGAGATTTATACCAAAACATTTCAGTCTTCTTGAAAGTTTCAAGAGCCTGCAAAATTTGGGTTCTGCTTGAATTGTTTCCAAAATCTTGAAGGGGGTTTATTATTTTGCTCGCGTGTTCATGCAGATTCTTGTGAAAGGTACCCTGGGTGCCAGAGGTTTTTATTTTTTAGTGAAAACGGCGAGTTTGAGCGGCGAAGCCGCGACAACAAGGCGCAACGCGCCGAGAAAAAATAAAAACCTCTGGGCACTCGAGTACACAACCTCATTTCCATGCGAATTGTGGATCGGATATCTCACCAAACCGGTTTTAAACCTTGGGGACCAACGCGTGTCTGTTTGTTTACATTAAATCCTGCAGCTGACATGTTTAAAACGCGGTCGAGACAGACTCCAGTGGAAAAGATACATCGATGACATTTTTTCACTGTAGAGTGTCGAGAAAAAGGAGATAGAAGATTTTATTGTCCTTGCAAACAAACATTAATCTCAGACAAAGAAGTAAACTTTCTGGATACAACCGTTTTCAAAGGCGAGAGATTTAACAAACAAAGAATCCTTTAAATACGCACGCAATTAATCCAGTACACCTATTTCTCTTCCTGTCACCTACCAGTGGTCAGCGAAATCGTTCAGCGAGAATACCTGCAACTCCAAAGCACGCCTCCGTGCTAGAGATAAAAATTAAATAGAGATAAAAATTTTCCTCGTTCAAACAAAACTCTAAAGGTCACACTCCACGATAACACGAATTAATAAGTCGTGTCTGGCCTGTCGCCACCTCTTTTCAAGACAGCCTTTCGCTGAATAAATTTCAACAGCGCTTCTTTCTAAACTGGCTTTAGTTCTCTGATATTTTGAAAATTTGGATACTAAAGAGTAATCCACAGCGTTTCTTAAAGATCGCAAAAAAGCCGCGATCTCTATCTACGTCCGCCATTGTTGTTTGTGTGGCTTCACTTTGGGAAACCGGTTTTTCACGCGCCCGTTGCGAATTGTTTTGGTCCAGCCAATCGAAGTTGCTGTTGCATCGTTAACTCCCGGTAGAGTTTGGAAACAAGTAGGAGTAACCAATCAGCGACCTAGTTCAGATTCTGAACTAGATCCTCGCATGGAAATGAGGTTGTATATTCGAGTGACCAGAGGTCCGTCTCGCGAGCTTCTTCTAACCGTTGATGCGGTTAATTTCACTCATGATATTCAGAGAACGGACCTCTGGATCCAGGGTGTGTGAAAGGTTGCTCAAATGTTCAAATTCTAGTAGGTTTTTTTTCCATTGGGCTTGTTACTCACAAGAGAAGCTGCACTATCCAGTGATGTACATGTATTGTGCTCGCAAAAATAACGCTGATTTCTGATGTTTGCAATACTTGCAAAGACCATTAATTTGATACCCCTTGAAATGATGTTGCTTCAACCTGACATTACTGACATCAATATTTTTTTTTCAGAATAAATCTAAATCCAGAAGGAAAGCCAAGAGGCAGCCTGGTATTAAAGAGATGTTTGCAAAAGGGTTAGTGTGGCCTGTATACTTAGAATTGAAATGATGCTAAAACTAATATTTCATACTCATGACAAAAAAAAAATCCAAGATTAATTTTTCACATGAACTGCAGATTATTTTCCACGATGAACCTATGGAATGCAAATGAGTCTCATGAGTTGTCATTTTCTCTGTGCTTCTATATCTGTTATTCACTTTTCTTGCGTTCTTTGCCAAAAAAAGCCCTTAGGGCGCTCTCATTGGTGTAACGGGTATATATTAACCGCGCCTTGCTTAATTTGGCATCTTTTGGCGGAAAACCATGCAGTGGAAAGCTTGCTTTTGTTGTTTGCACCAACTCCAACCACAGATCATGGCTGGCCAAGACATCGCTGTTCCACTACCAGGCAATTTGAGAACAACACACCGGCTATGGCCCAGTTGTTTTTCTCTTGGTGTTATTTAGCGTATTTAAATTGTTCAAGCACATTTGTTGGGATTCCGTCTGTCGCCCTTCGCGTCTAGAAGCAAGTTTTCTCCTCAAAGCTTTTGCTTGTATTGCTATTTTAGGCCCCGACCACACTAATGCGTTTTCATTTCAAGAAAACGAAGCAAAATATTTTCGCCCACACTAGCGTTTTCACCTGTCCACTCTAAAATGGTCGAAAACGATGAAAACGACTGGAACCAGGGATTGCGCATGTGTTAAAGGTGATAGATGCTCCGATTTGGACTGGAACCAATGGCTCTTTACGTCATTGTTTTTAAAAGTCTCCGTTTTCACCTATCCACACTAGAAACGAAGGGTTTTCAAAACAATGCGTTTTCAAAAGTCTCCACTTTTGAAACCATTTTCGAGTCTCCGTTTTCATCAGCATTTTCGGGTGATTTGGTATGGATGATAGGCTAAAACGCATCAAGACGTATGCGTTTTCAACGAATACGCATTAGTGTATAGTTTCTCTTGGTCGACTCGTGGATTGTCCTAGGTTAGTTTCAGTCTAGCACGTGGTCCCCAAAAATTTCATTACTTTCATATTCTTTGCACATGTGTGTTTAGATCATCAAAGGAATTAAGAATTACCCTGTTTATGTTTCTGTTTCATTTCACAGTGCCCCATTTTGGTGGTTGGTTTTTTCATTCTGTGGGATTTTTTGACACATTTATACAGAGTTTATTCGTCAAGTCTCCTAGCATCTTCGGACATTTATTCAGATTTGGAAATGTGGCTCTGTAGACTTAGGTCCATCTATAGAGAGTGCATCGAGTCTCTGATTAGCTTCAGGTCGGGTTTACCAAAGGTTTGTGCAGCTCTGTGGGGTTTAGGTCCATTTATAGAGAGCTTGTTCGAGTCTTTGATTGGCTTTGGGCCCTGTTCAGGGAAGTGTTGTGTAGCCCTGTGGGCTTTAGGTCTGTTTATAGAGTGCTTGTTCGAGTCTGATTGGCTTCAGGCCCGTTTTCAGAGACATTTTGTGAATCAGTGAAACATAGACTTCAATTTTTTTAGTATAAAAACGGGGTCGAAAATTTCATTTCATAGGCACTTTAACAATCTTAGAATATTGCTTTGTTTGTTCTTCAGATCTAACGATAAGGTGAATTATGTAAATGTGATCATCAGGATGTCAAACCACATGATCTTTGTTTGCTTCATGTTTGTCCTTTTATTTGGCCATTCTACAGGTAAGAGAATCGGGCCCTTTATTGAGCTCCTTATTATGCAACGGTGACTTTAACTGGAAATGGCATGACATTTAATATCCTTCCTTTATGTGTTTCGAAGTATTTTCTCATGCTCTTTTTATGTTTTCTACACTTTTTATCTCGTTAATGCGCATGCGCGCAAACAAGATGTAGGAATCACTAGAAAAGGGACAAAAGTTGTTAACAAAGGTTCTTTGTTATTTTTTGTGGACTTTTGTCCGGGGAGTTAGTTCTTTCTTCTTTATAGCGGAGAAGTAAAGTCGTTATTTCCCTGCATTTTTTCTTGGTTTGCTACTCAAGACAGGGATACTAATTAAGAGATACTCAGAAGCCGCTTCAGTGGAAAAAGAAGAGCTTTCTGGGATAAAATATTGCTTCGGGGAACTTCATACATTTTTCAATGCGGGGAGATGTTTGATTTTATTACGGATTCCAGTATCAAAGGAGCGGAGAAAACAGACACTAAAACTCTCGAACGTTCTGAATATGACGGCGAACAACCTTTGCCGAAGAGGAGAAACACTGGACATCGGACAAACAAACATAAACAGAAAAACAAGTAACTGTCTAAATGTGATTTGCAAAAATTGTTTAGTTAAGACTTAAGCTTAAGTTTATGTCATTTTACCAGAAGAATTTTCTCCAAGTTTTTGCATTCAGAGCTAAATTTACAACTTTGATTATCTGTGGTTTTGGCAATGAAGCCAAACAACGCTCTGTTTTTGATTTTGCGAAAAATTCCCATTCTGATTTTATTTGTTTGCAAGAAACTTTAGCGACAAAACAAAATGCGATAAATTCTCTGACAGCTAAATGGCACGGTAAAATTTTCTGGTTGCTCACTCTTGGTAAACAAGGTGGCGTTGCCATTCTTGTCGCTGAAAATACTGATTTCAAATGTTTACAATGGAAAAAAGATTCTTCTGGTAGAATTGCTAGTGTTTTAACTGAACTCGACGACACGAAAATTAATTTGGTTTTATACTTATGCACCCACGAATCCAAGTGAACGTACTTTTATGACACAATTCATGAATATTTTTTCCAAACTCTTTTAAAATTATTGCTGCCGATTTGAACTGCATTGAAAACGTTTCTGATAAGTTTTGAGGAAATCCTACAATTTCCATGGATTTGAAAGATCTGCACAGTGTTCGTCGTTTATTGATATCTGGCGCAAAAAAACACGGCCGACTGAAAAATACAATGCACATAGTTTAATCGTTTAATGCAGATAAAACTATCGGTACACGTTTTTTTATTGCTCAGGACTTGTATGATTCCTTTTTAAAATGTGAAATTTTGCCTTGTGTTTTTTCCGATCATGATTCTGTTGATTTAAGCCCCAATTAATTTGCATAATGCATTTTCCCGTGGACCAGGACTTTGGAGGCTAAATTTAGAATTTGACATTTGCGATTTGATCTCAGAAATTATTAAGAAACATGTATTGTACCGGAAAGCATTTACTTCCATTCAAACTTAATGGGATTTTCTTAAAGAATCTATAAAATTAATTGCTATAGATTTTAGTCGAAGTAAACAACGCATATTAAGTTATTAAAATCGCGATATTAAAAGGCCACACAACTATAAATTCTTTGATCGAAGCTAAGCAGTCTCTTATTGAAGGAGATAACTAAGCGAAAACCACCATAGAAACGCTTGAAAGAGAATATTCGGGCCATTAATTTATCCCGAATAAGAGGAAGCCAAATTCGTAGTCAAATGGCTTGAAGAAGGTGAAAAACCTACCAAATTCTTTTTTACACTCGAAGCAACACACGTTCTCAGAAAAATACTGTTCAATCTATTTATAACTCCACCAGTCGTGAAGTCTTTTCACAAGACTCCGCCTCATTTCAATTTTTACCGTTTCTTGCTAGATCCTGTTAATTTAACAGTCCAAACCGAATTTTTGAACAAACTTGAAAACAGATTACATGAGAGCGAAATTTTATCCTGTGGAGGATTTTTATCTTTGGCTGAAATTACCCACGCAATGCATGGACTTTCTTCAGGGATAACCCCCGGTTCAGACCGATTACCTCAAGAATTTGACGCTAAATTCTGGGATCTTTTAGGCCCTATTCTGTTCGAAATTATAAATTTAGTTTGGAAAATAATTCTCTCAGTGATTCAATGCAAGGAAGCGTAACTAGATTACTTTACAAGAAAGATGATAAGAAACACCCCAAAAATTGGTGGCCTGGCCATTTTGCTACTCAATGTTGATTACAAAATTTGTTCAACAGCTCTTACAAACAGACTTTCAAAAGTGTTACCCACGATTATTTCAAGAAGCTCAAACTTGTAAAGAAGTATTTTTCATTTGTCTCACGATGTAGTCACTTCCGATGTGGATCGCGACGTTTCGACTGCATACTGCTAGTCTTCTTCAGGCGATGGGGTCGACTGGTTACGCGTCACCTTATGAAGCACGATGCTCTGCTGTGATTGGTTGGTTTTTCAACAGCTGTGACTGGCGCATTTTTGATCCTCGTTGTCTCGGCGAATTGTTCCCTCGGCGGTCCGTAGTCGTACGGCTCTCCTGTTGTTGTGTTTCTTGATCGTGGGCATCCATGCTTCTGGAATTTCTATTCCACTGTCCCTGTTGATGTTGTTAGGGTTAAGTCTTATGTAGATCGCCTCTTTGACCCTGCGTGTGTACCAATGAGGATCACGATCAATAAACATTACTTCATTCCAAAGCGGGTGGTGTCCGGTGTTGTTGGCGTGCTCTGAAACGGCGAAGGTCTGGGTACGGGCGAATCGGATGTCTCGGTCATGTTCTTTTATTCTGTCTTGCATAGGTCTTCCAGTCTCGCCGATATAAACTTTACCGCATTCACAGGGAATTCTGTAAACCACGCCATCTTGTTTAGTCGGGTCAACAGCGTCTTTAGGCCGTACTAGGTGTGATCTAAGTGTAGTCTCCGACTTGAAAACAGCGCGTACGCCTTGTTGTTGTAGGCAGCGGCGAAGTTGTTCGGACAGACCTTTGACATAAGGTAAAACCGCAGTAGATTTGAACTCGGTCGTGGGCTCAGCACTGGTGTTGGGTTTTCTGGTCTTGGTAAGTTTCTGCAAGAAAGAAAAAGGATAACCATTAGAAACAAGAACAGATGACAGATGTTTTTTTCTCCTTGGAGATAACAGAGGGTTTCGTTACGAGACGTTTGGCGCGCTCATAAAGACACTTGACAATACCGCGTTTTACTGATTGCGGGTGGTGTGAATCATACGCTAAGTATTGATCAGTGTGTGTAGGCTTCCTGTATACGCTGGTGGTGAGGCGGCCGTCGGGTTCTCTTGAAACTGCGGTGTCGAGGAAGGCGAGTTTGTTGTCATTCTCTGTCTCCATGGTGAAACGGATGGAAGGCTGCTGGTCGATTAGATGCTGTAAGAAGCTATCGACGATTGCGCGATCTAGAATGGTGAAGGTGTCGTCTACATAGCGTTTCCAGATCCTAGGCTTGTAAGATGATGTAGTTATTGCTTGTTCCTCGAAGCTCTCCATGTAGAGGTTGGCAATAACAGCGGAAACCGGACTCCCCATGGCTGCGCCTTCTTGTTCGTAAATTGATCCGTTATACTGGAAGTATGTGGATCTCAATACGAAAGTCAGGAGGTCAGCGATCTGAGCAGGCGTTATCGTCGTACGGTCTGCAAGGGTAGGGTCGTTCTCCAGTTTCTGTAGTGTGGCTTGTACGGCGGCTTCGATAGGAACGTTGGTAAACAGCGACTCTACGTCGAAAGACACCATGATCTCGTTGTCTAGGATCGTCTCGCTGTTGATGGTGGATACGAAGTGAGCTGAATTGGTCACCGTGAACTCTGAGTTACCCGTTAAAGGAGACAAGATATTAGCTAAGTAGGCGGATAAATCATATGCAAAGGTGTTAATGCATGACACAATAGGTCTTAAGGGTACGTCGGCCTTGTGGATCTTCGGTAAACCGTAGATTCTAGGCGGCTGTTTGCGGCTGTTTGTTCCGTCCCAGGTAGGACGATTTTTGAGAATTTAATTCTCTTGCGTGACACTCTAGGTTATATAAATATTACCAATGAAACTGGTATCTTGCTGAATATTGATCACGACAAAGCCTTTGACAGGGTAGAAAAACATTGGTAAACTTTTTACCAATGTTTTAAGTCGTTTTGGATTTTGCCCTAATTTCCAGCGGTGATTTCTACATTATACTGTGAAGCAAATATGAAAATTATAGTTCATGGTTTTTTGACCAAAGAAATTCTGCTCGAGTGGGGGGTGAGGCAGAGAGATCCCCAGTCTCCACTTGGAGACTATTGAAGGTTTTCTCCTTCCTGAAGCCTGAGGAAAGCGTTTTAAAATTCGCCAGTATGCATATGACTCCACATGTTTTGCAAAGGACATTTTTTCTTTAGAGAAAATGTTTACCTTACTTCACAAATACGAGACAGGTACAGGGACTAAATTAAATGTGGAAAAGAGTACAGAAGCCATGAGGGTAAGAACTTGGTGCTCACTTCCGGACACTCCTTACGACTTGACATGAGTGTCAAGAATGCAAATCTTGGGTGTCTGGTTTAGCAATGGTACTGCAAATGTGGAACCAGATAACTGTTTACCACGCCTTTCCAAGCTAGATTAAAATTTGAACCTGTGGAAGGTTGTGGGGTGTTTTCACTCCCACCCTATCGGTACTACTCAATACTAGGTTTTTAGTTAATGTTAAGACTATTTTCTTTTACCTATGGACTTCTGCTAACGACAAGAATGACATACAAGCATGCTTTTTCATTAAGACCATACTTTATGGTGTATGTATTTTTCGAAATAAAGCAACTTTTCACAATGGCACCAAGAACTCTCGGGCAACTGTGTTATGCTACGTCACCACAAAGGTATTACATGCAGTTCTTATTAAGTTTTGATATCTCACATTACACATCAATCTTTCAAATTTGTTTTTGTGGATGTGTCAGAGACGTTCTATGCCTTTTGCGTCTTATGCTTTTTGTTTCCTGTCGAGTTGCACTTGGGCCTCTTTTATTGTTTCTGTCTTGTTCATCATGACTGTTGTTGAATCTTTGTCCGCTTTTTTGAGGTTTATAGCTGAGTTGTTTTTCAACTCTTTTAGAGCTATGACCTCATCGCCTGACAGGTTGTTTCTTATCTCGGATTTATTGTTTCTGTGGTTTCAACCGCAGATATAATCTGCACATGTTAAGTAAAAAAAACCCACGCAACTTCATTCGTAACGTACAATTCACTCCTAAAACCAAAAAATATCAATTGACAGTTTTTCCAAGAATTAACTTTAAATAGCAATCAAATACAAACCACTTGATTTCTTAAACCCAAAAACATCCATTTAATCTCTAATAGTTACTAAACACATGATCCAGGAAATAGAAAACTCTCGACTTTCGAATAAAAAAAAACAGAACTATTATATATTCGCAAATAACCCATTCATGTATAACATTGACTTATGCAGCCATTTCTTTTTCAACTCTCCACAAAAGAAAAATCAATGTCCGCTTCACTTTCTAAAACATTTCACATCGATATCGATAACAACATACAACTGCGTTAAATCTTTCCTTTAACAAGCATTGACAACTACTTAATTAGCCCATGTAAGTGGCAGTCCTGCTAAAAGGGGTCCGCTCGATTTCGCGACCAAAAATAGTTTCCCGTTATTTTTTGCTTGTCGAAAGGCTTTGGTACAAATGTATGAAATGCACAATTCTTTTTTTCATATTCTTTATTTTTGCCCTGCTACAAGCAAAAAACGAATGCAGGCCGTCTCAGCCCTTTCGACGGTGATCGGGAGACTAAAATTGATGGTTTTTGAGAGGCGCGCTACGTAGAAACAAGTGTAGTTGAAGAAATTTTGTTTAGGTCATGTTTCTAAGCTAAACGTGAGTAGTTCACAGGCAAAGTGTAAAATATTTCAATAAAAAGAAGCTGTCGACATTTATCTTTGAGGACTACAATCGAATTCAAGCCTCAAAAGAAACATTTTGGAAGAGCCGAAAAGTAATGCAAATGAACGTTGGCACGACCGATAATTATGTAAACACACTGTCAATGGCTGATTATAATCTCTTCTCGGTTGCGATCCCGGAAGATACCTACACGTTTGAGCTTAATTTTATATATCTCGATAAGGCCCTGTTCACACTACGTGAAATTATGTTTGTTTTGCAAAAAAATCTGTCAACATGAAGCGTTTTATAGTGTGAACGACTTTTTTCACCCACGAAAATTTTCACACGCGTCACCAAACTATAAAGATGCCGTCGACTAGATGTGGAAGCCGTAAATTTTTTTCAGGCGAGAAAATCCTTTGTTTTGTGACATACATCTTTTATCGGGTCATCACATTTTGAAACAAATTTTACGCAGCGTACATGACGGTATAGTTTCCCGCCATTTGATTCCCGTAAATCGTCGAATGATTCTCTTACCATTCTCATAGTATGTCTACGGAACAAGGTCTCAGGAAAGTGGCGCTGGTGCAGTTGAATTTCAAACCAAGATTCCACAGGGCGAGGAAATATCCAATACGGGTGAAAACGACGGCGGTGGCGCGTCTCCTCAGCTCAGTTAAAAGCTATAAAATTCGAAATAGGCGAATCCTGGCCACCAAAACTAGAATAAATTGTGTAATATTCTACCCTGGGTATTGTTATTAATGACATGGTAATAAGATATGGAGAATCGCTCTGGCCTGGGACAAGCCCAAGACCAGGCGAAGATGGGAGCTGAGAGGATCAAGCCCGACTTACTCGATCGGGTGGGAGGGTGGGTTGCCAAACTCTTCCCTTTTGCGGCCTCGAATAGAGTGATGGGGTGGGGCACATGTAACTTCTTTTATAGTCTCATTAACATAATCCCCAGGGTATTAATTACCAATGCAAATTGAGTTTGCATAGTGTAATATTCTAGCCGCACAGGCAAGCCTCACAGGCATAAATTATCCAAAACAAATTCGCCACGCCGGCGAGGCTCACAGGCATACATCAATACAAAAGATTTAATAACGCAGAAAAGCCTCCCAGGCAATAACAGAGCAAAACGTTCGCCACGCAGGCAGACCTCACAGGCAATTATCAGTTCAAATTCGCCGCACAGGCAAGCCACACAGGCAATATTACTTCAATGCCGCCACACAGGCAAGCCACACAGGCAAATTCGCCACGCCGGCGAGCCTCACAGGTATACATCAATGCAAAAATTTTATCACGCAGAGAAGATTCCCAAGCATTAACGGAGAAAAAACTTCGCCACGCCGGCAGACCTCACAGGCAATTATCAGTGCAAGAATTAAACAACAAACCAATGCAAATTGAGTTTGCATAGTTCTTGTAAAAAAGAGGTTTTGCATTACAAGCGGAAAGTAAAAACGTGCGATAAAAACATTTCTCGGGAGCATTTTTCTTTGCTCACAGATTTTGACTCGCAGAATTACGTGCGAAGACAAACACACTTCACAATATCTTTGGTATATGATCTTGGTATGATTGACATGTTTGGTCACACAAAAAAATTCACAAATTTAAGTGCGAACAGGATTACGAAAACAAAAAATTGGTGATTACAAAACTTTCCATTTTTTTGCAAACGCCAAACTACATTTTTCGCTGTAGTGCGAACGGGGCCTAAAACAAGCTAAGAACTTTACTGTGACGTGGTTTTAAAATCAAGTTTAGGCCGCAACGTTTGAGAAATGTTCCCTCGTTCTTGCCCCATTTTCAGTGTCTGAATATAGGCTTCAGAGTGGGTTGTCTTTAAGTTGCTTCAGCTTGCTTAACATTTTTTGAAACGTTTTACACTTCGCTTGTAAACTACTCAAGTTTAGCTTAGAAAACTGACCTAAACAAAATTTCTTCAACTGTGTTTGTTTCTACGTAGCGCGCCTCTCGAAGACCATCAATTTCACTCTTCCGATCACCGCTCCCTGAGGGAGGGGGTACTCAACAAAGTTTTCTACGGGGATGCTCCGCCCCAACGTCCAAACCCCTACCCTTTCATATACCGTTTTTGACAGAAAAGGTACCCCTTTCATATACCCTTTATTGAAAATGGTACCCCTTTCATATACCTTTCAGTGAAAATGGTACCCCTTTCATATAGCTTTTACATGCATCTGTTTGATATATTTTGAAAAGCGCTTTTTAAAATACTTAAATGGCAGTTTCCCTTCCTTTTTTATGCTTCAACTCGTGTTTTCGCTACCTTTTTCTATTCTTCGTGAAATCCCTACCCCTTCATATACTTCAATTCGTGAAATCTCGACCCTTTTACATACCTCCAGCCTCAAAAAGGTACCCCTTTCGGGCGGAGCATCCCCTTATAGCCCATTATAGGGAGTCCCCCCCCCCCCCGGGATCACCGTCGAAAGGGCCGAGACGGCCTAAATTCGTTTTTTCCTTGTAGCGGGCAAAAATAAAGAATAAGAAAAAAAGAATTGTGTATTTCATGCATGTGTACCAAAGCCTTTTGACCAGCAAAAAATAAAGGTCGCGAAAACGAGCGGACCGTTTTTAGCGGACCATTTTTAGCGGGACTGCCACTTAACACTAACAGACATACCACTAATCGAAAAACGGAAAATATTGATATTTCAGCCGATCCACATCTGAATAAATTACAAGAAAATATTAAACATCAAACAACATTTAACAGACTGGGCCCTATGGAATATATGAATGATCGATGTTTTAAAATATAAGTGAAGACGCTTAGCGAGTGACAACCGGAAATCTCGTGAAAAGATTTGCTTTTAAAAATTTAAGGCAGGAAAGCAGGTAACTTAAGTGAGTCGGCAATTAATTTTAGCCAATGAGAAGCCAGTTGTGGTCATTTATCCGACAAGGCTGTCAAATCGGTAATAAAACGCGTTCTATTTTCGTGCCTCTCTCGTCGCATATTTGCGTATTGTTGTACTGGATGTGGTCGATTAGCGAGTGACAACCGGAAATTTCGTGAAAAGAGTTGCTTTTCAACTCGCTTAATGTTAAGCGAGTCAGCTTAATTGAATTGAACTCTCGTTAAATTTAAGGCACGAAAGCAAGTAGCTTAAGCGAGTCGGCAATTAATTTTAGCCAATGAGAAACCAGTTGTGGTCATTTATCAGACAAGGCTGTCAAATGGGAACTAAAAGGCGTTCTATTTTCATGCCTCTCTCGTTGCATATTTCTGTCTTGTACTAAATATGGTCCAACCAAATTACAAAGAAACTAGAACGTTTGCGTCTAAATACAAAGTATTCTCGCCAAATATTAGTAGTAGGTGCCGACGCCAAGAAACACTCACTGCAGTGAGTAAGTTTTTACTCGTATGTTTGAGTAAAAGTGACTCCCGCTTGATTTACTCAAAATTAGGAGTTGTTTCAACTCTCTATGTTGGGTTAAATATTTAAATGAGTAGTTATTAGTATTTGTACTGTAGACCACCCTGAAAGTACTAAATTGCCACATTTTTCCGAAAACCCCCGTCATTCAATTTTAGTACCGAGTATTTTCAAACCCTGATTAAAACTGTGATATTGATTTCTATGATTTATATTGATTTTTCATATTAAAAATTTTTTAACTTAACTAAGTTAAAAAAAATTCTAAGAATTAAAATAACTTAAATAACTTAAATAAATTCATGAAATGTAATATTTGTTTGAAATGACTGAACTGTAAAAAATGATGACCTCGCTCGCTCGCCTTCGGCTCGCTCGCTCGGGGGGTTTTCGGAAAAATGTGGCAATTTAGTAATATCAGGATCAACTACAGTACAAATACTAATAACTACTTGTTTCGTAGTTTAGATATAAGGTTTTTAGTATATTTGGTCAGTGAATTTTATTCACAATGATTTACAATTCTTGAAATACAAACACATGCAGTTTGTTTTGACTATGGTTAAATATTTAATGATTTTACAGAATTTTCTAGAGAATGCTGAAGCGTCAGTTCACTTATAAACTTTTTAAGTAAACTTTACTCTAAACTTTTTAAGTAAACTTTTTAAGTAAACTTTATGGGATTTTACCCAAAATTATCTTAACAAAAGAAAGAAATATTCCAGACGGGTTTTCCCCTCAAAAATACTAAAATTAGATTTTGTAGATAAAAGATTGCATACCAAATCTCACTAGCAACGCAGAACTTGAAAACTAATCTTGAAATCCATTTTCAGCTTTCTCCGTTGCTAGTGAGATTTGGTATGCAATCTTTTGTCTTTTCTCTTTAAAATTAATGATTCACAGGTAGGAGTAAAAAAGATAAAAAAAACAGAAAGAAGCTTGTTTTATTCAGTATGAGTGTTAAAATGGAGAATGAGAGCGATTATGAATACGATGAAGACAAAGGCTTATGAAGCAGTTCAACAGAGCTAATAAAGCTATTGAGTATTGGATTTCAAAACGAAGGTTCATCGAGAAACAGCTTAACGTTAACAATAGAGAGATTGAAAGGCTTCGTGGAAGTATGATTGCAGACTGTTTGAGTGAATCCTAAGAAGAACACTGATATAAAAGAGGAACATTTATAATTTCATACTTGTTGGGGAGTGAATGTAATCGTATTCATAACACTTTTTTCTAAATAATATCCGTTTATAATTTTTTAATCCTTCTTCTCCTTTGGGAGGAGTCGTAAACGTCTGCTGTTAATCAGCTAGACGTTCTGACGAGGTTTGATATTAACCGAAACGACTCAAACAAGATGTTGATAAAAAAGGTGAGAGATTTGCGATAAAAGAAAATTGTATGACTATAGACTGTAAACATGGTTTTATAATATTTTAACACCTGCTTTTACTTCATGGAAGGTTGTAATAAAAAATAACAGCGTGTAATAAAAAAACAAGCCAGAAATTTAATTGATTTTTGTCTGTAGGGAGTGTAAATATTTTTGAAATTACGTTGGAGCGAAAATAAATAAAATTGAATTTAAAAAAATATATATATTTTATATAATAAAAAAGATGTCTTCATCTGATTTATACAATCTTTCATATAAAGATTTACTGAAATTAGAAAGAGAAAAAAAAGAAATAGAAAGAGAACA